>JAHLJS010000188.1:0-193871 GCA_038502445.1 Eremochloa ophiuroides
CAGGCAACCAAACACCAGCTTTGTGCATCCAGGCGCAGTAGCTCCTGCCAACCAAACAAGCATGTCTTGCATGTTCGTAGCCTGGTTCTGTGCAGCCTGGATATCTAGATACGGTGCAGGGAGGCAGAGAAGAGAACCAAACAGGCTATAGGCGACTTCGGCGTTAGACAAAACTCAGCGACCTCAGTCGCGCCTAGCTAGCTAAGATTCCATGCTTCGGCACGAGAAAATGATGATGCCATAATATGCTAAAAGTCTATGTGGACCTGTGGGACGCTCTGATCTATACGTTAGTAGCTAGCTAGCACTGGTTTTGTACTAACTGTTGGCTGGAATTTCGTCTATATATATGATTACCCAATGGAACGCCTGACGCATCTACACCAAATTTGAACTCTTTAACAAAGCAGGTCAGCTGGAGCTTTCATTTCACCTAAAATAAGGCCCCACAACAATTTACACCGATCATATCGGATATTTGGTCATATGCATGAAGTATTAAATATAGACGAAAAAAATATTACAGTTTGCTTGTAGTCCCATGAACGACCATAAGAAAATATTCTTTCATGCCTGAAGAATACGGCCACCAGAAAGCAGTCACTCATGTGTGCATGACAGCAACCAAAAAAAAGCAGTATGCCACTCTAAGAAATAGTCACCCAGTAGCCGTATGTATTTAGGCCTTGTATAGAATGCAAAAAGTTTTAGAATTTGGAAAATGAATCTTTTATAATAAGTGTTTAATCATGATCTAAGTAGGTTTAAAAGATTCGTCTCGTGATTTACATACAAATTGTGCAGACACGTAAAAATTTTATCTACATTTAATGGTCCATGCATGTACCGCAATATTCGATGTGACGGGAATCTTGGAATTTTGAAGTGTAACTAAACATGGCCTTATTTGCGAATGGCCCTGTGGTCCAATGGTAGGATTGTCTAGTGAGGTTCAAATCCTGATTGTCGCACATTTCCTGGATTTATTTTAGGATTTAACGGCGTTGTGCTTTCAGTGGTAGGCAACGTTCCCGTCGACAGCGAGGCGTCTATGGTGACTTCGTCAATCTCGAGATTTGCCGGCAAAGCGACGTTCCCGTCGACAGCGAGGCGTCTGTGGTGACTTCGTCAATCTCGAGATCTGCCGACGGAGTCTGTGTCTGTACTGTGTAATTCGAAAAAAAAGGGGGCCTTATTCGTTGTACAGTCCACGAGCAGCCTAACACCCACATCATTATATCACAATCAGTGAATATAATTAAGTAATCATTAGGTAATTGGATTTATAAGACCAACAGTGACCTTTTCCCTCGTAGAATTACTCGATTTGACAGAGCTATGTAGCACGTCCGTGACCTGCAGAGGCCAGCTTTATAAGACGCGACCAAGCGTGGCTCTTCGATCTTCTCCATGTAACCATGTTATAGGAAGCCACATCATATCATGGAGAGCGCGGCGCAAACCTTGCTGAGCAACGCCGGGCAGCTGCTGAGTTCAGAGTACCAGCAGCTCCGTGGCGTCGGCGGCGAGGTCGCTGAGCTGCGGGACGAGCTCGACGCCATCAACGCCCTCCTCATTATGCAGTCCGAGGCAGAGGATGGGGCCGTGGACCGCTTCCAGCACGTGTGCATGAGGCAGCTGCGCGAGGTCGCCTACGACGCGGAGGACTGCATCGACCTCTACAGACTCCGCATCAGGTCCAGGACTAGCGATGGCGTACGCGCCCTGCTGGGACGCCTGCTGGGGACACTACCATCTCGCCGCCGCCTCGCCTGTGAGATCAGAGCACTTCGCTCCCGCACCCTCGCCATCAGCGAGCGCCAGGCGCGGTTCGGCGTCAACCGAGACGCGCTGCGACGGTCCCCTCCTCTGCTACCTGCAGCCCCCATGTCGGCAGCGGCAGCGTCGTCGACTCCGGTTAACGACGCTGAACGGCGCCACCGGCCGGTCGGCATTGAGGACCAGGCTGGTACCCTGGCTACGTGGCTGAAGGGCGAGCGCAGTGCTGTCTTCTCCATTCGTGGGGTTTGGGGGCCTCGGCAAGACGACGCTGGCTATGGAGGTGTGCCGGCGGCTGGAAGCGGAGTTCCCGTGGCAGGCGATGGTATCGGTGTCGCAGGCATTCGACCCTAGCAGGGACCTCAAGGCGCTGCTCAAGGACCTCCTTCGGCAGATCGTGAAGCCCATGATGGCTAACGGAAGTGGCATCAAGGAAGAGGGTGCCCTGGGTGCAATCGATGCCCTGGATGACAATTTGCTAGCAAAGAAACTAGAAGACCTTCTCACGGACAAGAGGTATATATATATATATAGAACTTCTCTATTTCTATTGTTTGCGCACTAGCCCATCAAACTGTGTAAGAGAGTGGCCTACAAGCTAGTTTATGTTACGTGATGATTAATAAGTCTCGAGGAAAAATCAATATACATAACTATAAGTAATAATCCAAATTAATTATCTTTCCTCCTGATTTTTTTCTAACCCAATATACATTTACTAATTAATCTATACTAGCAAGCATGCCCATGTAATACAACGGGAGAAACAACTATAAATATTCATATAGCAAACGGCAATAGAAACCGTACATATTATTTATAAGTTTCTGTGTGTGTTGCAAAAAGAGTAATTTTTAAAAATATTATAAGTATTTGTCAACGTGCCCAAACTAAAAAATTAACATCCAAAAATGCATCATCAAAAGCGCAATATAATACAAAACTTCAAACTATTATGATGTGTACTAAGAAAATTAAACAGCCATCCGATGAATTAAATAGTATCAGTACCGATCTTATATATGTGTGTATATAGGGCAGCGCTATTTAGTACTTGTGCTATATATATATATATATATATATATATATATATATATATATATATATATATATATATATATATATATATATATATATATTTGAGATAAATTTTTCCTACTCTCTAGGAGTAGCTACTCCCTATTGCTTTTCCAGCAGCCCGTACAAGCAACAGATTCGCCATAACATGCTACCCGTTAGGAGAGGTCAGATCCTAATTTTTAGGAAACTTATCTTCCTTTAATTTGGACGCACGGTCTGGCGGCGGCTCCCATCCCACTCCCACACTGCCACGCGGACGGCGCTCCCCCGCGACGTTGCACATCCCTGGCCGTGACGGAGCCACGACAGTGGGTGCTCCAGCCCGCAATGGCCATGGCGGTGACACCCTTCGTCACGCATGGTGGTGGATCCATACCAGAGGCCTCTCCATGTTGGATCTCCCTGCACGCCAGATCATCGATCGCTGCCTCTTCCTCTGGACGCCTGTCTCCATCTCCTTGTGACTGGTAATGTTGGCCGGCTCCTACATACCACGCATTTGGTTGCTGTTTTGCGCACGCATGCATGTCTGCCTATCCAAAGGAGATGGAGCCAAGGCGCACGTCCTGCTGGACGCCGGGCGGTAGGGTTGCGACCTCTCAACAACAGAATACAGGTAGGAACCTGATCTCGATCCATTCACTAATTCTTCTTCTTGTGATCGTTTTGTTAATTTCATTTTAATATACTTGCAGCCTGTAGATCCGGGATAGGGGCGGCGGCTATTTCCATTGATCTTGTTGTTGTCAATGACAACAAGAAGGATTAACTATTCTAATCTACATGTATTTTATTCACTACTCAAATCTGGATGGTGGCGGCAAATTGTCGTACATACATGCATTTTGTTCTAAAAAAATAGTATGAATATATACTCTCCTAGTCTACTTGTTTTATATATCTCCATACGTGAATATATGCACATATACTCTGATTACGTGGTTTAAGTATGCAATAATACTTTTCTTTTTGATGTGGATATAAACATATTCTAACGTAAAGAATGCACGTATACTTATACGTGAATGCATATGGATACCTGCCATCCTCAATATATTCATAAAATTAAATATGAATACTTTAACATGTATACATACTCTAAAAGGTTACGTATCTGAGCATACCCAATCAGATTAATTTATATGCATACATACTCCGCAGTCCATACGCGGCAAGTATATACACATACTATCAAAAAAGTATGTCCATGTACTCTTCTCAGAATAGGATATTTCATTCTATGTATATAACTATTAAAAAGTAGTATGTATATATACACACGGTTACTGTATTTGGAAGTTCAAATACTCGGATGAACATGTACTGAAAAATAAAAATTCAAAATCGTCATGCATGCAAAGCCAGAGCGAAGCTTGTCCAATGGCTATCTGAAAATTAAGGCACCGTTAACACATTATTTTATAGTTTATAATAGCTAAAATATTTATTAACGGATTCTCTCCAAAACCCGTTGAGCCTAGGAGCATAAGAGGCTGTGAGTGTTAGATTACATGGGAGTAACCACTCTCGGGAGTATAGAAAATGCAACCCTATATATATAGAGAGAGAGAGGCTACATTTGGTAGAGCTCCGGCTTTGTTTTTTCATTTTTCACCTTTATTTTCTTCCCGTCTCTCGTTTTTACCTTAGAACGAACCCGCAGGAGCCATCCTTCTCCGGCCCACATCCATCGCCCTCCCCACCCAAGTCCCGACTCGCTGCAGCTACCCACAACTCCACCACATCCCCCGCCTCCCTCTTCCTCCGAGTGCTGCCCCTCCACTCGTGGCGCGCCACAACCTCCAGTGGCCTAGATGCTAGTCTGATGGTCCGATCGTCGCTCCTAAAGCAAGGGAGGAGCACGGCAGCGCTTCCCGCACGATTCCAGATCCGTGTTGGCGTCGCCCCACATCACTCCGTCCCTAGGCCTGCTCCCTTCACGTCGGCCTGGCCTCACCATGCACCGCTCCGTCCAAACGCCATTGCTGCCCAGCCCAGCCTCGCCTGCCATGCTCCATCCCTGCGCCGACTTCCCCAGCTCGCCGTGGTTGGCCACATCTGTCAGTGGAGATCACGGGACAGCAGGCGTGGCCCATGTATCGACGAGTATGCTGGCTCGCCCGGGCCTCCGTGTTGAGTTGTGGCATCGTGGGGTGAATGGGCGAGCATTATGGACCTCCTGGTGAGGAGTCGTGGCTGGGATCTGGATTGGGAACGAGAGAGGAGTCAGAGAGTGTCGTGCGGTGACCGATGACTCTCGCTGAGTAATAATTACTCTCTCCGTTTCAATTTGGTGACCGATGACTAGCTGAGTAGTAATTACTCCATCCGTTTCAATTTATAAGTCGTTTGACTTTTTTGTCCTAAGTTTGACCATTTATTTTATTCCAAAATTTATGGAAAATATCATCTTTTCGTTATGACATGCTTTATTAACGAAAGTACTCTAAGAATAATATAAATTTACTTCTTTGTGCAAATTTTTTTAAATAAGATGAGTGGTCAAACTTGGAGTTGAAAAAGTCAAACGACTTATAAATTGGGATGGATTAAGTAGAAGATAGGGGTTTGATGGTCTTTCCCCCTTGTCCTTGGTATGTATGTAAGTATGTTCATCCCAAAACAACTTTTTTCAGGATATAGAGGGAGTAAAAAGTTCACAATCATGCAATATTCGTAGAACATAAAGCTTATTATTAGTGTCACTGGCATAATAGTTACAACCATTATAGTTCACAATCATGCAATATTCGTAGAACTTAAAGCTTAACGTATCTAATAATAGTTACAACCATTTCTAAAAAAGTATGGAGAATCCACCGAAACATTCTCTTACATTCATCACGCATGGGGTAATTAATTACATTATAAATATAGGCTAAACTAACTTTACTACACACGCTTAAACCTGCAGGTACCTCATAGTGATTGATGATGTTTGGACCATACGGGCATGGGAGACAATCCAATCCAAGTTGCCCGAGAACAACAAGGGCAGTAGAATCATCGTGACCACTCGGATAGAAACAGTGGCCAATGCATGCAGTACAGATAGTGCGAGTGGTCATTGCATTCATAGAATACAACCGTTGAAAGCCCATGTTTGGTTTTGGGTAATTGATGAAACCTAGTTTGCTAACGATTGCTCTAAGTGTTTCATGAGAATTGATTAGCAAATGGCAAGATGGAGCAAAGGACCGGGTCGATGGAGGTCACAAGTGAAGGGCAATGACGGCGTCCATGAAAATGGTGTAAGTCCATCAACAAAGGAGAAAGCCCTATTGACGGCATCCATGCAAATGGTATAAGTCCATCATCATAGGTGTCCACAAGGTCCATCAAGAGATGAGAAGGAAGTTGATAAGAAACCGGGAGCTCAAGGCAAAGGTATAACCAATAGGAGCTCTTTTGGTTTTGGTGATCAAGACTCCATAGAGGGAGTGATCACATTTAGGATAGATAGCCGTACTATCAAGAGGGGCGAAATCGTTGATGAAATACGGTTATCAAGTGCCACTAGGTGTTCATGATCATTGCATATGCATATAGATACTAGTGACACTAACTTGACCCGTGGAAAACTCTTTGAAAAAGGCTAACACACGTGCACCTAAGTGAGAGACACTTTGGAGTGTTAGTGACTTAAGAAATGGGGTGGAGTTTGAGGGTTAGAGAGGGTTTGGTCCTCTCTTCCTCCTGCCGAGCAAGCTCGGCAGGATTCGGCGAATTTCGGAGACATTTCAATAGAAAAACTAGCGTCGGACCGTATTGTCACAGAGCGTCGGACCATTGGCCTCAGTCCGACGGCCAACTCTGCTCAGAGCGTCGGACGCTCAGTTTCGGAGCGTCGGACTATTGTCCGAAGCGTCCGACGGTGCAGAGCGACGAAGAGGTGACACGTGGAGAGCAGGTGAGCGTCGGACTCTCGGCGTTAGTCCGACGGTGAGCGTCGGACCAACGTCCGACGGTTTTCAGGGCTCGGGGAGCTCTCTGGAAACGTCAGACGGCCGCGATCGTTGGTCTGACGGCTTCGTCCCGCTGAGTCCGACGGTGTCAGCTAAGGGCGTCGGACCGTTTGTTTTAGTCCGACGATTATACAGTCCGACGGTTCGTTTAGCGCGGGAAGTTAGCCGTTGTGATCCAACGTTCGACTTCAAACGGCTAGTGACACGTGGCGTTTATCCGGAGCGTCGGACCGTGCTGATTAGTCCGACGGTCTGGCCGTCGGACAGTCTGACGGTACGCAGTGAAGTCTAAACGGCTAGTTCTTTGTGTGTGGCTTATAAATAGTCACTTGGCCGGTTTGGGGAGGACCTCTTGGCACTCCTAAACATCATAATCATACTTGTGAGCCTTCCCACTCCACTCTCACTCATCCTACTTGATTGTGATCATCATTTGGTGAGTTTGGAGAGCATCAAGTGCATTGCATTGATAGAGATCATCTAGAGGCACTTGGTAGTGGTGATTCGCAGCGGTTTCTCTCATTACTCTTAGAGTTTGCTGACTCCTAGACGGCTTGGAGCTGCGAGGATCGTTGAGGGGAGTTGGTGATTGTCTCCGCCTCCGATCAAGGTATTGTGAGGGGTTCTTGAGCCTATCCCCGTGGGAGATCGCGAAAGGCATCTTTAGTGGATTGCTCGTACCTTGGTGGATCCCCATCTTGTGTTGGTTGTGCGGCACCCTTGAGAAGGGTTTGGCGTGTGATGCCAATTAGCGCGTGAACCTCCAAGTGGGTGTATCGCTACAACGAGGACTAGCTTGCCGGCAAGCAAGTGAACCTCGATAAAAAATCTTGTGTCATCTCTCTACCGAGGATTTCCCTTATATGTGATTGATTGGTTATATTGGACTTCATATCTTCTCTACACCGGGGGTATTGAAATCATCTTCTCTCTTTACTTTTGTGCACTTACTCTCATGTGTAGCTTGTTAGTTAGTTGCTCACTTAGGAGTAGTGTATAGTAGTGACATAGCCTTTGAGTGTGAACTAGTGATCATAGTGTAGTATACTTGTCTAGGTGGCTTGCATAGCATAGTTTAGAGCTAGTGTTTTGCAAAGCTTGCTATTGTTACTAATCGTCTTGTAAAGTGTTGTTTGTAGATTTTTATAGGCCATTCACCCCCCTCTAGCCATTTAGGACCTTTCAAGTGGTATCGGAGCCGAGGCACCGTTGATTTGAGGCTTAACAACCTACGGTGTAAAAATGGCTCAACTCAACATTCACATCAACAACACCAAGAAGCCACCCCAATTTGATAGCACAAATTATGCATATTGGAAGAGCAAGGTGACCTCACACATCAAGTCAATCAATAGAGAGGTTTGGAAGGTTGTGGAAACAAAGATTGAGATTGCCAATGCGGCCAATCCCACAACCGCCGAAGAAAGATTGCTTCAACTCAATGACATTGCGGTTTGTGCTATTCATGAGGCCATAGATGAAAAAGTGTTTGAGCAAATCAAGAACATTGAGAGTGCTCATGAAGCTTGGAAGAAGCTTGAGGAATCATATGAGGGCACCAAGGGTGTAAAGGCCGCCAAAGCATACATCTTAAAGGACAAGTTTGCAAGCTTCAAGATGAAGGATGATGAAACCGTGCCTGGAGATGTTCCATAGATTGCAAATCATTGTAAATGATCTCAAGGTCGTGGATGAAGAGGTGAAAGATAGTGACTTCTCCATGAAGTTCTTGAAGAGCTTGCCCAAGCGGTTTGCCACTTTGATCACGGTCTTGGTGAAGACAACATTGAGTGAATTGACTCCAAATCAAGTGCTAGCGGAGGTGATGACCGATGATGCTTATAGAGATGATGATGATAAAGAGGAGTTGATCAATAAGAAGAAGAAAGAAAAAGATGAAGACTCCAAAGATGAGAAGAAGAAAAGTGTGGCATTCAAAGCCACATCCTCATCAAAGGGCAAGAGCAAGGCCAAAGAAGAGTCAAGTGAAGATCCCTCTAGCACAAGTGAAAGTGATGAAGAAATGGCCCTTCTAGTGAGAAGATTTGGTAAGTTCATGAAGAAGAAGGGCTACCGGGCAAGAAGAAAGAAGAATGCAAGAAGATTTGATGGCCTAAGAAGATGCTTCAATTGTGGAAGCAAAGATCACTTGGTAGCCGATTGCCCACACTCAAGTGAAGATGATCACAAGGGCAAAAAGAAGAACAAGCATGAGAAGAAGGAGAAGAAAGAGAAGAAGGAATCTTCATACAAGAAGAAGAAGAACTATTCTCATGTGGTGACATGGGATAGTGATGCCTCTTCAAGTGATGAAGAGAGTGATGATGATAAGAAGAGCAAGAGGAAGGCACATGCAAGTATTGCCATTCATGACAAGCCTTCCATCTTCGACACTCCTTCTTGCTTCATGGCTAAGGGCTCTAAGGTATCATCCGACACCGAATCTAGTGATGATGATAGTGATGATGACCTAACAAAAGGAGAATTAATTGAAATGCTTGATGATGCACGTATTCATTTTGATAAACTTAGAAAGGAATGCAAGGGCTTGCGCAAGGATAAACAATCCATTGAGCAAGAACTTGAGGAACTTAGAGCATCTTATGAGAGTCTAAAGGAAGACCATAAGAAGCTCCAAAAGGTTCACACTAAGCTTGATGAAGCTCATTCTTCTCTAGTTGAGCAAAATGAAGACTTGCAACAACAAGTGCAAAAGAAAGAAACTAAAACTTGCAACATAGATGTAACATGTGACATATTTTGTGAACCTATTGTTGTTACCACTAACCCTTCTTGTAGCACTTCCACTACTACCTGACCCACTAGTGACCATTCACTAGTAGTTGAGAACAAGAACCTAAAGGAGGAGGTTAAAAAGCTCAATCACTCCTTAGCTAAGGCTTATGGTGGTGAGGACCGCTTGCTTATGTGCTTGGGTAGCCAAAGGGCATCTCTCCACAAATAGGGATTGGGCTATACCCCCAAGAAAGGCAAAATCGCCTTTGCTCCTCACAAGACTTGTTTTGTGAAGAGAAATGGCCGGTATTGCACAAAATGCAAGCAAGTTGGTCACTTAGAGCAAGATTGCAAAAACAAGAAATCCAATGCTTATGTATCCTCAATTAAGTTTGATTCTTGCTACGTTCTCACAAAGGGCTCAAATGGTGTGAAGGCTAAGTTTGTTGGTACATCCATGTTGGGTCCAAAGAAGAAGACCATTTGGGTACCAAGGAGCTTAGTCACTAACCTTCAAGGACCCAAGCAAGTTTGGGTACCTAAAAGGAATTGATCTCTTTTTTAGGTCAATTACAAAGCCGGAGGGAGGCATTGGGTGCTTGATAGTGGATGCACTCAACATATGACGGGTGATTCTAGTATGTTTGGCTCTCTCAACACAAGTGCAAATAGTGGCTATGATGCAATCACATTTGGTGACAATAAGAAAGGGAAAGTGAGAGGACTTGGTAAAATTGCTATCTCTAATGATATGTCTATCTCAAATGTGTTGCTAGTTGAAAGCTTGAATTTCAATTTACTCTCGGTTGCACAACTTTGTGATCTTGGTTTCAAGTGCATATTTGGGGTTGATGATGTTGAAATTATTAGTGTTGATGGGTCAAATTTGATATTCAAAGGGTTTAGATATGACAACCTATATCTTGTGGATTTCAATGCTAGTGAAACTCAATTATCAACTTGTTTGATCACTAAGTCAAGTTTGGGTTGGTTATGGCATAGAAGGCTTGGTCATGTTGGAATGAAACAATTGAACAAACTAGTGAAGCATGATCTAGTTAGAGGCTTGAAAGATGTCACTTTTGAGAAAGATAAGTTTTGTAGTTCATGTCAAGCCAGTAAACAAGTTGCAAATACACATCCTAAGAAGAGCATGATGAGTACTAGTAAAGCTTTTGAGCTCTTGCATATGGACTTATTTGGACCAACCACATATACTAGCATTGGTGGGAGTAAGTATGGATTTGTGATTGTGGATGACTATACTAGATACACATGGGTACTCTTTCTAGTTGACAAGAGTGAAGTGTATGATCTATTCAAATCTTTTGTCAAGAGAAGCCAAAATGAGTTTGAAACAACCATCAAGAAAGTTAGAAGTGACAATGGTAGTGAATTCAAGAACACCAAGATTGATGAATTGTGTGATGAGTATGGCATTGGACATCAATTCTCACCCAAGTATACACCACAATCAAATGGCATTGTTCAAAGAAAGAATAGAACTTTGATAGATATGGCAAGATCAATGCTAAGTGAATACAATGTTAGTCATTCCTTTTGGGCCGAAGCAATCAACACCGCTTGCTACTACATCAACCGCTTATATTGCCATGGTATGCTTGCAAAGACTCCTTATGAGCTTTTGAATGGTAAAAAGCCCAACATTGCATATTTTCAGGGTTTTTGGTTGCAAATGCTACATTCTCAAGAAAGGCACAAGATTGAGCAAGTTTGAAAAGAAATGTGATGAAGGTTTCTTACTTGGCTATTCTACCACAAGTAAGGCATATAGAGTTTGGAATTTGGCTAGTGGTACTCTTGAGAAGATACATGATGTTGAATTTGATGAAACTCAAGGCTCTCAAGATGAAGTTGAAAATCTTAGTGACGTGAGAGGCAATGACTTGGCAAATGCAATGAAAAATATGGATATTGGTGATATTAGGCCAAGGCAAGTCAATGATGATGAAGATGATGGTGCAATTCATACTAATATGCAAGTTGAAAATGAAGCAAGTGCAAGTGACTCACAAGATCAATCTCAAGTGCAAGATCAACAAGCTAGTTCATCTCAATCCAATGATCAAGTTCCTATTCTCCAACCGGTCTCTATTGCAAGGGATCATCCTTTGGATCAAATCATTGGTGGTATTCAAAGTGGAGTTCAAACTAGAGCAAGACTAGCTCAAATTTGTGAGCATTTCTCATTTGTGTCAACCATAGAGCCAACCAAGATTGAGGAAGTATTGCAAGATGTTGATTGGGTTAATGCTATGCATGAAGAGCTCAACAATTTCACAAGAAATCAAGTTTGGGAACTAGTGGGAAGACCAAAGAAACACAATGTGATAGGAACCAAATGGGTCTTTAGAAACAAGCAAGATCAAGATGGTATAGTAATAAGGAACAAGGCTAGATTGGTTGCACAAGGTTATACTCAAGTTGAAGGTCTTGATTTTGGAGAAACCTATGCACCGGTTGCTAGATTGGAGGCCATTAGAATCTTATTAGCCTATGCTTGTGCCCACAACATCAAGTTATATCAAATGGATGTCAAGAGTGCATTTCTAAATGGGTACATCAATGAGTTGGTTTATGTAGAACAACCTCCCGGATTTGAAGATGTGAAGAAACCCAACCATGTGTACAAGCTAAGAAAGGCATTGTATAGTTTGAAGCAAGCACCTAGAGCATGGTATGAGAGATTGAGAGATTTCTTGCTCTCAAAAGGGTTCAAAATAGGAAAGGTTGATACAACTCTCTTCACTAAGAAGCTTGGTCATGATTTATTTGTGTTGCAAATATATGTGGATGATATTATCTTTGGATCAACAAATCAAGATTTTTGTGAAGAATTTGGAAATATGATGGCAAGTGAGTTTGAAATGTCCATAATTGGTGAGCTTAGCTACTTCCTTGGTCTTCAAGTTAAGCAAATGAAGAATGGTACATTTGTAAGTCAAGGAAAGTACATAAGGGACATGGTAAAGAAATTTGGATTAGAACATGCAAAGCCCATGAATACTCTTATGGCAACTAATGGGCATTTGGACTTGGATGATAGTGGCAAAATGGTAGATCAAAAGCTATATAGATCAATGAATAGAAGTCTCCTTTATGTGACCGCATCTCGACCGGATGTCATGTTTAGTGTGTGCATGTGTGCAAGATTTCAAGCCTCACCAAGAGAAAGTCATTTGAAAGCCGCAAAGAGAATATTGAGGTATTTGAAGGGCACACAAGATGTTGGGTTGTGATATCCTAAGGGGTCCAATTTTGAGCTTATTGGATATTCGGACTCCGACTATGCCGGTTGCAAGGTGGATAGAAAGAGCACTAGTGGAACTTGTCAATTGCTTGGAAGGTCACTTGTATCATGGTCTTCAAAGAAGCAAAATAGTGTTGCTCTCTCAACGGCCGAAGCGGAGTACATTAGTGCCGGAAGTTGTTGTGCATAATTACTTTGGATGAAGGCAACCTTAAGTGATTTTGGATTGAAATACAAGAAAGTGCCTTTGCTATGTGACAATGAGAGTGCTATCAAGCTAACCAACAACCCCGTGCAACATTCAAGAACAAAGCACATTGACATAAGGCATCACTTCATTAGAGATCACCAAATCAAAGGGGACATTGCAATTGAAAGTGTTGGCACCGAAGATCAATTAGCAGATATCTTTACCAAGCCACTTGATGAGTCAAGATTTTGCAAATTGAGGAATGAGCTAAACATACTAGACTACTCCAACATGAAGTGAAAAGCATCCTACATTATATGACATGCCTCTCCTTCGACTAAAGAAAGGTAAAATTGGTTGACATGACATTCATACTTTGATAAGGATTTGTCTAGTTCATGTAGACATGAAATGCATGTTATAGGCTCATTCATGAAAAATCAAATGCTTTCATGTATATATGGTACCACTTTTGTTCATTATGCTTGTATGATCAAGTGGTAGCATATGACATATTGATGGGCTTGCAAACCTAGTGTTGAATCTAGAACATGAGCTCATGATGTGTAACTTAACATGGTCAAGATAACCCTACAAGTGAGGTGTGAAGAAGCTTAGTCCTTGGATCAAACTTAGTTACATATTCTAGGCAAGTAATCTAGATTGAACCAATGTGAACCTGAACTAAACCCCATTTATTGACTTGATATTCCCATAATTTGCACCATTTTTGGTGATTGTTGACAAAGGGGGAGAAGAAAGTCACAAAGATAAGAAAGGAAAGGGGTCAATTAAAAATTTGAAAGCACATATGTAGGGGAGCAAGTTCATTAATAAGTTGTTGTATTTGTGTATGCATTAACATATGAAATGTTGCATTGTCAAAACTTCAATTCCTATACTTGTTTGAATTGATAAAATGCTTAGAAATAGGATTTGAATGGTGATTTGACAAACTAGCATGCATAGGACTTATACATCATGCAAAGTACCTCTTTTACTTAAATGTTGATCTCACAAGGTATTTTGAGTTTGTGATGCATGACTAGCAAACAATGGTGCTAAGGATGGTATATTTCCGCAACTCCGATGGTATCACGCTTCAAAGGTCCATTCTATATACCTTAGCATCATTTGATAGTAGCAGCTCACCCAAACTTTCTAATTCATGCATATGTGAAAAATTGAACCAAACACAAGGAATCACATATGTAGGGGGAGCTAATACTACTAAAGTGCAAACTTGGTTTTCATTTCATATCTTTGTGAAGGTTGTCATCAATTACCAAAAAGGGGGAGATTGAAAGCCCATGTTTGGTTTTGGGTAATTGATGAAACCTAGTTTGCTAACGATTGATCTAAGTGTTTAATGAGAATTGATTAGCAAATGGCAAGATGGAGCAAAGGATCGGGTCGGTGGAGGTCACAAGTGAAGGGCAATGACGGCGTCCATGAAAATGGTGTAAGTCTATCAACAAATGAGAAAGCCCTATTGACGGCATCCATGCAAATGGTATAAGTCCATCATCATAGGTGTCCACAAGGTCCATCAAGAGATGAGAAGGAAGTTGATAAGAAACCGGGAGCTCAAGGCAAAGGTATAACCAATAGGAGCTCTTTTGGTTTTGGTGATCAAGACTCCATAGAGGGAGTGATCACATTTAGGATAGATAGCCGTACTATCAAGAGGGGCGAAATCGTTGATGAAATATGGTTATCAAGTGCCACTAGGTGTTCATGATCATTGCATATGCATATAGATGCTAGTGACACTAACTTGACCCGTGGAAAACTCTTTGAAAAAGGCTAACACACGTGCACCTAAGTGAGAGACACTTTGGAGTGTTAGTGACTTAAGAAACGGGGTGAAGTTTGAGGGTTAGAGAGGGTTTGGTCCTCTCTTCCTCCTGCCGAGCTTGCGAGGCAGGATTCGGCGAATTTCGGAGACATTTCAATACAAAAACTAGCGTCGGACCGTATTGTCACAGAGCGTCGGACCATTAGCCTCAGTCCGACGGCCAACTCTGCTGAGAGCGTCGGACGCTCAGTTTCGGAGCGTCGGACTATTGTCCGAAACGTCCGACGGTGCAGAGCGACGAAGAGGTGACACGTGGAGAGCAGGTGAGCGTCGGACTCTCGGCTTTAGTCCGAAGGTGAGCGTCAGACCAACGTCCGACGGTTTTCAGGGCTCGGGGAGCTCTCTGGAAACGTCGGACGGCCGCGATCGTTGGTCCGACGGCTTCGTCCCGCTGAGTCCGACGGTGTCAGCTGAGGGCGTCGGACCGTTTGTTTTAGTCCGACGATTATACAGTCCGACGGTTCGTTTAGCGCGGGAAGTTAGCCGTTGTGATCCAACGTTCGACTTCAAACGGCTAGTGACACGTGGCGTTTATCAGGAGCGTCGGACCGTGCTGATTAGTCCGACGGTCTGGCCGTCGGACAGTCCGACGGTACGCAGTGAAGTCTAAACGGCCAGTTCTTTGTGTGTGGCTTATAAATAGTCACTTGGCCGGTTTGGAGAGGACCTCTTGGCACTCCTAAACATCATAACATACTTGTGAGCCTTCCCACTCCACTCTCACTCATCCTACTTGATTGTGATCATCATTTGGTGAGTTTGGAGAGCATCAAGTGCATTGCATTGATAGAGATCATCTAGAGGCACTTGATAGTGGTGATTCGCAGCGGTTTCTCTCATTACTCTTGGAGTTTGCTGACTCCTAGACGGCTTGGAGCTGCGAGGATCGTTGAGGGGAATTGGTGATTGTCTCCGCCTCCGATCAAGGTATTGTGAGGGGTTCTTGAGCCTATCCCCGTGGGAGATCGTGAAAGGCATCTTTAGTGGATTGCTCGTAGCTTGGTGGATCCCCATCTTGTGTTGGTTGTGCGGCACCCTTGAGAAGGGTTTGGCGTGTGATGCCAATTAGCGCGTGAACCTCCAAGTGGGTGTATCGCTACAACGAGGACTAGCTTGCCGGCAAGCAAGTGAACCTCGGTAAAAAATCTTGTGTCATCTCTCTACCGAGGATTTCCCTTATATGTGATTGATTGGTTATATTGGACTTCATATCTTCTCTACACCGGGGGTATTGAAATCACCTTCTCTCTTTACTTTTGTGCACTTACTCTCGTGTGTAGTTTGTTAGTTAGTTGCTCACTTAGGAGTAGTGTATAGTAGTGACATAGCCTTTGAGTGTGAACTAGTGATCATAGTGTAGTATACTTGTCTAGGTGGCTTGCATAGCATAGTTTAGAGTTAGTGTTTTGCAAAGCTTGCTATTGTTACTAATCGTCTTGTAAAGTATTGTTATAGATTTTTATAGGCTATTCACCCCCCTCTAGCCATTTAGGACCTTTCAAGTGGTATCGGAGCTGAGGCACCGTTGATTTGAGGCTTAACAACCTACGGTGTAAAAATGACTCAACTCAACATTCACATCAACAACACCAGCGTCGTCTTGACGAGGCCGCCGAACCCCACAATGGAGAAAACAACGTTGCGTTCACCTTCCTCCTCGCCAACGACCGGCGCCTTATTCAGCCGTGCAGCCAGTTTATCAGCCTGCTCCGCGATGCCGACCAGGCGGCGCCAGGCGGTCCGCGTCGTTAGCCGGAGCCGACATTGCTGGCATGGGCGCAGGGTGTAGCAGAGGCGGGGAGCGGCGCAGAGCGTCTCGGTTGACGCCGAACCACGCCTGGCGCTCGCTGATGGCGACGACACGGGCACGAAGAGTGCCGATCTCGCCGGCGAGGCGGCGGCGAGACGGTAGTGTCCCGAGCAGGCGTCCCAGCCAGGCGCGCACGCCGTCGCTGCGCCGGGGCTCGACGCGGAGCGTGTAGAGGTCGATGCAGTCCTCCGCGTCGTAGGCGGCCTCGCGGAGCTGCGTCATGCACACCTGCAGGAAGCGGTCGACGGCGCCATCCTCTGCCTCGGACTGCATGTTGAGGATGGCGTTGATGGCGTCCAGCTCGTCCCGCAGCTCAACAACTTGGCCGCCGACGCCACGGAGCTGCTGGTACTCTGAACTCAGCAGCTGCCCCGCGTTGCTCAGCAAGGTTTGCGCCGCGCCCTCCATAACTCTCTCACTATCTTTCTCCGTGTACTAACAAGAAGAGGGAAGAAGCGGTCAGCAGAGCAGCTGGCCCTGGACACTGGAGCTAATTAAGGAGTGGAGGTCTCAGTCTAACCGTGACAGTGGGCGTGGACTCGCAGGTCAACACCGCGTGGGTGTGGCTGTGGCCGCACCGACACAACGTGCTCTTCAGATTCTCCAGACAAGACAATCGGTGGACTCGAAAGTCAACACCGTACACACACTCACGACACTAGACTGCCCACAGTAATGTCGGGCCCGTTTAGATTGAGAAAAGTTGTAAAAAAAAGTGCATGCCGTAGCAGTGCTCATTCGGGAAACCTGCAACCGCAACGTAAGCAAGCCACTCTGGAGTCCTGTGAGACCTGTTAGGGGTTTCGTCGGGGCGGAGGAGGTTGAGGGTGGCGCCCTCAAGAACGAAGGGGCAGGCACAGTGAAGGGCGTCACGATCTTCCCGGGAGGCGCACCGCAGTAGCATTGCCCCCATTGATGATGGAAGAAGGTCCACCGGCATCATGGGGGGCCATCATCCGAAGGGCGGCACGAAGAAAGGTGGGAACCTCAACCGCCACAACAGGCGGGGTGATGAAGGCGAAGAGGAGCCACTCGACCAGCTCCTCCCGGCCCGGGGACACCCAAGCCTCAGCGTACTGGCGCCGGCCATCCCAGGAGAAGCTGGAACTGGAGGAGTCGAAGTCGCCACTCTCCACGTCCTCATCGGAGCTGAGGTCCTCGGCCTGACCGTAGAGGACCAGGGAGCCGGACCTATGCCCGTCCGGGGAGGGAGAACGAGGTGGCGGCAGGCGAGGGAGCTCGTTCGCCTGAAGCCAGCCAAGTGAGAAGGAGGTCGGGGGGGGGGGGGGGGAGGGGGACCGCCAGTCCCTCGAGGAGGAGGACAAAGCATAAATGACAGGCCCCAAAGGGGCTTTGCCCCAAGCATCAACCATGTGCTTGTCCACAAAGGTTGGGCGACAATCTGTAGTTGCCGAGATGCAGACCGGCTGCGCCCCAGCAGGCTGGACCCCGGCAGGGGCCCGAGAGAGCTCGAAGTCCGGGGGCTCAGAGCGTGAAGATGGGACCATGTTGAGAGGGTCAAAGGCCGTCAGGGCATGCAGCAGCTCAGGTGAGGGAGGTGGGGGAGAGGGTGGGGGGCTGCGAATCGCGGACGAGCGGGACGCAAAGGGAACTGGCCTGACCACGCGGCGGGTGGCGGGCACAGTCACCGTCGGCCGGCACCTAGGAGGGGAGGAGGACAGAAGACGGGCAAGCTGCATCTTGTAGGAAGCACGACGGTGACCAACACCGAGGCAAGCCCGGCAACGCACAGGGTCACGACAGTCCCTCACTTGGTGGTCGGCTGCTAAGCAGCAGTAGCAAGCAGAGGCAGGGATGGACACCTTTCACGCAATGGGTGAGGGTTTAGGAGGGGAGAGCACAGCCTGAAGGTACGAGGGAGGGTGGGTCGCAATTGCTCCCCCGGGGCCGGTAGGAAAACGTCTTGTCGGACTGGAGGGAGCACATGCGTCCTTTGTCCCAACAGGCCACGGCACAGAGAGGGTGGCAGCCTACGCGTGATCGGGAACATTCAATAGGGAGAGCGGCGCTGTACCCAGGTGTATCTTACAGCCATGCTCGTGCTGCTGTGTGAGATTTGGAGCAGACGGGGCAGCGACGCAGGGCTCGAGCCTCGAGGTCAACCGCGGAGTAAAGACTTTGTAGCACTTTCCACCAACTGGGACGTTAGAACGAACAGCATTGTCAACACACAGAGGGGCACGAGCAAGGGCTGCCATGGCGGCCTGGAGGGAAGAATGTAGGAACAGGCAAGTGGGACTGAGGCTCAAGGCACCTATGACCGAGAGAATGTTCGCAATCGTTTGACTCGACACCGTTGCACGAAAGATCCCATCCTAGACACGAACAACGTTGAGCCGACTCAGACGAGGTGCAAGTAACCAACTGAGCGCATTGCTAATGAAGAAAAGGTTGAAGCGGGGGTTTCACGATTCAGGAGTTACCCAGATGAAGGCCGGAGAGGACGAAGGAGCCAGCAGGTTTGGCACCACAGAGGTACGGAAATCCAGGAGTAGACGTTGTTGGAGAAGTTGCCCGAAGGACGACGGCGGGGACCAGGTCTGGAGGCGAGATGAGCGGTCGCGCCGAGTTGCTTCAGAACGACGAGGAGATGGCGCCACCGGCGGTCTAGGCTCCAGGGGAGGGGCGGGGGAGGTGGTGGTGGTGGAGCTGAGGTTTGTGGGCAGAGGCGTGGAGAGGTCAGGTGGCCTGCCCGGCGGCGCGGGGTCCTCCAAGCCGGAGTCGCCAGCTGTGGGGGCAGTTGAGACGAGCCATCGTGTTCCCAAATCAAGTTAGTTCAATTCGTTGTCACGTGAGATTTTAATCACAGCAATTTGAGCTAATCTGCCTATATAGCACCTTATTGCGCGCGATAGCGTGGCACCGACATGTGGAGCACACATGCGAGTAGATGAGAGGGACAGGGTATAGCACTGTTGTAGAATGCTGGATATCACAATACACAGTGTGTATGGATGGTTGGTATCTTTCGTGTCTAATTTTTTCCTCGTGTTTTCCTAAATCTTATATTTTGAAAAATAGAAAGTAACTAGAGAATTTGTAACTAGCTAGAAGAAGAAGCAGCAGCAGCAGCTCCATAGTCACCTCTTTTTCAGATAAGAGATAAGACTCCCAAAGTAAAGACTGCGGGCCCGACCTTGACACCAAATTCATGTGCCCGCAGCCCGCCCGACCGCCAGGCGCCAGGCTAGACTTATTTGGCCAGCGGGACCTCTAATATGTTCGTTGAAAATGATTTATAATTTTGCTTTTTTCTATATTTCAGGTGTCTAAAATAATTTTAGATAATTTTAGGCAACACTTCAACTAGTAGAGGTGCACTGTTATTTTTATGATTAGTTATTCATTTTTATGTCATGACATATTAAATTTTAGTCCTTATCTTCCTATCGAAATAATTGTAAATTGTTAATTATCTTTGTGCTAACACAAATTAGATTTTGTTAGATTTGTAGTTTTATCTAACGAGTTTTTATATTGGTACCGAGAATTGCAGGTTGCGCACACAGAAATTGTAATGAATGAAACCTGCAAAGTATAAAGTATATGCAATAACTGTCGCCGGAAAGAAAACTAAATTTCAGGCACCTGAATTTTAGCAAATCCCATAGTTTTATACAACTGTGCTATATTTTTAGTTTCTAGACAAGTTGAGTTATTTTGTGTTAATTACAACAATTCTTTTGTCACTATAGCATTTCTTTCTACAAAAACATACTCCTATGTTTCCCTGTTTTATTTGTAACTATAATTTAACGCCAGAAACTCAGAGTATTCGGTGTGTTCCCAGCTAATAACGTTAGCTGCTTCCTTCTGTGCTTCTTTTTGTAAACTGAAAACCCCATTAACCTACTTGCTTTCTAAAAGCAGCGTTAATCTTTATCAGGAAAAAAAGAGGAAAATATCAAAGGATAAGCATGAGTATGAATCTATTATCTGTTCATTCATAGTTTACTTGATCAAGGACGCAACGTCCTTTCAGAAGTCTGAACAGATTAACGGTATTCTCAGCAAGACAGCGATCATCGCACAGGAGTGCACACCGTTTTGCAGCGTAAGGCTGTCTCCAACGGTGGAGAGGTAAAAGCGTGACCCATTCCAGCATTTGGTTAGCGTACGGTGGAAGGACGCATGACGCAAAATGCTTCATCTCCAACAAAGGACGCAACAGCTGACCCAAAAATCCTCCATCGCAACCACCGGTGAGTCCGCCGGCCTGGGCACCCCGGCCTCCCCGCCGCCACTTCCCCTCCCCGCCATCGCTTCCCTCCCCGCCGCAGTCCCGCTCCACGCCACGGCTTCCCCTTCCCCTCCCCTCCCCGCCGCGTTCCTGCTCCTCGCCGTGGTCCCGCTCCTCACCGCCGCCGGGTGCACGCCACCTCCGCGGCCAGCCACCGCGTTCCTGCTCTTCGCTCCCTGCCTCACCCCCGCTCCCCGCAGCGGCCGCTCCTCGCTGCGCGGGCGGGAGGTAGAGGCGGATGCGCTGCGCGAGCGGCTCACCTCGGCGGCGCGGAAAGGAGGTGGCCACAAGCTCCGCCCGGCTGTGGCGACCTTCAGACCGGCGAGGGCCAGCGGGTGCACGTCGCCAGCTCCGCGCCCGGCCACCGCATTCTTGCTCCTCGCTCTCCGCCTCGCCCCCTCCGCGCTCCAGTGTTTGCGTCGTGTCTCTGGGAGGACGCATCTTTGCGTCCTCTTCAAGTGCGTAGGCAAAAGGGGTCTCAGGTTTGGGTGAGCCGTTGGAGTGCGATTTTGAGAGGCAAACACATTGTATATGACCCATTTTGGGTATATGGGTTGTGTGGTTGGAGATAGTCTAAGCTGCCCCACTGTTAAGACAGAAAAGAGTCATGCCTAAACTCTTAGGAATTCTGGTACTCCTTGCTCAGCAGGCGAGCGCCCCGTGTTGCTCAGAGAGGCCTCCATTACGCTGCTCTGCGCTCTGGATGAACCACTATTTCCGAATTGGTTGGGCGAGATTTTCCAGACAAGAACAAGACGACAGGTACGGTGGACTCCCAAAGTCAAGACTGTGGACCCCTACCTTGACACCAAATTCATGTTGTATTAAACTATCCGCACTCATCATCCTCTATTTTCGTCTTCTATACATTCTGGCCATCAAGATTCTCTCCTCTATACATGTTTCTTCCATACCCATTATCCTCTATATCTCCAAACTCTATACTATCTAGTAACAGTGGGGCTCACTTGTCACTTTATCTAAATATATCCATGTAAGATATTGTTTTGAAATATTTATTAAAACAAATTTAATGGTGCAAACGAAATTTAATTTAGTTTTTTAGTTTGTGAGTTATACTATTTTTTAGATTGTTGAAATGGTGGGGCCCACCGGTAAACCTGTTAGGCGCATGCGCTGGATTCTCCACCGAGCAGCAGCAGTAGCGGGACCCATCCGGAAAGCCGACCGCTATTCCGCTGGGCATTGTGGATTGTCGGGTAGCGTATGCTATCCCGGACCGCGCTGCAGTTCTTCCCAGCCCCTATATTCTCCTGCAGGACCAGTACAGGACTGCAGTGCGCATGGTCTTATTACTACCACTAGACTTTTTTTGGTCAGCGGGACCTCTCATGTGTTGAAAATGAGCTATTTTGTGTTTGAGTTACAACTTGTTTTTAAATATGGCAGCATTTCTTTCTACAAAATTATGTTTTCCATGTTTTATTTCTAAGGATAAAATGCATTTTTTTTAACTTCAGAGTATTCTAGGGGTTCCCAACTTAACATGCAAAACCTCTAATTGACTCACTTTTGTTAATCGAAATTATAGGCCACTAACTTTTGAAAACACTTTTTTGACTAAAATATATTCGATTTCAAGAATTTACATCTTAATTCATTTGACAAAAATGGTCACTCAAATATGTTTATGAATGTCGAAACATGAACTATCATATTTGCTGCCGGTGCCGCTAGCTTGACTGCTGCCACACGCGCAGACCCACGCGTTCTGTGTCCGCCCTTTCCAGTCGGGAGAGCGACGCGAGGTTGTGGCCGGATATAAGGTCAGAGCATCCGCCGTCAGTTTACAACAATGTACACAGAAGCTTCATTTCACATCAACAAGGGAATTGTTTTTATTTTTTTTCGTTTGAAGATACATTCAAGTGGAAAATAAAGCAGCACTACTAGTTAGATACATAGACGGATAACCGATTTGGATGTTTTGAACATTAATAATTAAATAAGACGATAAGAGCCAATCATGAATATTTAACTGTAATTTGGAATTGGTTAGAGTTGGATCTTGAGGACCTATCATTTGCAGCCTTTAGCTGCTCCAGTATTGCTTGGCTTAGTGC
Source organism: Eremochloa ophiuroides (assembly GCA_038502445.1). Taxonomy (NCBI): domain Eukaryota; kingdom Viridiplantae; phylum Streptophyta; class Magnoliopsida; order Poales; family Poaceae; genus Eremochloa; species Eremochloa ophiuroides. The sequence continues at coordinate 23,035 of JAHLJS010000188.1, forward strand.
ACGGTTATCCTCATCACCATCGACCGTAACCTTTTTCAGGTTGGTCAAGTGTTCAATGCCAACGATGCTCCTCTCCGCCACGTGTCTGGACCTGGAGTGGAAGCGCAGTTCAAGCATCTCAAGCATTGCCATGGATCCTTCCTCAAATTTGATAATTTTGGGTAGATAACCTCCAAATATCAGGTCCGTAAGCACCGGAAATTTGTGGTTAGCACATGCAACCAGCTCATCACGGCCCTTATACCATTCCCAACCCACGCACAAAGTCTTGAGGTTGGGCAGCATACACAACACGGCAAAGAGATCATTGTCAATAAGGGTGGTACGCGCCATGGTAAAACTAACAAGGTGTGCAAGTGACCCGATCCATTTGGGCAAACCATTGATGATGTCACCTATTATCCAAAGGGTTCGGAGAAGTCGAGGTGGTGTTGGTAGGTGATGGAGAAAGTTTAGTATCTTGCCACCATCATCATTACTTCCAGGTCGTCCTATTAAGAGCCACTGAAGAGAGTGCATCTGACCTATGGACAAAGCAATCTCTTCAAGAACCTTCTCTTCAATGGTCTTATTTTTGTTGATGGTCAGGTCTAACTCTTGCAATTGCTCTAGTTCACCAACCTCTTGGGCCACTTTAGAGTCATTTCCAAGACATACCCTGCACAACACACGTAGGGCCTTCATTTTGTATATTCCTTGGGGCAAAGTCCACATAGCACCCCAAAAATCATCTTTGTTGGAGAACTGTATGTCCTCGAGTTTCTCTAGCTTTGTGATTGTTTCGGGCAGCTCAGTAAGGAGTGTGTGAGCTAGATCAAGTATCTGTAAATGCTTTAGATTCTCAATCTGCCTAGGCACCTTGCTTATGTTCGTGCGTCTCAAGCTTAGGAACCTAAGTAGGTATAACTTGCAGGCATATCTCACATGCTTGTTTGTTACACCCTCACAATCTTCTAGGTCAAGCACCCTCAAGAGGACAAAGTTTCCTAGATTTTTCAAGAGCTTCTGTTGCCCATGGAGCTGGAACATGCTCAGTGATCGAGCATGCTTCATGTTCAAAATATCCTCACTTCGAGGGCATTCACCATTTCTCTTTGCTACAAAATCTACACTTTCTATGTCAGCATGGATCGAGAGGCGACGTATCTTGTCGTACAACATCCCCTTATATTGTCCTCCATGCAAACTAAGAAAATTAGACTCCAAAGATTTGGACACCATGACCTCAAGAAGCATGTCATGCACTCTATACCTTTTCTCCCTCCAGGCATGACCCTCCAAATGGCCTACCTCTTCAATCATGTTCCTACTCATGAGTTCGTCCAAGTAAGATTCTGCAACCTCCCACATAGTCAACCCTCTCTTCTGATGAATCAATCCTTCAGCCATCCATCTATTCAGTAACCGATGCTTTCTTATCACATAGTCCTCTGGAAAAATACTGAAGTACATCATGCAACTCTTAATATCATGAGGGAGGTGATTGTAGCTAAGTGTGACAATACGCTTCATCCCCTCAAGGGTAGGGTGGATCTCCATATGAGAACCAAGTGATTTGCAAACTCTATCCCACTTATCTTTGCTTCCCGGTGATTTGTACCCTACTAAAACACTAGCAATGCTAACAATGGCTAATGGCAATCCACCACATTTTTTCAAGATGTCACCCATGACATCTTCAAACTCCTTGGGGTACGTGGCATCCATGGAGCCAAACACTCGGCTGACGAACAACTTCTTGGAATTTTCAACCTTAAGGGGTTCCATTTTATGAATGCAATGGCCATTAGCACTATTAGGACTGCATGCATTGGCCACTGTTTCTATCCGAGTGGTCACGATGATTCTACTACCTTTATTGTTCTCTGGCATCTTGGATTGGATTGCGTCCCATGCTCGTATGGTCCAAACATCATCAATGACTATGAGGTACCTGGTTTAAGCATGCGTAATATAGTTAGTTTAGTCCTATATACAGAAGGCAATTAATGACCCTGTATGTACAAAATTAATGAATGAGAATGTTTAAATGTAGCCTCTGTTTTTTTAAAAAGGTTAACATATTATTAACTTATGCTTGGTAAAGATTACAAGAATAATAGGTGTTAAAAATTCATACGACTGCATCTATCAAACTGCTTACCTTTGTCCTCTCGATGTTCACGTTCTAATAACGAGTACTCATATGGATACTTTCTTATCTTTGCCTAGTTGTGAAAGACCAATTGCACTATACTCCTTATAATAACAATTCATTGTTGTTGTCCACATTGCCACACACGTCTGTGTATTTGATATATACCGCGATAAAACCTTAGTTTGAACAATATATACTCGACCTAAAATTAGATAGGTGACCATTGCTTCTTTACACACACACACACACACACACACACACAAGGTCCTGTTTGTGACGGTTTCAGCTCCTTGCAACAGTGTGTGGAATTATTTCCTCGATTTTAGTTTATTTTTGGGTAATTACTTCATGTTAGGCGGCTGTGCATTTGTCACTCCACACGCACACGCACACCCGAATCAAACCGTAGAGCTGGCCCATCCCAACATGTGTGAACGCTGAGAGACCAAAGGGTCGCGTGCCTGTTCATTTCCCCTCCTCCCTGTCTCTCTCCTCTCTCTTGGTCGTCTGTCCGGTGCTTTGGGCGATTTCCTCTATAATGGATCCACTGCAATCCTAGGCGGACCCGACCAATTCAGGTGGACCAGCCATTCCCCGTCGCCGCAGCAATGCCAAGCTAAGCAGTTTTTTCCCCTCCGCCGCTGTCGTGTGGTTCCGGTGGCCCTGAGTGGTCATGAAGGGCCTCCTCCTGGATCTCTTTGCTCTTTCCCCCCACGTGTTTCGTTTACCCAGCGTCGTGTTTTGTGGTTCACTCGTTTGATCCATCTGTAGATCTGCGCCACGTAGGCGACGCGAGGCGAGGCTAGGTTTAGCTGCGTGCCCCTCCCATGTGATTTCTCTTGGGAGGAGGAGTAGGAGCAGGAGCTGTTGCTTGCTGGAGAGGAGATGCGCTGCCTTTCTGGTCCTTGCGTGCACGCTATGCAAGGTTCTCTCCCCCTACTTTCGCCAGACCGGTAGGCTTTAGCATGCTGGCTTGTGGTGCCTTTGCTTACTGGTGTACTAGGTGATGATGACTGTATTCCAAATGGAGGAATTAAACTAGGTAATTATCTGTTAGACGATTATGACAGTTAATCTCACTCTTCTGTCTAAGCCATGGTGTGATTACCAGGTTTTGATGTATGTGTTTCTCTTGTGATTTCAGTTATGTGGATAAGGATTTTCTGAATTGGTGTGGGAGCTTTTTGCCTTATGTTATTTTCATAATTTTCATAAGAATAGATGTGAGTATCTTAAAGTTAAATTTAGGGGGCAACTTTCTAATATTTTCACAATGTCGGATGTAGTAATTAGAAAGTTAGAATAGATCCAATGGTGGCAATTATTAGAGGCGCTATACTTCTAATTATGGTTAATGTGGACTTTTAAGACGAATACTCAAGTAGTAATAAGATAGTGTAAATATGGTAATTAGAACTCCCATGGGAAGTCATTTATGCAATATGCCAATATGTGTATTAAGTGAAAGTTCATTTGATTTGGAGCCCCACGTTTACTCCATGTTTGAAAAAAAATCATTGTAGATCTTATATACTAAATCCATTCCAATTTATAAGTTGTTTGACTTTTTTGGCCCCAAGTTTGATCACTCATCTTATTCAAAATTTTATGCAAGATACCACTTCTTTGGTTATGACTGGCTTTATTAATAAAAGTTATTCAAGAATGATTTAAATTTAACTCTTTTTACGTAAATATTTTGAATAAGACGAGTAGTCAAAGTTAGAGCTGAAAAAGTTAAACAAGCTATAAATTAGAATGGAGGGAATAAGTATTAAGAACATATACCATTGAACTCATAATAGCTATCTACTAACGTGTTTCTAAAATTTGCTACTGTTATATACATCAATGAGCTCAAAGTTCCGAGACACACATGCTAGTGTTCATAATCAACGTTTCACTATTAAAAAAAATGGACCTAGTTACTCCGATATTTGCTTTTAAATTACCTACCTATATGCATTATTTATGCATAAAAGCCAGCTTAAAGGACACATATATACCTACTTCATACATACATATAGACCATTATTATACTAACACAACTAGTCAACAATGCTGATAACTTGCACGGAACCATTCCATACGCTTTCCACATATTAAAATATTAACTTATTAGGTCCAATTTTCTCAATTGTAAGTGTAAGTAGTGAGTAAAACCCGAAAAGAGATACATATCTAACCATCGTGACCATAGATAATGCAAAGTGCATTGTTAGTTCTCAAACTTTGACCCATGTATCATCTAATTAGATAGTTCTCCATACATTCCAATATATAAAAACAATTGTTCCAAGGTATGTTATTATTGAAATATTATTTTTTTGGTTTAAATAAAAGATTGTGCTGCCCACAGCTTTTTCTTAAGCCTGAAAAAGCTCTGTTCGTTGGAGCTGAAAAGAAGCGCTAATTTTAGGCTCTATTCATGTTTATTTTCAACTCTGTAACAGTATTTCCTCTCATCAGCTAAAACCAACGCTTCTTTTTCATCTTTGATAGAATTCGTGGAACCATCCCCCACCCCACCCCATGACACACACACACCCGACCACTACGGCCGTGGTATTTCCTAAATCTTACTTTCTCCATTCTAATTTATTAATCGTTTGACTTTTACCCTCAATTTTGACCACTTATCCTATTTAAAAATTTATGTAAAATATTACATCTTTTGTTATGACTTGTTTTATTAATAAAAGTTCTTCAGTAATAATTTAAATTTAAATCTTTTGTATAATTTTTTTAATAAGATGAGTGATTAAACTTAAGATTTAAAAGTCAAATGACTTATAAATTAGGATGTAGGAAGTATATTTAAAGAAAATGGCTGATAGAATTGGCAACCAGAATAACATAAGCAGAAGCTCGATATACAACATACTGTAGCTGTAGAGTAATAGTACCTTTTGTCCGCGAGAAGCTGCTCGAGTCTTTTGGCTAGCCCGTTGACATCCAGGTCGTCGATTGCACCCAGGGCAGCCTCTTCCTTGACGCCTCTCTCGTCAGCTGTCTCGGGCTTCACGACCTGCCGGAGAAGGTTCGTGAGCAACGCCTTGAGGTCCCTGCTCGGCTCGAACGCCTGAGACACGGACACCATAGCCTGCCACGGGAACTCCGCTTCCAGCAGCCGGCACACCTCCGTGGCCAGCGTCGTCTTGCCGAGGCCGCCGAACCCCACAATGGAGAAAACAGCCTTGCGTTCACCTTCCTCCTCGCCAACGACCGGCGCCTTATTCAGCCGTGCAGCCAGTTTATCAGCCTGCTCCGCGATGCCGACCAGGCGGCGCCGGCGGTCCGCGTCGTTAGCCGGAGCCGACACTGCTGGCATGGGCGCAGGGTGTAGCAGAGGCGGGGAGCGGCGCAGAGCGTCTCGGTTGACGCCGAACCGCGCCTGGCGCTCGCTGATGGCGACGACGCTGGGCACGAAGAGCGCCGATCTCGCCGGCGAGGCGGCGGCGAGACGGGAGTGTCCCGAGCAGGCGTCCCAGCCAGGCGCGCACGCCGTCGCTGCGCCGGGGCTCGACGCGGAGCGTGTAGAGGTCGATGCAGTCCTCCGCGTCGTAGGCGGCCTCGCGGAGCTGCGTCATGCACACCTGCAGGAAGCGGTCGACGGCGCCATCCTCTGCCTCGGACTGCATGATGAGGAGGGCGTTGATGGCGTCCAGCTCGTCCCGCAGCTCAACAACTTGGCCGCCGACGCCACGGAGCTGCTGGTACTCTGAACTCAGCAGCTGCCCCGCGTTGCTCAGCAAGGTTTGCGCCGCGCCCTCCATAAGTCTCTCTCACTATCTTTCTCCGTGTACTAACAAGAAGAGGGAAGAAGCGGTCAGCAGAGCAGCACAACTGAACGTGAAGTTGGGGCGAAATTTATGCTGCTGGCCCTGGACACTGGAGCTAATTATGGAGTGGAGGTCTCAGTCTAACCGTGACAGTGGGCGTGGACTCGCAGGTCAACACCGCGTGGGTGTGGCTGTGGCCGCACCGACCACAACGTGCTCTTCAGATTCTCCAGACAAGACAATCGGTGGACTCGAAAGTCAAGACCGTACACACACGCGGAGCAGACGAAAAGTACAATCATCGATGTGACGGGGGGAGAGAAATTTTTTTTTTAACTAAACACCCCCGTAGTGGAATATTTACACAGTGGGTGTTGAAACGAGCGTCAGTGCAAAAAAAGTCATTCTTCTGTCTGCTTTTTTCTGTCGGTATACGGATAGAAAAATTAATTTGTAATTTTCCTATCAGTTTTTTTTGCATTTCTATGTCGGTTTCGTACCGTCATGGAATTTTTGTGTTTCCAGTAAAGATGGCAACGGGCAGAGAAAACCCGCGTACCCGCGGGTTCCCGACCCGATGGGTGCGGATACGGGTGCAAATCTGTGCCCGCGGGCACGGGCGGGTACGAAGTTGTGCCCAACGGGCAAAGATTAACGGGTAAAGAATTAGCATGCCCGCATCCGCAAACCCATCAAACCCGCTCCAGCTCGTGATATATATTCCGCAACTTCTAGGGTTTCATTCCAAAATCCCCAATCCCACCGGCCACCACACCAGGCACCAGCGGCGGCGGCGCCGTCACCCACTCACCCGCATGGCTGCATGCTCCATCTCCTCTGCCCAATCCCACCTCTCCTTCTCTCACAAGCTCACACGCCTCCTCCCCTGCTCCATCTCCTCCACCCAATCCCACCTCCTCTCACCTCCCATGCCTCGTCACCACGCGCGTCGAGCCTGCTACTGCCATCGTCGGTGCGGGACCTGGCCTCGAGCGTCTCCGACGGTGCCGTCTTCGTCGCCTGCACCACGCTGGCGTCCACGCTCACTGTCTCCTCAACATCCACCTCCTCATCTCCGCCATCCACGCTGCCCTCCATCGCCGTCACCCACCGCACGACCCCGCAGGCTCCGTCATCGCCGCCGCTACTCCTGCGGCTCACGTGGTCACACTCGCCCGCACGGCCCTCGGCGCTCTTCTTCACCAGGCCCACCGTGTCGTCCCTCGTCAAGCCGTCATGAAGCCATCGCTGACCGCCTCGTCTCACCGACGCGTCCTTTAGATCTGGCGGGCACACGGGTCTACCCGCGGGCATGCCATGCCCGCGGATTGCATGTGCGGGCACCGGATGGTGCCCGTGGCGGGTGGCGGGCGCGGGTGCGGGCATAATATTTCGCTTGCGGGCGCGAGCACGCGACACTGATATCCGCACGGATTTTGCCCGTTGCCATCTTTAGTTTCCAGTAATGATATGGCCCTTTCCTCTGCTACCTCTCTTTCAGATTCTTCCTCTACAGGATATGGCACCACTACTACAGATTCGTACATCCGTGCTAGGCCCATCAGTGCCGGATTCTATTGAACCGCCATTGATGACTCTTCACTGCCGGTTCTAGACTTTAAAATCAGGAAATGACTATGGCTGTCAAAGAACCGGCAGACAAGGCACTTATCACTGCCGGAGCGTAACATGAACAGGAAGTGATTGTGTGTCAACCTATTAGTGCCAGTTGATGTTACAAACCGGTACTGATAAGGCTTTATTATTGCCGGCCCATTTTGCCGCCCGGCATGTTGCATTATCACTGCCGGTTTGTGTTCCAACCCACCAGTGCTATAGATACAGTGGCGGTTCAATCCCTTAACTTTTTTTTTGCGACAAGGTTCAATCCCTTAACTTGGTTTGGCATCTAAGTCACTAACTAGTCCAATCTCTAGTACGTAATGGTTTCACATCTAACTGGCAGAAGGTGGTGACAATGTGGCTGCTGTTAGGAACGAGCAATTCGTTCCTCCCGTGTTCGCGAATACGTTAGCTGACGACGCAGTTCATGATGATGCGATTTCTCAGATGATAAATAATGCAGAGCACGGATGTCTCAGTGAAAAACAGTTCAAAAAGCTAGAGGCAATGAGAAAAGATGCCAAGATACCACTCTATGAGAATTGTCCGATATCCAAACTCGAAGTCAACATCATGCTATTAGAGTTCAAATCCACGAACGAGTTGAGCGATCAAGGCTTCGATAACTTGCTAGAAAAAATAAGAAAATTGCTACCAGCGAAAAACGAATTGGCAGAAAATACATACAAGGCCAAGAAAATGATCTGCCCTACTAGGTCTAGAGGTTGAGAAAATTCACGCTTGTACCAACGATTGCATATTGTACCGTGGAGAGAAATACAAAAAGTTGGACAATTGCCCCGTGTGCAGAGCTCCACGATACAAGGAAGGGCCATCAATTAAGGGTACCAAGACCAGAAGAGGGCCAGTAAAGGTAGATTGGTATTTCCCTATGGCTCCTCGGGTGCACAGGTTGTTTGCATGTGAAAAGTCAGCCAAGCTGCTGCGCTAGGCATGGCGAAGAGCGCAAGAAGGATAGATTGTCGCGGCACCCCGTCGATGGAAAGGATTGGAGGACTATCGATACTATGTGCTATGACAAAATCGGAGGAGAGGTAAGGCACCTTTGGTTTGCTTTGAGAACAGATGTGATGAATCCTTTGGATCAGGTGAGAAGCAAACATAGCACCTGGCCAGTGACGCTCTGTATATACAACCTTCCACCTTGGGTTTGTATGAAGCGCTCGTTCATCCAAATGCCACTGCTGATCCAAGGGCCGAGACTAGCCTGGGAATGAGATCGATACGTTCCTGGAACCAGTGATCAATGAACTAGTACAGATGTTCGAGACGGGTGTGAAGGATATTTGGGACGAGTACAAAAAGCAAGACGTAATCAGGGCAGTACTTATCGGTACAATCACCGACCTGCCAGGGAGAGGTAACTTTTCTGGAGAGAATACAAAAGGCTGGCACAAGAGCTTAATTAAGCTTGATCACCAAGTGTCCTCGGATGAAGACGACGATGGCCAATGGTCACCATCAGCGCAGCACGGAGATGACTGTCTTGCTCATTCACCTCATCATGCAGATCTCTCAACTCCCTTACCCCCGCGCAAAGATAATTCCCCTCCTCATGTTGCTGCATCGGCACCACCACCGCCATCGCCAAAACGACCTCTAACTCGGAGCACTTCGCATTCACATCCTCCTTCCCAAAAGGCTCCACCACAAAAAAAATCCAAGTTAGAGTACACGTCGTCAATCCCCGTCTCGATCACAAAAAGGTCCCAACACAAGGAGAGGCATCCAGAGAACGTCGTCTGCCTCAGAAGATAATGTTTCCAAAATGGATAATAATAAACGGAAGAGGCAAGGTGGATGCGAGCATCACGGGGTTGCTCGGAAATAACAAATAGCCCTTCCCTCACAGCGATCAATACGTGAAGCCGTGCAGTGTTTGGTTTAGAAGGATTGCCAGGTTTCCCAAGTGGATGTTTATCTCCGACATCGACAGGTAAGACAAAAGCTTGTCAAATAAAGAAAAAGTCATGGATGTTTTATTGGCTAAGACGTTAGCTGTAAACGAGTTTATCGAAGTAGATGGTACGCTAACCGAAGAGATAGGCTGAGTTGATGTATTTCGAGGGACGAGAATTTGAGAAGGCAAAAGTCGTATACCAGTTCAAAAATGGGCAGCCTTTGACGGAAACCCCCGTGAAATTAGTGATCTGCCAAGATATATGAGGCATCTCCATGAATATTACACTTTAGATACTTCGTCTCAGTAGTACACAGGTTTCGTAGTCCTTATAGTGGCCAATATACCCTGGCTTGGTAATCCCAACGAAAAAAATGTCATCTTGTCGAATATGAGGAGTTATTCCTGCTCAACCAAAGGCACGACCTCGACAACTCTGTTTTGATGATATGGACACAGGAAGTACCCTATATATACCCAATTCATCATTGTTATAATTAATAGACTATTCACACCTGTAACATATATACATTTCCCATGCCCCCATGCTTTTGCAGGTATATGACAGCTTTTTGCGACAAGAAACAATTATTTCACATTGTATTCCTAGACCCAATCTTGGTCCACCATGCAAGTTGCAACGATGACAGGCCCTATATGATAGAAGAGGTGACCAAAGTTTTTCGGGGTTTGTTGGCACAGGGGAAAACCAACATTCTGCTAGCCTACAACTGCGGGTATGGTCTACCTCTCATCGTTTACTGTTTTCATAAGAATTTGATGAAGTTGGATATTTGTTTTTTATTTGCAGGGAGCATTTCGTTTTCGTGGATATCAGGATCAATGAATCACGTATCAAGGTTTGGAACTCCAAGAACAAAGAACTTGAGTGTGTTGAGCCCTTACGCCTAGTTCTAAATGAGTAAGTGGATTAACCTGATAGCATATTATTTTTTATTAATCTCATATATAGCATACTCTAATATTTTGTATTTTAAACATTATATGTATGTATGATAGGGTCAAGAAAAATGTGTTGCCCTCCAAGTCCCCATTCGAAGCTTATCGTATGGGAATGTACACTCTGGAGCAGCCACAGGGGAATAACGAATACTGGTTCTACGTAATGTGGGCTATGTACCATTACGTCGGCGGCAAAACTCAGACCTTTGATGAGCTGGTGAGTATGCTTCCCTTCTCATGTGTGTTTAATTTAGGGTTTAGGGTTTAGTATGTATGCCTAATTCCCTTCTTATATACCATTTATGTGTTTCTGACATGCTTGAACCAGCGCAAGGAGATTAAATGCGACTGGCTGCTAAAGCCCGAGATCAGAGGATTCCAAGAAGCGATAGCACGCTTCCTCCTGGATGAGGTGTTCACGGAAAAAGGGATAGTCACAATCACCCGTGCCGCAACGCCGGAGAACAAGGCCCTTTCAAAAGCCTACAAAGAAAAATTGATGAAGAGTAGAGTCTGATGGTCATCGCTCGGGGTTTTGCTACTCTATTGTAACCTGATATTTGTTCATATTTGTCGTCTTGTAATGTTGAATACTCTCACCGACAATTAGAGTTCTAATTAAAGCGAAACCGGATTCTAAAAATAACAATATTACTATTCAGTAATAATAAACCAGCAAAAATCCTATCACTGCCGGAACAAAAAAATAAGCCAGTAGTGATTCTCGAGATATCACTGCTGGCTTCATCAACACGCCGGTGGTGGTGTCCTCACCACCAGTGCCGGCTCGTGTTACAATCCGCCAGTGTTTCATTTAGAAAACACTGCCGGTTGCTAGAATGACCCGACAGTGTTCCACTTAGCTAACACTGCCGGTTTGTTTAACGACCCGGAGGTGTTTCACTTGGCAAACACTGCTGGGTTGCTTAAAGAACCGACAGTGTTCCACTTAGCAAACACTGCCGGTTTGTTTAACGACCCGCCAGTGTTCCACTTAGCAAACACTGCCAGTTTGTTTAACGACCCGGCAGTGTTGCACTTAGCAAACACTGTGGGTTTGTTTATCGACCCGACAGTGTTCTTGTATGTAACACTGCCGTGTCGGAACAGGTCCCGGCAGTGGTGGTTCGGCATCTGTGTCGGCTCGTAACATCCGGCACTGATGCTGACTCCCCATCACTGCCGATGTGGTTGTGCCGGTTCAAATTCCGGCAAAGTTGGGGGGTCTGGAACCGGCAGTGATATGCAAATCTGGGGCAGTGCACTTTCTTGCCATTCTTCTGCCCTACTGACCCTGAGTTCTTCTCAGCTAATACACATGTAGATTCCTTTCTAAAGTGTATACAGCTATAAAAATATGCTTCCGCATTCAAACCAAAAAAAAAAAAAAATTCTAAGACTGAAACATTATTTCCCATGAGGATTCCGCTAGATCTCCCATGAGGGGGTAGAGTGTGCCAAACGAAATCTGCACTCTAGAGACGAGCCAAGGAAGAATCTTTTTCAACCCGTCTTTTTTTTTTCTAAAGTGTAGCAATGAATGAAGCAATCGCCAATAAAAATATGATAGTATGCTAAAGACTTTGGTTTGGCTCACTTTGCTGTCTACTTTATGTGTTATACACACACACACACGTCAACTGGGAGCATAGCTATATAAAATGTCACTGGGCATGGGCAAAAACCCAGGATGGGGATGCCCATTTGTCAAATGCAGTTTACTGGCCTCCTCCCACTACACTCCACCAAGGCTTCCTTAGGCCCATCCAAATTGTCATTGCCCGAACCCTGTCAACTAGTACTTTTGTCCCACTAGTACACATGAGCTCTATAGTGGTGCCAGGGCATTTTTTTTACTAGGCGGTTTCATTCACCGGCCGCTAGTGCAAATAAAATGGAGGGTCAGAGTTAAGAACTGCCAGTGAAAACTAATTAATACTGGCGGTTTTCTTAAGTCAACCGCCAGTGAAAATCGTAACTTAACACTGGCGGTTGGCTTAAGGGAACCGCCAGTGTAAACACCATTTACACTGGCGGTTGAGCTAAGCCAACCGCCAGTGTTAAGGTACTATTTTCATTGGCGGTTGGTTTAAAAAAACCGCCAGTGTAAACACCATTTACACTGGCGGTTGAGCTAAGCTAACCGCTAGTGTTAAGGTTCTATTTTCACTGGCGGTTGGCTTAAGAAAACCACCAGTGTTAATTGATTTTCACTGGCGGTTCGTTAGGCCAACCGCCAGCGTGAAATCTGCTATAAATACCCCTTCTTCTCTCCCCGACCGAACACTTACTCGCAGCCAGCCGTCATTGGAAGCATTTATGAAGGTCCGGATTTGCCAAAATACAAGGGGGGAGGTTTTCTTCTTCATTTCTTTGGAGGAGGTTGCTAAGAAAGGTTAGTTTATGTGTCTTTTGCCTCTATTTAATCTACTTTGCTCAATTTAAGCCACTTTTTGGATCTAGGGTTTCCCATGAGTTAGAGAGAATGATTGCTAGGTTATTGCCTTTACTTATTCAAATTAGGTTGTTTATGATGGTTAGATAGTGTATCTCTTCTCTCCCTCTTCATAATTACTTCTCAATTTAGGTTATATTAGTTTTTTCCATGAATGGTGTGTACTCTTGTGTATTCATGTAGGGAGAGCTAGTTTTTTTTAGTTTTTTCTATTTTTTTAATTGGGTGTCTATATTCAATCCTTTGTTGGAACATATTCTTTTTCTATTTAATTGGGTGTCTATATTATAAATTATCTTTATTATTTGTAAAATATTCAATCTTTGACATTGAGAATGAGTCTTAACACACATTATTCTTCTAAATTTTAGTGAACTAAGGTTCCAAAGGTCTACAAATTCAACAATTCTCAAGTGAACGGTTTTCATCTGTATTTCTTCGAACAAGGTTGCTGGAAAAAAGGTTCGTTAATTAAATAATATCTATAAACAATCATTTTTATTTTGCATTGGTCATAATAAACTCATTATATTTTTACAGTTAATGATGGAGAGGTCATTCTGGATGTACAATTTATCACGAGTTGATCCGTCATACATACCTGAGGTGCAGAGGTCTATCGATGCCGCTAAGATTCATGCTTGGAGGTCAAATACGAAGCACATATATTGTCCATGCATAGACTGCAAGAATGTTATCATATTTGATGACACGAAAGCAATATTTTCTCATCTCGTGTGCCGAGGATTTATGGAGAATTACCTGATTTGGACAAAGCATGAAGAGGGTAGCTCTGCAGCTTACACAACTGGTACTCCTGTGAACATCGGTGTCGATGGTGCAGATATGCTTGCTGACGGATGTCATTTCATACAGGAGAGACAAACACCTTGTCCTCAAAGTGAACCTGTTGTGCCTAATGCTGATGGTCCATCCAATGTTAGTGCTGAGGACGATGCAGACTTATTAGATGCAATATTGCGTAGTCATCTAGATCCATCTATCTTCCTCATGAAAGGTATGGAGGAAATGAGGAAGGCTGCACAAGAGCATTTTTTCGATGAGTCTAAGGGTTGCACGAAAGATTTCACGACGTTGCGGTCAGTGCTAAAGTTATTGATGGTAAAAGCCTGGTATAGTTTGTGCGATACTGGCTTCGATGCGTTCTTGAGTATTCTCGCAGACATGCTTCCAAAGGAGAATAGAGTTCCTGCTAACACATACTACGCAAAGAAGCTAATCAGTCCGCTTACAATGGGTGTCGAAAAGATCCACGCATGTAGAAACCATTGTATGCTATATCGAGGTGATGAATACAAAGACTTGGATAGTTGTCCTAATTGTGGTGCAAGTAGATACAAGACGAATAAAGACTATCGAGAGGAAGATTGTGCCACCACCGTGTGTACGGGGAAGAAGCGAAAGAAGACCCAACAAAAGACCCAACCCACCAGGAAAGATAAAGAAGAAGTAGACTACTACGCGCAGAAGAAAATTCCTGCTCTGGTGATGTGGTACCTTCCCATGATTGATCGATTGAGGTGTTTGTTCGCAAACACTGAGGATGCCTAACTTATGAGCTGGTATGCTTCAGATGAGCACAAAAATGATGGAAAGTTACGACATCCAGTCGATGGCAAGCAATAGCAAGATTTCAATGCCAACCATCCAGAATTTGCTAAGGAGCCACGAAATGTTAGGTTCGCTCTGAGTACGGACGGAATGAATCCATTTGCCGAGAGGAGCAGCAAGCGCAGCACATGGCCGGTGATCCTCACCATCTACAACCTTCCACCTTAGTTGATGCATAAGCGTAAATACCTTATGCTAACCATTCTTATTTCTGGACCCAAGTAACCCGGCGTTGACATAGATGTATTTTTGGAGTCGTTAATGCAGGACATGAAAATATTGTGGGAAACAGGAGTCGAAATATTGGACGAGTACCGCCAAGAAACTTTCACACTGTATGCAATTATTTTTGTGACCATCAACGATTATCCTGCTCTCTTTACATTATCAGGGCAGTTCAAGGGAAAGCTTGGATGCGTAATCTGCATAGATGGAACCGCTTACGTGTTCCTTGATGCATCAAAGATGATAGTGTACATGAGGCACAGACGGTTCTTATCGAAAGGGCACAGGTACCTGCTTGCGAAAGATGGATAAGTATTTCGACAATAATGATGAACTACATTCTACTGCTCCATCGGGTAACAATAAAGATGGATAAGTTTGTTCTGCCTCGGGGTTCAGAGGAACTCGTAAAGGGTTATGCAATGAGGCAGTTGGCCATCACATTTCGCAACTGGAGGTCTGAATTGAACAGCAAATATGTGAAGACAGGGTCGGACCCCACCAGCAAGTACAACATTACAGAAGGTCAGTGGGCTGTTTTCAAAGAGCAGAAGACTAACCCAGAATTCTTGGCCTGGAGCCAAGGGAACTTAGCACTTGCTAAGAAGAACAAGGACCACCACCACCTTGGCACAGGTGGTTACAAGCGGCAGGTTCCCAAATGGAGGGAAGAAGAGGCTGCGAAGAAGGCAGCAGGGTTGCCAGTGTTGTCTGAGGAACTTGGCGAAAGGAGCGCGAAATGGCTTCGTGCTCGCAAACCAAGAGAAATATCTGAGTCAAGTGCATCTTTTTCTGATCCAATGGTTGAAGAAGCCGCAAAGAATATTTATGAGGCGGCAGCTCATGTGAAGGAAGGAAGTGCCAAGCCATAAAGGGAGCGGGACATCCTTACTCTTGGTCTTGGTAACCCCGAGCACCCTGGTCGTGTACGAGGCATCTCGTCAAGGCTAGGATGGAAAGAAGGATTCGGCGAGGAGTGGGCCGGAATGTACAAGAAGCGTGATCGATACAAGGAGGACTTGAAAGATTTTTTTGAGGAGCAGGCAAAGCAAGCCTTCAAAGACTAAATTAGTAGCAAATCCTGATATCGAGCTTGCACAGCAATTGGTGGGTGTCATGTCTACTTTTCAACAAAGGACGAACACCCAACAGTCTCCGCAGATGCAGCTGGTGCCGGTGACACAGCCCTTGGGAGCTCAGCAGTTGATAGCACAGTCTGCAAATGCTCCAAGCAGTGTCGCGTCTACGGCAAAGGTTCGCTATCCAGTTGATGCCATTGACGTGACAACGCCTTACTCATTAGTCATAAGCTATGGCATTACCAATGTTCGTACTAGGGAAGTAGGCACTGGCTTCGCAATCCCTGGACGGACGTTTCATGGTGCAAACATTCCAGATATGTACTGCAGGGTCGAAGTGGTGACCGTAGTGCAAGGACATGAGGATGACATGTTGGACATCCCTTGACCCGAGGGCATTGAAACACTGGGACAAGCCATCAAGAATTTCATCCTTTGGCCTAGGAGAGACATCAGGTTGAGTGGGCCACCACCATCTACCGAGCATAGCATTCATAATGACCCACCGCCGTCGTCATCATCTAACCGACCTCTTTCTAGCTCACCAAATTCGCCTGTGCATCCAATTCCAGAACCTCCGCCACCAGCATCTCCTATCAACTATCCACCTTCCCCTAACAAGCAAAGAGAAACAACCTGAGGAAAAATCGTCCCCAATGGGCCCACAAGACAAATAACATGAGCAAACATTGACCCCGTCAGCCCCACAAACCAAAGAAAAAACCCCCCACCAGCAAAGAAGAGGAATGTCGTTCCTAAAATGGTCTCTCCACACCGGCCAAAGCAAAAAACTACTGGGACCATGCTGTGGTTGTCAGGAATAGCACGCAGCCGCACAAGTCGTGTCGTTGAGTGTTCTGAGGCTGAGGAATTGGGGAAATCCTCTGTGAAGACCATACAGATCAGGAAGCCAACGAAAGAGAATTATGAAAATGTCCCTGACACATATGTGCCGGGCAGGCCGCTTTTCACTTGGGAAAAGGTAACCCAAATCCCATCTCTAATTAAAAGAATGCATGACTGGTACATGAGAGCAGCTTCTGTTGGCATCGACGCTCTGAGCGTATGTATACCACCAAGATCTTTTATGAACGGGCGAAGTAAAGCTGTGGTCACGTTCGAGGACATGCGCTTGATGATGAACCTTAAGAGACTCGACGTTTAGCTCATAACAGTGTGGGCATTGTAAGTGTTGCTCATATACTCAGTTGATTATTATTTTAATGTATTATGTTTCAGTCTATGAGATTCATTTCAACATGTGCCTTGCAGACTACAACATGACTAGAAGGAGGAGAGACTTGGTATCGATCCTTATTCACACGCAGAAGAGAGGATTGGCTATCTCGACCCCACCGAAATATGCGAGGAGCGGCACACATTTAGGATCAGAAAGGACAATGACAAATTGAAGGATAAGACTGAGGAAGAAGTTAAGCAGATTATTACTAAGCTAGAAAGAGAGATGGAAGACAGATACTGCCTATACTTAGGAAATTCAATGCTTCAATTTCAAGATAGGCAAGTCATAATGGCCCCATACAACTTTAGGTAAGCTCGAGTTTATTTTTGCAGTTAATGTTATTATTGTCTAATCCATATATATATATGTAGCCTCGACCCATGCATCACGAGAACTTGATTCGTGCAGGGACCATTAGATTTTTTTTATATTTATCCAAGGCAGGGAAGGGTGCTTGTCTTTGACTCCACAAATTATGATCCCACTACGTATGCGCTATTCTTGACCTTCTTAGAGAGGTACGTAAACCGAGAAATATTTACATTCTTTTCTCGATGAGAGTTTGCATTGAGAATATATAACTTGGTGATTCTTTCGAAATCATAGGGCATATAGGTGGTATAAACTAAAAGGCAGAAAGCACGACAAAAACAAAAAATGACCATTAACAATAAATCACAAGTGGCCGGTATGTTAGTTATTTATGACTACATATTTATCATTCATGTACAACACATAAGACAATGTTGCAACTAATTAAATATTCGCTTATCTGTTTACATATATAGTGCCACAAGCAACCACCCGGATCGGTCCACTGCGGATTCTATGTCTGTGAGTTTATGAGGGAGTCCGGACGATACATCAAGAACATTGATAAGGTAAGTAATAGTCATTATAACTTTAAAGTTACAAATGTGTATATGATGTTTATACATATTAATTAATATAATTATATATAACTACAGTTGCGGAAGTATAAAAAACTCAAGGCGCAGAATATGAGCACGGAGACTTTATACAACATAGTTGAGGACATGTGCTCATTCATCATGAAACATATTATTCCAAGCAACAGGAATTATCACGACAATGAAGACACTCTAGGAAGTGAAGAGTTCAGAGAGCTAATAGGAAATCAGCATGCTAGGGCTTACCCAAGAGGGTTATTAATTAGATGTGTAAATTTGAGATGTTATCACATGTAACTTTGATGAACATATATATATATATGTGTATATTATGAGCACAGTCCTTTGATGTATATAAATATATTGTATAATAATTAAATTTTGTTTTGCTATATTTGATCATGATCTAATACAGCTTAATATCTACAATAAATAAATAAATACATATATATGGCTGGGTAGGAGGCTAAAATTCCCTAAAAAGGGCGGCAATCTCCACTAGCGGTTGCATGTGAACCGCCAGTGTAAATATACTTACACTGGCGGTTCCTTAAGAAAACCGTCAGTGTAAATATATTTCCACTGACGGTTTACAGGCAACCGCCAGTGGAAAGATTTATTTTCACTGGCCTCTCCCACTGGCGACCCTGTGAAACGCCAGTGAAGATGGCTTATCAACCGCCACTATAGAGCCTCTGTGTACTAGCGTCCTCAAACCCACTTGGCCGGGTGCAAAGCATCACATGCATCTGTCACCCCTTGCCTACCCCTAAACCCCTTGTCTCTTTAAATCCCAACCCTACATGAGCCCAAGGTGACCGCTAGGGACACTGAGTGGGCGCATGTATGATGGCATGGCGGTGTGCAACAAATGGTAAACGGTTTTAGTTTGGGAATACTCAGTTTTAAAAGTCTCGGTTCTATCACAGTACTGTGAATGGGTGTGCATGTATACTATTGTTATCTAAGCATGCTATTAATTACTAGCCTTTTAAATTTTATTTGTGAACCCAAAAACTATTAGACTGTAGAACAAAGGTACCTTAAGCTAAATATAAAACCATAAAGAGATGATTGATTCAATCAAATGGATACCATATTTTGGATTCCTCAAAATATGTATTGTGATAATTCGCATGAAAAGCATTGCCAAAATACATGTTGTATGGCACCACCATCACATCATACTATTTCTCATAAGGGATACAAATTAATACTGAATTTAAGGACGAGCTCAAGTATTTACAACAAGATTCAGGAGCTCCACAAATTATTTAATATGGTCCAATAGCTAAGTAAACTACGATAAAACCCAACAAAATTCTTTTCAAAATAACCAAACGACCACCGGGGTCATTTACTCATATTGCATCCTAAGAGGGGTATCTGTAAGCATCATGAGCACCTCATTCGGCAGGGTAAAAGTAACCAGAGACTTGCTCCACACCTGAAATTTTTGTATGAGATACATGGGGATAAATATTCTGGAAGACTTAATCCACACAAATATGCTCAAGGACAAATGAGTTAGAATTTATCCAAACAAAACCATGTAACTGTAAAATGGGGAACAAGTGCCCACCTCAATAACATTGACAATTTTCTATCCATGCAGTTGCACAATTAATATCATGAAGAAAACAGTGCATGCACCATTTATTAAATTGTCATCTTTATAATCATTTTGTGCTTTACTTTAAAATTGATATGGTGTTTCCTGTTGCTATGGATGCTCCATGGTAGACATCACTCTATCTTGGGGCCCATCACAATACAGTACATTTGTTATCACTTATTCTCATCTTTTAATGTATAGATTTCTATTTTTTTGTTAGCTACTCTAGTGGAACAACTTTTGCTTGTGTTATTACATCGCCATCAAGTTTTTACTTATTCCTTCTAAGTTATCCACTTCTCAAGCAACATGATTTTATTTTATTTCTAGAATTGACATAGCAAGGTCTAACCGTCTAAGTAAAGGTATCACTTTCATTTTAGTTTTGTTAGGCTTCCTATATATATAATTACCCAGGTTTCATGTAGTGAATGTGGATTGCGTATTACTAACAAGCCAAGGGAAGGATCAACAAGATCAGCCCCATGACACATTGGCATAGCCAAAACGTATACAAACTACAATATCAATGTACATATGCACAATAATATAGGGCATCCAACAAAATACTACAACAGTAAATGCATCATGACAAAAAACAATATACGAGACTGCTATGTCAGGTGTTGGCATGTTGCTTGCCTTCTTCAAGATCTTGAGCACCCTAAAGCTGGTCATGAGTGACAAGTTCTTCTATGGGCCCAACCACATCATTCTTGATTGCTTCATAACCTAATACATGATCGCACAACATTATATTTATTTTAATTTCTATGTGTTAATATTTACAAAAATGGACAATCTAGGAACACATAAAGGCCAATATATGGCAATTTTAACATTTTTCATAATAGTAACAGTACTATAGATCTTAACATTACTACCTGGTACCATCACTGCCTAGTTCATGGCTAAAACCGACAGTGATAGGACCAACTGACACTGATATTCGGGTCTTCACTGTCGGTTCACATCATTGCAGGTTTTTGCCATGAACCTGGCAGTGATAATGGGTCATTCACTGCCGGTTTTTAGCTAAAACCCTGATACTATCTCTGTCGGTTCGTGGCTTTAACCGGCAGTGTCAGTTCAGTGGCTTGAACCAACAGTGATATGCTGCACGAAAAAAATATATCTTTTCTCATATGATGTCTTAAGAAGATGAACTTTATATCAAATTAAAGTTGTAGTACTTTTCAAGATCCACAACTTTTTGTAGTTTAAACTTATTTATTTAAGATCATTTGAATGTCCAAATATATATACCACAAGATTTTTTAGAGTTAATATAAAGGAGTCCATATGGTATATAGTCATAAGTGAGCATGTAACTGTAGTTAGTGATTTTGGATGGAGAAATGCCAAAATCAAAAGATACAAATTTTGAAAAGTTATACAACTTTGTAGTTTACCGCCTTTGTAGGACGGATATCTCAATTTTATAGGACGGGTATCTCAATTGGACACAAATATTCTATAGGTGCAACAGTTAGGGGACGAATGTGTGTAGGAGGAGGTTGTAGGTTTGAGAGCTGGTGGTCACGAAGAGCATGTTTTTCGCGAGAAAAATCATGTGACTTGTGACATAGCCATCGTGTGGCAGCTGGTGGGGTGGGGCTCTCGGTATTAATTTTTCCCCAATTTTTAGCTCGTTTTATGGGATTTTGGAGAACCACATCAGTTTGAACCAGTACTGAGAGTCTGGCGTAGCGACAAGTTGGCTATTAAAACGCCAGTGGACAATGATGGGATAAAACAGCTAAATTCAAACGTGAGTGCAAATAGAGACATACTCGCTCCGTATAGGAAAAAGATGACGTTTCGAAAAATGTCTTGGTCAAACATTAAAAATATAAATCATGAATAACTTTTAAATTGTTTAGTTTGATAACATGAAAACTATATGAGTAGATTTGTATTCAAATATATTTTCATAAAAGTATACATATATCACTTTTTAAAAAAATAATTTCAAACAAAATAAAGTCAAAGTCATGTGTTGAAGACCGTTTCATTATCCTAAACGTCATCTTTTTCTTATATGGAGGGAATACTTCCTTTATACTTAAAAAAAAAGTGTTATTTTTTACTTTCATTAGATATCATATTTGATCATTAGTTTTAGTCAAAATTTTGTCCGAATAATAAAATAAATAAATCATTATTAAACTATCGCTAATGATAACATAATCATAACAAAATAAATAATATTTATAAAAAATAAATAAAATAGTCCAAAATTATAAAACGATACTTTTTTAAAGGACCGAGGGAGTATTGTCTAAAATAGCTAATAGCTTAGTAGCTTACCATGCACGTCGGTCTAGCGGAAGGTTGAGGTGGTAGGAATTCAGAAATTTTTTTAAAAAAGGAACAGCTACTTACTGGTGCACCCGATTTTATCATCGTAGGGATTGCCCTGGAAGCCTTGCTTGCATCTGCAGAAGTAGCCAGGCCCGTTGAGGGAGTCGACGCACTCGCTATTCGGACTCTGGCAGGCATACGCCGAGGGATAATCTTTGACGCCTGCGCAGGACGACGTCGAGCCGCCGTCCAGCTGTCGGCCGATGGCCCAGTCCAGCCACACGGGCATCCTGCTCCGGCTGACGTCCATGCGCAGGTCGGACGCCCGGAACTCGTAGCTGTCCTTGGCGACGAGGAAGGCGAATGTCGCAGGGGCTGTGCTCCATGCCGTCGTGCGGCCAGCTCTCGAAGTGGACGGCGTTGTCGATGAGGCCCGGCGGGATGTCGACGTGGCAGCAGCCGACGCTGGCGCACCGGCCGTCCTTGGGGCTCCCGGCCGGGTCGCTGCAGTAGGTGAAGCAGCCCATGTAGTACTGGTAGTCGTAGCGGCCGCCGCCTTTCTTCTCGCCGGAGTTCATGGTGAAGGCGCCGGTGTTGCATCCAAGCACGACGAACATGTTCCGGGCGTCGGAGATGCGGAAGATGCGGTGTGACCGCAGGTCCACGTGCCCGTCGGACGCTGTGACGGGGTAGCCGTTCTTCGGGTTGTAGCACCTGTAAGCCACGGGCAGCAACACCTTGGCCAACGGTGGCACCACGGACAGGCTCAGCACCTGCATCGTATGCGTGTCCGACTGCAGCACCGCCACCGCCGTGCGGCCGTTGTCGATGCAGGCGATGGCGAATTCCTCGCTCCGGGAGCAGTGGCGGCCGATGCCGAACGGGTAGGGGATGTCGACGTCGCCGCATTTAGTTGGGCATTCTGGCTCCGCCGTGGCGGCTGCTATCGCCGCCAGGATTAGCAGAGCAGGCAGCAGGCACGACGACGACTTCGCCGGCGACATTGGTTGATCAGTTGGCTTGTTCAGTGCGCAATGAGCTGTTGAGATTTGGCTCTAGTTTGCACGAACGACCAGTGGCATGCGTTCCCCTTGTTTTAAAAATAGCGCCAGCTGTAATGATTTTTTTTTTTTTTTTTTTTTTTCCATCGATGGAATCCGTTTCTTCCAAAAGGATGTCTACAAAGCCCATCGGCGTCAGCGTCGCTGTGAGTTAATTACCCTGCTAATTAAACCCGTACTTTTGGCATTGTACGCTCCTACATTTGGTTAGTACAAGCGGCGTGCAACACAATGTTGGATCGATTGTATGGCCAATTTGCCGGCTGATGGCCAGCTAGGACAAATTTCACTATCGTTCATTCGTTTGACGATAGCAACTCCCGTTTCCAAATGTATCGCTGTGAAATTATGCCCATAAACAAAAGGGGCAGTAGTTAAGGGACTACTCCAACACTTATATAGTACAACTGTACATGATTATGTTGATGTCCAAAATTATAAACAGATACACCTGTAAAGGGGAAAAAAATTCAATGCGCTCGTGATGCACATTACCGCCTCTATCTGTGTAGAGGAGCCATCGATATGTTGATGGGTTGTGTTGCATGCCGTGAAAACATTGGGATGGAAGATGGGCCAAGGCCTGCGTGTTGCATGCAAGGATAAGGAACCATCGATGAGGATGAATGAACGACAACAGAGCCATACATGCCACATGAAGGTGCTGTGCATCAGGCGTGACAGAGTTTTTGCATTACTTCCCTAACTAGTCATGGTAACTACCATTTTGATAGCTCCATCAACCACCACGCCACGCTATGCCATGCTACGGCTCGGCTATGTAGGGGTACGTGGTTGTGACACACCATTTGTCTTGACTTCATAACAGGTCCACACATAAGGCCTTCTGCAGTATGGTCCAAGAGTGGATGTCCAAGTAGAGAGAGCGTTTGAGCACCACTCCCAATACTGTGCAGGTAGTGATGCTTATTTGGAGTGACGCCAGCCCAAATTATAAAAAATATTATTTCACTGTAGCAAAAATGTGACAGTTGGTCAGAACGATCACATTTCATATAGGCTAGAGCGTTGAGCACACAGGACATTGGGCACACAGGCCTTCGAACTACACATGACCGTTGGCAAAGGTCTATATATACAAGTGACCAGTATACGAACACACAAATCTCTCTCTATTTCTCTCCCTCCATAGCCATGGAGAACACATCTTCATCTTTCACAAATATGATGAACTCTGCAATGACAAGTGGTGAGCCACAAATCCAATTAGGCAACAACATCATTTCCCTTCAGCCCAATGCCCTATGAACTATCCACCACAATTTCCTGCCAATTTCCGCCCCCAGTATTCACACATGTTCAATCCCTTTGGATCTCAATCAACCACCCACAATTCCCATTGTCATCACAAGGAAGCTATCAAGGTACTTCTTACATGGTGCAATATATACCCACAAGGACTTGGTGTTGCATCACCAGTTGGATCCATGGGTTTCTTCCAAGGTAGCCGAGGGACTGATTCGCGAGTTGATGAGAGCAGCCCTATTAGTTTAGCTTCTCCAGTGTCTCGAGAGCAACAACAGATTGGTGTGGATCCTATAAATACACCGGCTAGGAGTGACAATGACACAGCCCAAAAGAAAGTGAGCAGGAAAATCTTTGGTTAGTTAGCGCTTGGGTGAAAAATTCCACTGATCAAATTGTTGGAGTTGACAGAAGAGAAGATAGGTATTGGATTGGAAGGATGTTGTAGCAGAATACAACTTGAACACACTCAAAGATTGAAGAGGAGCAACTACTAAATTGAAAATCCATTTTTTTGAGTGGAAACAGGAGGGGTTCGCACCCCTACTGTGCTTTTATTTGAAAAAATATTAGTCTTATAAAAAAGATTCAAGATACAAAAAACGAAACAAAGAAAATCTGCAAGCTTACACATAAGCTTCTAGCCATTGAGACATTTGTGATGCTAAGGATTGCTTTGCTCTAAGAATAACTTGAGCAAATTCATTCTTGAAGATTCTCTTGCATTGATGCACAGAATGTTGTGCTTGCCTGAAAATGCAGTCATTCCGGACTGTCCAAATCGCCCAGCTCATTGTGACAATGATTTCCATAGAAAACGGTAACTATAACTGATACTTGAAAGAGTCCAGTACTTTGAGTGGATCCTGAGCCAGGTGTGTTGACAGGACAAGAGTTGCCCAACACGAGCAGAGAAAGGACAATCAACAAACAGGTGTATCATACTCTTATCCACCCTAAAGGAACATAGAACACAGGCATAATCATCCAGATGCATATTTTTCCTTCTTAGAAGTTCCCAGGTGCTCAACCTGTCCTTAAGAAGCAACAAGAAGACGCATTTCCTTTTATTATGACAACATGAAATCTGGGTGAACAGACCTTGAGCCAATAAGATGCTTATAAGCTTTCTTAGATGAGAAATTGTTAGTTCCCCATATATATGTCCAATTGTTATTTTCCTGAGTCAACATCATGGACTGGATCACTTGTTGGACCTGGATATATTGCTGAAAAGCTTCCTGAGATAATGGCAGATTAAACAATTCATGAAAATCTGTAGCCTGACAAGCTTGCTATACAGTTGTGTAGATATTTTCTTCATAGGAGAATAGCTCTGGAACATTTACTCTAAGTAAAAGATCATTACACATGTCCAACTAGAAAAAACAAGATGCGCCACTTTGCACATTAGCCTTAACTAACCCCTTAAATTCTAGCATAAGTTTTTGAATATCTCTCCACCAAAAAGAACCCTTCCTTGTTGCAGCTGGAGCTTTCCATTTTTGTATCTGATGTCCCAATGTAAATGGATCCAAGGAATATCCATCTTATTGAAAAACTTATGAAGGTTCTTGAATAACAGACTTTTTTTGAGTCTGGAGATTAATGACCCCCAATCCACCATTGGCTTTGGAATCACAAACCAAAGACCAAGCAACTTTAGGTGTTTTCTTGCTATTAACATCTGAGCCTCGCCATAAAGAATGCTTTCGATATTTATCAATTTGGTTGGCCATAGTTTTTGGTAGCAAAAAGGTGCACAATGCAAAGGTTGGAAGAGAGCTGAACACTGGATTCACTAGTTGTGATCTGCCTGCCTTACTCAGAAAACCAGAGATAGTTTTCTTTCACACTTGGATACCAAAGGCCAAAAATCTGCCACTGTTAGTTTTGTAATATTCAAAGGTAAACCCAAATCGGTAAAAGAAAGAGAACCTTTTCAACAGCCTAAGGTTCTTGAGAGAATCTCCAGTTTGGGATCTTCCAAATTAATTGGTACCATCATTGATTTATGGAAGTTAACCTTAAGGCTAGCTAGTAGAATCAGCAAAGTGAATTGAGCAAAGCTTTGAGGAAAAAATCTGCTTAGCATTAGCTTTCATAAAAATTAGGGTATCATCTGCATATTGGAGAGTAGGAAAATCTTGATTTTGTGGCAAAGGGACTGCCAGAGACAGTAAATTTTGATCCTTTGCCTTGTTTAATAGATCCTGCAAAAAGCAGCTGCCAGAACAAAAAGCAACGGCGAAAAAGGATCTTCTTGCCTCACACCTCTCCTGCATTGAAAACTTTTCCCGGGGAATCCATTTAACAAAACTGTCGAGGTGCCTGAGTTAAAAATTATCTCCATCCAAATCATCCATCTGGTTGGAAAGCACTTATGCTTCATGATTTTCAGCATGAGAATGTGTTCAACTTTATCAAAAGCTTTCTCAAAATCAAGCTTAAAAATAATAATTTCTTCTTTTGATTGATGGCAGAGGTGAAGAAACTCCAGAGACCATGCTAAGCAATCCTGTGTGCATCTATGCTTGATAAATCCATACTGATTTTTATGAATCAACTTTGGGAGTAGAACTAGTAACTTGTTGGCCAGTAGCTTAGTAATGATTTCAACAGAAGTGTTCAAGAGAGAAATAGGCCTGTAATCGGCAATTGTGCTTGCACTATCATTCTTTAGAACCAGAGTGATATGAGAGCCATTGATGCTCTGAAGATTAATGTCCATAATAGAAAGCTTCACAGACTTTATAAAAATCATGATAAATTACTGGCCAACAGTTTTTAACAAAGTCTGTGTTAAAACCATTAGGGCCTAGAGCTTTGTCAGAAGGGAGTGACTTAACCACAGAATTAATTTCCATTCTTGTGAAAGGGCAAGTGAAACTAGAAAGGTCATCTG
This sequence comes from Eremochloa ophiuroides, assembly GCA_038502445.1. NCBI lineage: Eukaryota > Viridiplantae > Streptophyta > Magnoliopsida > Poales > Poaceae > Eremochloa > Eremochloa ophiuroides. The sequence continues at coordinate 50,157 of JAHLJS010000188.1, forward strand.
CAGGATGCGGCATCACAGAGCCCAAATAAAAAATAAGGTTAGAGAAATCGGAGACCCTCGAATCTATTTTTGAAAGAATTCCATATCAAATCGGCTTTCTGGTGATTACCATAAAAAATATCAGCTTAATTTTGCAAACAAGTGATCGGATTCCTTGTGTACTTAATGGTTGCATTTGCATGAAAGAACTTAGTATTGGCATCCCCCAAAGTAACCCAATTAATTTTACCCCTTTTGTTCCAATAAGTTTTCTATTGGGCCAACAAAATCTGTACTCTGAGCTGAAGAGTGTTTCTGAAATTCCATTCAGAGACACTTCGATCCCTGAATTCCTCAATAACCTGCAGAAAGCTTAAAAACAAGCTTGACATTGTTAATTGTTATCTTCAGGTTTGAAATTGACCCCTTCTAAATCTTGAGAGCATATCTTAAGTTTTTGAACTTAGCGGTCATAATTTTAGCAACATCACTGATATGAGCAGGGGCAACCCAATGTTGCTTCACCACATCAAGAAAACCAGGGTGCTGAAGCCAATAGTTTTCAAATATGAAGATAGAGGCTCTAGGCATTTTGGTGGAAACATATATTGCACAGGGTACATGATCAAATGTCTCCATCGAAAGGCAGTAGGCAAAAATATTGGGATAAGTTTTGGTCCAAGAAGAAGAAGTACAAATCAATCTAATCATTCAAGCAAAGGAGAATGTTGCTTATCCGACTAGGTGAACTTTCAACCCTTCAAAGGAATGTCAATCAATCCCAAATGACTAATAGCATCATTGAACAAGTACATTTCAAGATGACCACCCCTAGGTTTATTTCTATCCTCAGGTGGTCTATAGAGATTAAAATCTCCCACAATTATCCAATCCACAGAATCTGGCATGTCCACATTTTTAAACCACTAAATGAAGTCCCTTTTTCCTTGATAGGTGCAATGGGCATAAATATTTTTTTGAACAAAGACCGTGGGGCAAAGAACCCCCCGGCAATGGGGCATAAATATTAGTTAGAATCTACTGAGTGTTTTCATGGAGAGAATTAAACTCAACAGATAAAGCATAAGAGTTTTGAAAAATTAGATTGCCCTGGAAGAGGCTAGATTTCCAAACAACAATAGCCCCACCAGAATTATCCATAGATGGAAGGTAAACAAAGCTATCCAAATTACTAGGACCGAAGTTTCTAAGGAAATGAACATCAAAGGCTTCTCTTTTGGTCAATGGCAAGCATAAAACATCACGGTTACTTTCCACTTTTCTGTCCCTAACAGCATTCCATTTCCTGTCAGAATTTATACCATATACATTTCAACACAAAATAACCCAAGTTCTCAGATTCATTAGAAACCAAAACAAAAGGAGACTGAGCCCTAAGATTAACAAAGGACAGAAGAGACACTAAATCCCATCCTTCTTTGGCCCTTTGGGCCCATTCTTCTTCCCAGCCTTCTTATTGACAGTCTTAGCTGTGGTGTTGTTGGCCTGTAACTTTGCATCGGATAAGTCTCCTTGGTCAATATTGTAGAAGGAATCCTCCATATCTCTAATAATGTTGTTGGAGATCTCTGGAGGGGTAGAGTTGCAGCCAAAGCAGCACTTGGCCTTACAGCTAGATTTTTTGAAGCCTTGATGAAGTTTTTTTGATCCTCCAGCTCTTTCTGACTTCATCTTCAGAGATAATGCTTTGCTTGCCTTTCTTATTCTTGGGAGTGGAGGTGGGAGAGGTATAGTCTTGTTGATAAGATTCCGGGCCAGCCGGAAGATTTAGAAACTGCTAACCTTGTTGATATTCACAATGCAACCCAATACCAAATTGAGCTTGCAGATATATAGTGGATTGATCACTCACTACCTGAGAAGATGGGAGACCCGGGAAGACCTGTCACTCCTATCTCCATAGGATGTCACAGCTTTCCAGAAGCTATTTACGATTTCGGCGCAAGTGTCAACATAATGCCCAAGGTAATTTATGAGAAAATATTAGGTGATCCTTTGTTGTACACAAATATGCGTTTGCAGCTTGCAGATCAGTCCATTTGCTACCCCGAGGGAGTGCTAGAAGAAGCTGTTATTAGAGTGGGGCAATCATATGTCCCAGTTGACTTCGTGATCATGGAGACAGGAGGAGATGAAAAGGCACCCATTATTTTGGGACGACCATTCTTGTGCACAACTAAAGCCATCATCTATGTGGAACATGCCAAGATTGTCCTTTCCATCAAGGACAAGAATGAAAGATTCTCATTCAAAAACCGCATCTTGAAGACTCCCGCAGTCCCAAAACAATTCCATCAACAAGAAGAGTAACAACAACCAGCACCCAAGAAGAAGAACAATAGAAGATGGAGGAAGAACAAGCCCCAGCATGTACCTGAAGAAACTGCTCTACTAATCACTGCTCTCAACACAGAAAATGATCATATGCTCCCCTAACCATTTCCAACAAAGAAATGTGACCCAGGTGTACCAATCATTGAATGCACAATCAGAGACATCACTTTTGTCGACACCATCTGCGATACTGGATCAGGCGTTAACGTAATGTCCAAAAAGGTATATGATGATTTATTTAATGATTTACCTCTATACCCAACATATATTCAGATGGCGGACCAATCATTGAGATTCCCTGAAGACGTGGTTAAGAACGTTATGGTAAGAATTCAAGATAAATATATACCTGCAGATTTTCGAGTCTTTGACATGCAGGGAGACGATGAATCACCTATTCTTTTGGAAAGACCGTTCCTCTACACTGCCAATGCTATTATCTACATCGGGTCTGGACAGATCCACTTCAACCTACCCACGGGAAAGGTACGCTATCTGTAACAGAACTGACCAATTTATACGAGCATAAGTACAACGACAGCTGTTTTACCAGCTATCAAGCCACACTTGAGCCAATATAAACCCGGTAGTCCGTGAAATCTCGAAGGATTTCAAACTTTTACACAGCACATACCCAAGGATCGCAGAAACTCAGCAGAACACATACACATGATACATAGATTCGCACATAGTTCAATTACATCAGAGTACAAGATAGACTTTTACATAAAAGTTCAGTTGCGGAAACGAAAAAGATTTACACACACTTAAATTCATAATACAGTGCCAAGTACCGACCAGTCACAGCAACATAGATAAGATAGATACATGACCGTGCCCAAGGTCTAGTCTTCCTCTCCCGAAGGATAGAAGTAGCTCTTTTAGACAACGAAGTATTCCTCCTGCAACAATGGGAATAAAACCCTGAGTACTCAAATGTACTCAGCTAGACTTACCCGACAGAAAGTAAATAAAAAGACTCTCAAGGATATACAGGCTTATTTGGTGGAGCTCAGAGGATAGCAATATTTTGCATAAAAAGCATTACTACAGTAGTTCCTCAACTTATAAATTTTAGATATGGTTTAGCTTCGATTTCAGTTAAGCTATGAAGCTAAGGTTTGCAGCTATACTAAACAATCACTTGATATTATAGCAAACAATACAACCATATGATTTCCGATATCCACAGATATCAACCTCATCTCACCATAATCAATATGTTCAAGTTGTTAACCTCTACCTCACCAGAAGATCAGTTCAGTTTCTCACTAACCAGGAGAGATGGCGATTTAAATCGATTGTACCAGCTAGCAAATATGTCAATCACAAACCCTGTCAACCTGATCAGTGGCTTCTTGGGTCACCGTTAGATCTTTCTGAGTCATATTATATCGCGAGCTTGGCGGGGGCCATATTCTCGGAGACAAACCCACTTACAGGAAGTGCAGGTCCCTGACCTGACTATGGCAAAATGGTGTCTCCGCACATCTTTCCTACCTCCAGAATATGTCTATCCATGTCACACCAATTCTCGGCTCAGAAAGAACTACTCGACTTCGAGGTCAGAACGACTTATCTGGCCAGCTATGTGACGACGTCCTTCAATCTCAACTGATGTCTGGTGGCCTCAGTCCTAGTTGGCTGCAAGCAGCACCGAAGATAGCATGACCTCAACCATGTGATGCGGCTCCCCGCTATCTAGCCTTGATTCTCTCATTATCATTGTGGCATGGTGGCACATATAGTCATCCATGTGGAATCCATCCCCATCATCATTAGTCACCACCTATGCTCGTGAAGGACAGAAATCCCTCGACTTCTACCGGTCAAAGCATGGCTAAGCATAAGATCGAACCCATCCCTTGTCTAGTAATATTTCCAGGATCAAAATATATATATAGTGGACAAGGTATAAATGCAGCAACGGTATCAAATCAACTCCTATACTTAAGTGCACAACCATACAATTTAATAAAGACCAGTGCATTTGTAAAAAAGAATAGATGGAGGCTTAGGGATGCTCCGGGGCTTGCCTGGGATTCAACACTAAGTCAACGTTTGTTAGATGACACTCGCTCGATGAGCATCTCCCATCCAAGCACACGATTAGTCCTTCCATCTTCGTGATTAGTCCACCACACCGTCTTGTGGTTAGTTCCATCATTATGTCCTTCACTCCACGTGTTCATCTATCGTACCTAAATGAGATGCACAATGCACATGTATGAATAAAAGGAAGTAATACAAGGCATGTTAATCTACCATCACTGAACCATAAGCTAACAATCACACCAAGCAAAGCAAAGTCAAAGCAATCATAATCCCACACATGCAGTTTATGGGCAGCAGGACAGCAAGCATAAGATTTAACCATAACTCAAGCTATACACATCCAACCAGGGTGATATAAGCCTTTCTGGAAAGCTATTGAAATTTTCTACAACTTTGCTATTATCATATTAAGATGATTCAATACATATAAAGGTCAAACAACACATTGAAGGCAGCTCTGTCCAGACTTGGACAGATTCTATCCTCACACTTTAAACAATCAGAACTATGGATCTAGACCATCAAAAGGGATTATTCCAGATAATTTGGAAAGCTAATGAAATCTACTACAACTTATTTATTATCACCAAGGTGTGATTCAAAGCTTAACATAGGCAAACAAGGCAAACAATCAGATCTGGACAGAAAATAATCCAATTCTGACAGCAGGCTTCCAAAAGCCATAACTCCTAAACTATCAGGCCTATGACCATGAAAATTTAGGGCAAGCTATACAATGAAGTCAGCTACAACTTTTGTATAGAATATATTTACATGCAATATCATTTTCATGTGTAAAACATCACAACAACAGGGCCTACTCCTGCAGCCATTTCCGGCATATAAGCAAAACATGTTTTCCACTTGGTGACTACACAAACATACACATACAAATGGGCTATTTAGATAGCTCCAAATATCACTACATGATCATACAACACATCTAGCTCTGACAAGATATGGTAAGCATCACAAGATACATGTATAAACTCATTTATCTCTAATCTTTCACCAATTAGTACATAAAGGCCTATTATTTAATTATTTAAGTTATATGGTAAACACCTTAAATGGAGCTGATATTTTTATGAGAGCTAGTTAATTACAAATTATGCCCAAGGTTAAAATCTTACATGCTCAGGTTCCATAGTTTAATTATTATAAAATAAACAAATCTATAATGCAATAAAGCATTGGAGAGCAAATTAAATATGAAACTCAACATTTTCTGAAACAATATGGCCATATTATTGATTCTCAGGATAGCAAAATATCATACAAAGGTAGTGGAACACCATTTTCTATTTTTACCACAATATATTATTTATATTGTATTTAAATCTACTTAATATGCACCAAAGAAGATAAATCAACAACTCAGTCATACATGCACCATAAATCATGAAATTTTAACCATACATTACACATCATACAGAGAGTCTACAATTTAATTTTCATGCCGTTTGGAATAATACAACTCCAGTTACAAAAATAATAAACAAATCAGCCATTTATTTCCTATTTAACAAGATTAATGTGAAACATCATTAAAACAGTAAACAACATACATGTTTTATATTTTTTCTAGACATTACAGATCACTAGGAAGCTAGCAAAACTAGAATCAAAATTTTTGAACTCTTAAAACTCAAGATATGGCTCCGTCCAATTTTACAGCCATTTCTAAACCACTCTTAAGCACGAATTTTTACAGTACAAATACATGCATGAATGACACAACAACTGTACTAACATGCAGAACACTTCATAATAAAGCTAACCAAACAAACTTCACAATTTTTGGAGCTATCAATCATGAGATATGGATTTTACAAGATCTACACCCAAATCTGTAAAAACAACCGAAATCACTTAACCCTAGGATGTCTGCTAGATGTACACGTCCATTGCACCCAGCCATTCCTCAGTTGAACCGACGCGCGGGACCTGCAGTCCACTTGGCCCCACCTGCCATACAAAGAGGAGAGTGAACAAAGGAAATCCCCTTCTTCTACCTTGGGCCAGTGAAGAAACAGAAAAGAGAGGGAGAGAGAGAACCGGGAGGGAGAGAGGGAGGGGCTCGGCCCTGCCCTGACCGGCTCCGGCCGGCGGGATCCCACAGCAGGGTGGCTGCTGGTGGCCTGCAGGGCTAGACAGCCGGCCAGCTGTGACTGGGAGAGGCCGGTGCTGCCCAGCAGGGAGCAGCGACGGCGATGGCGCAAGGCACGGCGACAGCGAGCCGGGGAAAGGCACGGTTGGGAGTAGAGATGGCCGTGAAAGTGATGGCGAGCTCGGCAGAGCCTCTGGTGGCGCAGCAGCTCCACTTCCAGCAGCCATGGCCGAGCTGCAGGGGCACTATTGGCGGCAGCAGCGACTGTTCCTCGGTCCGGGGCGCAGAGAGCTCAGAGAGGCGATGGGGAGGAGGGAAAAGGGATGAGGAAGGAGTGGAGAAGGCCCTGGCATTCCATTTCAACGAATGGAGCGGGCAGGGGCGCGGCCAGTGGCCAGCAATGGGGGCAGAAGCTCTAGAGCTCGGGCGCCACGTGGACAAAAGCTCGAACAGGTGGCGGGTGTGTTTCTGTTGACATTGGGTGCTCTGAAACGGCATATTCCAGCGAGATTCGATCTGAGGGCCCTTAATCAAAGTTGTTGCCCACATTATGGTCTACAATCTGTATCAAGAGTGTTCCACCAGATGACCAACGGATTAGGAGATAATTAAACCCGAATTGGCTGCTGCCAACGGGTTAATTACGATCAAAGATCGAGTGGAAAACCTTATCAAACGAACTCGGATAAATGCCAAATTTTGATATGTTGTGCCCTGACAAATTCCCTTCAAATTATATTTTTGGTCCAACTTGAGTTTCTTAACAAAATTCTGAGAAAGCAACTCGTCATTGCAATAGGGGCAGATTTCAGACTTGGAAAATATTTTAAATCCTGAGATCAGCTTTTCCTCTATCTTGTGTCCACTATTTGAGGCACTTAGGGGTTGAATCATGACTTGGTCCATAAATAACATTTGTTCTACTCCAAAATATCTGTAACTTTTATTTTGGGTCAAACTTCGTATCTTGCCCCAAAATAATATTTGCATTTTGGTCAAACTAATGTAATTAGAGAGCTCAAAGTAGATGTTTAGGCCAATAAAGGTATTTTCTTGGCATTTGCTCAACATGAGTCCTTCATGACTTTTGTTGTAGAGTTCAAGTAGAGTTGTTTGGTTAAGGTTGCAAGATTTTATTGACTTTACATGCTCATCTTTCCTAAATCAATAAATCCAAACAAGCATATGATTTGCTATTTCAAGTGGATTCTTGATTTGGATCTTTATGAGACTCTTCCAATAGTCATGGTAGATGGAGATGAATGTGAGACAGTGATCAAGATCATTTATTGACATAACTTGGTTAGGTCCACACTCGCTGGTTAGCTCGTGACTAACACCTGGGGTATTACAGCCTTCTCCCCTTAAAGGAATCTCGTCCCGAGATTCGGAACGTAAGAGCTTTCAAGGGTAGAGAAGCATGTTAGCCCCTTTTCCAAGGTGGTGCTACGAAGCTACTTAAAAATTCTATAGCACTCATAGGCAGGGGTGATCGCCTCATGGCTCCTGAAAATGTACGGACGGCAAAGGTTTGTTGGGTCGTTACTCCAAGATATTATCTACTTCCATTTACCTTGATGCAAATGCAAGAGAGATCATTAAGGATAGGACAACTTTTTGATCATTCAAGAATTCTTTTTAGTTGACTCTTGTTTGAAGAATTTTCTTCATTGACTTCTATGAAGTATTGTTACTTTGGGATGAATCCAAGACAACAAAGCTAATTTGGGAGGAACCCAAGACAAAATGTCCCAATTAGCACTCTTAGTATGAGGGTGTGAATTGGAGTGTCCAAGAGTAGTTTCAGAACATCTGTTTCCCTAGAGGATATAGCATATACCACCATCTTCATGTGGGATGAGATCATAGACGAGGCAGATATTTGCTGAGCTGAGGAAATTGTTAATCAACATACAAGGTTCATGTCGGTCGTCGATGCCAAAATACTGAAGTGCAGACTGATGGAAAGCTACATAATGTTCCATGTGTGTAGTTTTCTTTTCTCTGATGGCAACACAGAATTATCTGAATCTGTTGAGTGAACGACGAATGTGGTAGCTAATTCTGTTGGTTTAGTGCTTTGATGACCATTAAAATAAACAAATCTTTGTATCCAAGTAGCAACAGTCATTTGGGTTGAGTCTGAGGTAACCTCTTTATAACTATCATTGTAAGAAAAACACACATAACAGTTGCCATTTCTGACAAGATTCTGGAAAACAAAACATGTATGCTCTCAATAAGTATTGCAAGATTTGATTAATTCTTTCTGATTGGCCTGAGGTATGTAATGTTGAAGATAGGATGAACTTTTGATTAGGCTCATGATGTAAGTGAGGTTTTTCATAACTCGGTGGTAGAGATAACAGAGAACGATAGGATAAAAGGTAGCCAGATCGGTGTGTATGACTACACTCTAATTCTTCCAAAGCACAAGATTCTGGCAGGCATTCACTTGAGGAGGGTGATTCTTGTAAATGCTTCCAAAATGATCGAAAACTGTAGTTCATGATCCGAGATAATGGTTCGGGATACACCATGTAGTGGCAAGAGTTTGTGTAATATGCAACTCTGCATACTCAGTTGCACGATAGTCAGTCCAGACAAACATGAATTGTGCAGATTAATGAGACGGACCACAATTTCCTACATGGAATCAAAATCTTTTTATACACAAGGAAAAACCGATGTGGAAATCCAAGCTCATGTCTTCTCATTTGCAGCTGAGAATAAACAACATTGAAGCAGATTGGCAGGTTTAATGAGGTTGGTTGTCAAGAGTGTTTATCCTCAAAGTTAAGTGTTTATTCACAAAGTTTGAGAAGCAGTCCTCTACTAACAACTTGAGTATAACTTTACTTTGTGATCTGGTTGTAGGTCAACAAAACCAACTTTTTGAACTACTTTTGACAATGGTTAAACCTTCTTATTTTGCATCAGCAATCCAAGATCTTAGGGTTTCCAAATAGAGATCTGAAATATGTTGTTTGACATAATTCAACTTGTCTTCACTTCACACTTCCATGAGTTGAGTGGGTAGAACACCTTGACCGATCAAGAATAAGGGACTAATTCTAAATGTTCTTTTTGTTCTTCATTCAATGGCGTATCAAGCAGGGCACTTGAGTGCACTTACATGTATTATGGCATTGACCACATCTATCGGTGTGTCTTTTGTAGCTCTTCGCTAGGCTGAAACCATAGTTTGCACTATCTGAGTGATTGTCCAAGATGGAATTGGCTTCATTATAGCAGGGTCTTGGAAGTGAGGGTACCACAAACAGTACCAATTGGCTTATAGGTTTCTTGTATAGCATTGTTCTATGAGACATGGCCTTCAAAAACGGGGTTAATTACTTCTTTATACCCACGGGGACATACTTGTTAGCATGAAACAACACTTCCTGATAGAAATCTATTCAGTAATTTCAGGCATCCATTTCTTCATGTCAGACAAACTGATCCAATTGGGCAATACATTGCTCACATGAGAGAGCGAATGAACAAACTCCTGCATTTCTTCAGCAGAGAAAACTATCTCATCGAGCAAAAAGTGATATTGGGTTGGTCTTGTTTTTTCCCTCTCACGAGAATCAAGTACACTTCATTACTTACCTACAGACTATTCTTCACGCTGGGGTAACTAGTTAGTTGTCCCTAAAAAGGCTCTACGTCTTCAGCTTCTCTAGCAAATGGTTGCAGATGATATACATGCACATGGTCACCACAGTCAGCAGACATGAAGCAACACATGAAAAGATTGATCTTAATTGTATGATCCTCATGCAAACGGACATTGAGCCGAGATGGAAATTTTTGAACTTGTTGGCAACCTATTAGGAACATATCATATCTTGCTGACTATTACTGATTGATACTTGTCCAACGTTAATGTTCATGTGCTCTTTCAATCCAACTATACTGGCATATGGTGCTTGATCAGGTTCTTTGTTTACCACTTCTTGTAGTCTGTTAATGTTGATGTCAGTGACTTGCTCCTCAAAGGTCATTCTCTTTGTAACTTCTGAAGGAAGCTCTACTATACTTGATCCAACATACGTACCTTCTGATCGAACATCGGAGGATAGATTTAGTAGAGACTTTGCAAAATAGATTAAGGAACATAGGGATGGATCAATTTGATTTGGAGACACCTTCAAAGATATATTTGGGAAAGTCCATGGAAGATAACACATTAGTATTGTTTCATAATAGATTACGATTAGGGACCGTGATACCAACGCGCTCCCAGCAGCACAACCATATGCCGGCCAGTCCACAAGGAGGCGTCCAGGTTCCGTCATGCCACCATCAGTCATTAAGCATAACACCACTATCAAACATAACCAGTAAAAAATCTTACGAGGCATGGATAAATTTAGGAGAATTCTACGAAAGATAACACATCGGTGTAGTTCTTGCAATGTTTCATGACCAGAGATCTTGACATCAGTGCGTGCCGAGTAGCACTACTTTGTGTGTGCCCCCACAAAGAGGCTCTCGGTTTCGTCGCTGCATCATCAATCGCGGATCATAAAAACACTACCGATCATACAACCAATAAGGAAATCCCACGCAGCAAAAATAGATTATGTAAAGATAACATTACATAGAGGAAGGTCAACAAACAAGGATGACCTACAAGGTTAAGAGCCAACAAGAGTATGATTTGGCAATGAAGAAATGAGTTAAAAAATAGATTAGTTGCCAAAATAGCAGAACATGAGACTTTGCTTCAGCCCCATGCGGTTTCCATGTGTCTAGTATGAATATTACCAAACCCATGATTTGCAAGTGATTAGATACACGAAGGAAACAATCATGAGACAAAGATTGACACTCTAGAAACATGTGAGAACCATAAACAACAACATGGTTCATGCAACCAAGCAGATACACAATTCCTAGATTTAGTTGATAAAGCGTCAACATGATCAACAAGTAAGAATGTAAGGATAGTGGGGAAGGAGGGATTTAACTCACATAAGATGGTTTCCTTCAAGTGAGTAACAAGGATACGGTTCTAGATAGGAACATGGCATAAAAGAATTATAGGTTAGCTACCAAGAATAACCAACATGAGATTCTTTAATTCCACATGCATCTTGTATCTATCAAGAAACCTTCAGACCATCCATTTGCATGAGCTTGTGTGTGATTAATTAGTACCATAAGACTCTTACTGATCAACATCGCTAGGCTTTTGGGGAGAGTTGGAGAAAACAACAAGATCAGGGAATAGGTTCAATGCATGATTTATGAGGTTGAATTTACCAAAACCATAACATGATCCATAATGAAAGATTACAAGGCAACTTCTGGATAAGCTGAAAAGAGGTCTAAATCGATGATTTAGGCAAAGACTCCAACGAACATGATATAGGCAAGCTTTACAGACTAAAACTAGAATATTCTCTAGATGTGGAGATGACTGCTGGAAACAAGGAACAGATTGGATAAAATCATTTGTAGATGTGATTGATTGGGCATAACCTGATTTTCAAGGAAAAGATTACAAGATCTAAATTAAGAAAGATCAAGCAATTATCATGGCATCTAGAAAGAGCAGAGGAGACACTCCAGATAGGATTTGGATAAGGCTCTAGTTGAAAGAAGATGCAGGCATGGTTCCATAGATCTGGAACGAGAACATATGACAACCATAGGCTAGCATTAGAGAAAACTCAGGTGGGTCTATTGTGCTAAATGAAAGACCTACAGGCTGAATTGGTTTAGTCTCTGACAACATTTATGGTTGAGAAACATTTATAGAGGCTACTTAAAGGTTTAACAACTATTTGGTTTTCAAAACAAGCAAGGAAGAGAGGCAGTCACAAGTTGAAAACCTAATAAGGCTATTCAGACAACATAGAACAAGGATGAGAGAAGCATATTTGTGCAACAATCACATGATGCAACAATCATGATGTATGCTCGTCCTATTCGTTCTCACTCAGTTACCTATATAACATCGCAAATACGTTCTACGTCGGTGGCATAACATACGTACTCTCTCGGTATATAGCGAGTCGTTAACTAACATATACGCATTCGAGGTTAACGTACCTGCAGAAGATTCATTTCAGCCCAACCCCACATGTATGCATGGCAATAAGAAGCACTTTCTGCCGGAAATGCTCCCATGAGCACTTGCGACCCCAGAAAGTAATTACACCACACAGAGATACCTCCATAAGTACATATGGACAACATGTACTTACTTCAGTAATTAATAAGCACTCCTCTTAGATCGACGGTTGTTCGATCATGCTCTCACATCTCACCTTACCTCATCCGAAGTGGCACATTTGGCCCATCTTCACCTTACCTGGGCGTCGATAAAAAAATGAAACAAAGGCAATTAGAAGCACTCAAAAACATGATGCAATTTCCCTCAAGTTAGTACTTACATAAGCCACCTAATAATCCTTATATGGGCTATAAGACTTGGTCCTTGGCACACTTAGTTTGTATAACCATTAGTTTAAAACACCTACATATAGCTATAAGTTGGCAATTAGTTTTACAAACTTAAAACTTTGCATTTTTAAATACTCATGTGACGGTACATGCTGAATTTTTGCTCTAGTACCAACTGTAACAGAACCGACCAATTTATATGAGCACAAGTACAGCGACAGCTGTTTTCCCAGCTATCAAGCCACACTTGAGCCAATATAAACCCGGTAGTCCGTGAAATCTCGAAGGATTTCAAACTTTTACACAGCACTTACCCAAGAATCGCAGAAACTCAGCAGCACACATACACATGATACATAGATTCGCACATAGTTCAATTACATCAGAGTACAAGATAGACTTTTACATAAAAGTTCAGTTGCGGAAATGAAAAAGATTTACGCACACTTAAGTTCATAATACAGTACTAAGTACCGACCAGTCACAGCAACATAGATAAGATAGGTACATGACCTTACCTAAGGTCTAGTCTTCCTCTCCCGAAGGATAGAAGTAGCTCATTTAGACAATAAAGTATTCCTCCTGCAACAATGGGAATAAAACACTGAGTACTCAAATGTACTCAGCTAGACTTACCCGACAGGAATTAAATAAAAAGACTCTCAAGGATATGCAGGCTTATTTGGTGGAGCTCAGAGGATAGCAACATTTTGCATAAAAAGCATTACTACAGTAGTTCCTCAACTTATAAATTTTAGATATGGTTTAGCTTCGATTTCAGTTAAGCTATTAAGCTAAGGTTTGCAGCTATACTAAACAATCACTTGATATTATAGCAAACAATACAACCATATGATTTCCGATATCCATAGATATCAACCTCATCTCACCATAATCAATATGTTCAAGTTGTTAACCTCTACCCCACCAGAAGATCAGTTCAGTTTCTCACTAACCAGGCGAGATGGCGATTCGAATCGATTGTACCAGCTGGCAAATATGCCAATCACAAACCCTGTCAGCCTGATCAGTGGCTTCTTGGGTCACCGTTAGATCTTTCTGAGTCATATTATATCGTGAGCTTGGCGGGGGCCATATTCTCGGAGACAAACCCACTTACAGGAAGTGCAGGTCCCTGACCTGACTATGGCAAAATGGTGTCTCCGCACATCCTTTCTACCTCCAGAATATGTCTATCCATGTCACACCAATTCTCGGCTCAGAAAGAACTACTCGGCTTCACGGTCAGAACGACTTATCTGGCCAACTATGTGACGACGTCCTTCAATCTCAATTGATGTCTAGTGGCCTCAGTCCTAGTCGGCCACAAGCAGCACCGAAGACAACATGACCTCAACCATGTCATGGGGCTCCCCGCTACCTAGTCTTGATTCTCTCATTATCATTGTGGCATGGTGGCACATATAGTCAACCACGTGGAATCCATCCCCATCATCATTAGTCACCACCTATGCTCGCGAAGGACAGGAAATCCCTCGACTTCTACCAGTCTAAGCATGGCTAAGCATAAGATCGAACCCATCCCTTGTCTAGTAATATTTCCAGGATCAAAATATATATATAGTGGACAAGGTATAAATGCAGCAACGGTATCAAATCAACTCCTATACTTAAGTGCACAACCATAGATTTAATAAAGACCAGTGCATTTGAAAAAAGAATAGGTGGAGGCTTAGGGATGCTCCGGGGCTTGCCTGGGATTCAACACTAAGTCAGCGTTTGTTAGATGACACTCGCTCGATGAGCATCTCCCATCCAAGCACACGATTAGTCCTTCCATCTTCGTGATTAGTCCACCACACCGTCTTGTGGTTAGTTCCATCATCATGTCTTTCACTCCACGTGTTCATCTATCGTACCTAAATGAGATACACAATGCACATTTATGAATAAAAAGAAGTAATACAAGGCATGTTAATCTACCATCACTGAACCATAAGCTAACAATCACACCAAGCAAAGCAAAGTCAAAGCAATCATAATCCCACACATGCAGTTTATAGGCAGCAGGACAGCAAGCACAAGATTTAACCATGACTCAAGCTATACACATCCAACAAAGGTGATATAAGCCTTTCTGAAAAGCTATTGAAATTGTCTACAACTTTGCTATTATCATCTTAAGATGATTCAATACATATCAAAGTCAAACAACACATTGAAGGCAGTTGTGTCCAGACTTGGACAGATTCTGTTCTCACACTTTAAACAATCATAACTATGGATCTAAACCATCAAAAGGGATGATTCTAGACAATTTGGAAAGCCAATGAAATCTACTACAACTTATTTATTATCACCAAGGTGTGATTCAAAGCTTAACTTAGGCAAACAAGGCAAACAATCAGATCTGGACAGAAAACAATCCAAACCTGACAGCAGATTTCCAAAAGCCATAACTCCTAAACTATCAGGCCTATGACCATGAAAATTTAGGACAACCTATACAATGAAGTTAGATACAACTTTTGTATAGAACATATTTACATGCAACATCATTTTCATGTGTAAAACATCACAACAACAGGGCCTGCTCCTGCAGCCATTTCTGGCATATAAGCAAAACATGTTTTCGACTTGGTGACTACACAAACATACACATACATGATTATACAACACATCTAGCTCTGACCAAGATATGGTAAGCATCACAAAAGACATGTATAAACTCATTTATCTCTAATCTTTCACCAATTAGTACATAAAGGCCTATTATTTAATTATTTAAGTTGTATGGTAAACACCTCAAATGGAGCTGATATTTTTATGAGAGCTAGTTAATTACAAATCATGCCTAAGGTTAAAATCTTACATGCTCAGGTTCCATAGTTTAATTATTACAACATAAACAAATCTATAATGCAATAAAGCATTGGAGAGCAAATTAAATATGAAACTCAACATTTTCTAAAACAATATGGCCATATTATTGATTCTCAGGATAGCAAAATATCATACAAAAGTAGTGGAACACCATTTTCCATTTTTACCATAATATATTATTTATAATGTATTTAAATCTACTTAATATGCACCAAAGAAGATAAATCAACAACTCAGTCATACATGCACCATAAATCATGAAATTTTAACCATACATTACACATCATACAGAGAGTTTACAATTTAATTTTCATGCCATTTGGAACAATACAACTCCAGTTACAAAAATAATAAACAAATCAGCCATTTATTTCCTATTTAACAAGATTAATGTGAAACATCATTAAAACAGTAAACAACATACATGTTTTATATTTTTCCTAGACATTACAGATCACTAGGAAGCTAGCAAAACTGGAATAAAAATTTTTGAACTCTTAAAACTTGAGATATGGCTCCGTCTAATTTTAAATCCATTTCTAAACCACTCTTAAGCATGAGTTTTTACAGTACAAATACATGCATGAATGACACAACCAACTGCACTAACATGTAGAACACTTCATAATAAAGCTAACCAAACAAACTTCACAATTTTTGGAGCTACCAATCATGAGATATGGATTTTACAAGATCTACACCTAAATCTGTAAAAACAACCGAAATCACTTAGCCCTAGGATGTCTGCTAGATGTACACGTCCATTGCACCCAGCCATTCCTCAGTTGAACCGATGCGCGGGACCTGCAGTCCACTTGGCCCCACCTACCATACAAAGAGGAGAGTGAACAGAGGAAATCCCCTTCTTCTACCTTGGGCCAGTGAAGAAACAGAAAAGAGAGGGAGAGAGAACCGGGAGGGAGAGTGGGAGGGGCTCGGCCCTGCCCTGACCGGCTCCGGTCGGCGGGATCCCATAGCAGGGCGGCTGCTGGTGGCCTGCAGGGCTAGACAGCCGGCCAGCTGTGACTGGGAGAGGCCGGTGCTGCCCAGTAGCGAGCAGCAACGGCGATGGCGCAAGGCACAGCGACAGCGAGCCGGGGAAAAGGCACGGTTGGGAGAAGATATGGCCGTGAAAGTGATGGCGAGATCGGCAGATCCTCTGGTGGCGCAGCAGCTCCACTTCCAGCAGGACGAGCTGCAGGGGCACTAATGGCGGCGGCAGCGACTGTTCTTCGGCCCGGGGCGCAGAGAGCTCAGAGAGGTAATGGGGAGTAGGGAAAAGGGATGAGGAAGGAGTGGAGAAGGCCCTGGCGTTCCATTTCAATGAATGGAGCGGGCAGGGGCGCAGCCAGTAGCTGGCAATGGAGGCAGAAGCTCCAGAGCTCGGGCGCCACGTGGATAAAAGCTCGAACAGGTGGCGGGTGTGTTTCTGTCGACATTGGGTGCTCTGAAACGGCATATTCCAACGAGATTCGATCTGAGGGCCCTTAATCAAAGTTGTTGCCCACATTATGGTGTACAATCTGTATTAAGAGTGTTCCACCAGATGACCAACGGATTAGGAGATAATTAAACCCAAATTGGCTGCTGCCAACGGGTTAATTACGATCAAAGATCGAGTGGCAAACCTTATCAAACGAACTCGGATAGATGCCAAATTTTGATATGTTGTGCCCTGACAAATTCCCTTCAAATTATATTTTTGGTCCAACTTGAGTTTCTTAACAAAATTCGGAGAAAACAACTCGTCATTGCAATAGGGGCAGATTTCAGACTTGGAAAATATTTTAAATCCTGAGATCAGCTTTTCCTCTATCTTGTGTCCACTATTTGAGGCACTTAGGGGTTGAATCATGACTTGGTCCATAAATAACATTTGTTCTACTCCAAAATATCTATAACTTTTATTTTGGGTCAAACTTCATATCTTGCACTAAAATAATATTTGCACTTTGGTCAAACTAATGTAATTAGAGAGCTCAAAGTAGATGTTTAGGCCAATAAAGGTATTTTCTTGGCATTTGCTCAACATGAGTCCTTCATGACTTTTGTTGTAGAGTTCAAGTAGAGTTGTTTGGTTAAGGTTGCAAGATTTTATTGACTTTACATGCTCATCTTTTCTAAATCAATAAATCCAAACAAGCATATGATTTACTATTTCAAGTGGATTGTTGATTTGGATCTTTATGAGACTCTTCCAATAGTCATGGTAGATGGAGATGAATGTGAGACAGTGATCAAGATCATTTATTAACATAACTTGGTTAGGTCCACACTCGCTGGTTAGCTCGTGACTACCGCCCGGGGTGTTACACTATCAATTTAGAACACTTGTTAACTATGAGCAGGTCAGGAAGCAACGCAACAGGAGAAGACGCCAAGCCTGCCGTCAGGCTGTCCAGCCTCACTGTGGATGGGAGGAATTCCTTGGTAAAATTGTGAAGTATGAAGATTGCTACAAGGAGCAAGAGGAAGCCGTACATGCACCACGCTGGAGTGAGTGGGAAGCGGAAGCTGAGAGAATGGATCATATTGCTAAGGCAGAGAAGGAAGAGATCCACGCACAATTAGAAGAATGGATGAAGAGGGATGAAAAGTCAAGAGAAGCACACCTGAGGGAGTGTGACAAGGAAGAACTGGAGGTAGAAAAGAGAGAAGCAGAAGAGACAGAAATAAGATGGAAGGAGAAAGAAGAAACACCTACTACACCACCGCAAAATAGGGAATTGGCTGAGGTTACCTCAGATGATAAAACTGCTAAGTAAGTACTCTCCTTTATCTAAGTCCTGTCGGTAGACTTTAAATTCCGTACCCTAGCCATAAGGTTAGAATGATAGTTATCTAATTAAGTTAGCATTCATTAATAATTTTACTTTAACACATTTAATAGTACAATCACTTTTGCACATTAAATATAAAATAACAAAAATATTTACTGCTTTATTTACTACATCATAAAAAACTAAAGCCCCATGTGAATAAACTTATGTAATACTCTGTAAGAATATTTACTGTGGCGGTATAAAAATAAAAATAAAAATAATATTAATGGTAGTAGTATCTGTATTTACTTTGTTGGATTATAAAAATCTTAAGCCCCATGAGAATAAATATTCTCTGTGGTGGCATAAAAAAATATATATAACATGCATACACATTTGATTGCTGCATAAGAAAATTAGAAAACCCAAAAAGAGAATCTGGTTAGAATCCTGCTAGAATCTACCAATTAAAATCAACTCAAAAAGAATAATCAATTACTCATTAGCTGATCGCTAACCCCTTGTTAAATTCGAGCCTCGAGCTTTAGTTTTCTTGTTGAAGTATAATTATGCAGTACACAACATTATGACTAAGGAGAGAGTCTATCAGTGGCACCCACTAGGACTACCACTGGCTAGCTCACTTTGAGGATCATTCAATGCCAAATATTGCAAACATCAAGCTTGGGGGAGGAGCATCCCCTAATTATCAGGTAATTATACCTATGCGATTATTTGAGTCTGTTTTACATAGTCATAAAATACCAAAAATATGTGAGTACATGAAGGTTCACCATAGTATCATAGGAAAATTCTAAAAATACCAAAAATATGTTGGCATATGAAGGTCCACAAATCATAGAGTCTTTTTGAGTCCAATCAAAAAATAATTAGAAAGATGCATAATCATTACAACCAAATAAACACTTAGTTATATATTAGAATATGTTTAGAGTCAGTCTAGGCTAGAATTAATTACAATTAATGAACACTAAAATTTTATCTTGGAGATGATGAATAGCTGCTCTGTTATCATACCTTTCAAGTGCCTAGTTTTTAACCTTAAATTCTCCTGAGTTTTAGATATTACTGTTTTGACTTGAGAAATTACTCTGAACCTGAAACTTGTGGAGGCATATGCTTTAACTAAGTCTAGGTGATTGATTAATATGGTACATGAGGTCTGAGCTGCTATTTATTTTACTCCTAGCATTACTAAGTTCTGGAGATTTATTTTGAAAACTTAAAATCTACAATGATGAGCTCTTGAATAACAAAGTATGAATTCCTACCAAAGCCATATATAATACATAGAGATAGAAAACCTTTGCACATTTATGCTGCTTGCTTTGTGTTGAGTTCAGTCAACCTTTGTTGCATACCTCATGAGAGTCTTGTCATGCTTTTAAAACCAAGATCACGTACACACTCCAGCCACATTTGCATTATTCCTATCCTGGGAGTAATCGCAACCATTTCCACTTTCATCTATGTTCATCATAAAATGTTTTCTCCTATACTGGGAGGAAAACACCAAAAATATACCCCATAGAACAGCCCTGTTATAAATGCTCTAAGTTTTTACCACTGTTATCTCTCCAAATCATTTATTGGATACATGTGGCTATGCAAAAAGTATGAAAAGAAAAGGGAGTAAAAGATGGACAAGTGTCCCAGCAAGTAAAACAATGGGTACTAGATGCCCGCCTCCCTAATGAAAAAAAGAGAAGAAGGAGAGAGAGAATAAAGATAGCCCATGTTTCCTGCGAATTTTAAAGAGAGATTTATTTTCAAAAGAGCATAAGTAGAATTAGAATTAGCCACTAAATACCACATATATACTGATCCACCATATTCCATACACATGCACATCTTGATTTGATTGTATGCCTCGATTCTCTGTGGATCCATCGCTTGACTTTACAATACATGCAGTGCAAGTATGCTCATCCTTGTTATTGCCACTCCTATGAGCTCCACTAAATATTCTTAGCTATAGGGAGGCATGACATTGTTAATGCCTAAGTAAGATCCATAAATACCACATATATCTAGGGACTTGATGGTGTCATACAATCAAGCTCTGAGTTTTATTTCAAAAACTTATAAAATCTTCGGAATATTGGTACTGTGAAGAGTTTGAGACATAGTGCCTGACTCGATTGTTCTATCTTTCAATTGTTCAAGACTTACGTGAAAGCTGTAAAGCTCCATAATTAAGGGTAAAATGGGTAAGTCTGAAGGTTAGAATAGTTATTGTCTAAACCGGAGGAGAATATCTGTTTGAACGCATATGTACTTGGAAAATATGAAAGCATTGTAGCAACTCCTAATCCAAATACTTTGGTAAATTAGACTTAGTTTGTTTGCCAAGGGACTGTCAAACAGGTAAGCTTGGGGGTGTTGTTGACGGTGGATAACGTCAACTTTTATTAGAACTTTAGACACCAAAGGATATATGAATACACACTAGTCTAGGGTTTTAACTGACAATTTTCATGAGTTTTGCATATTTTGTATTTTCCAAGGGATTATCTAGAAAAGCTTAAGAGAGGGATTAAAGTGCTTAATTATCACGAAACTTAACCGCGAAGGAAACATCGTCATCAGGACGTGGGAAGAGTGTAGAAGGCACCCGAAGCAACCGGGGGCCCACCTGGCAGGTGGTGGGGCCGGCCAGCCCCTGGGGGGCCGGGCGGCGCCCCACCTAGGGTTTCGCCGCCGCCTTCTGGAGTCTTCTCGGCCCTTGGTTAAGTCGGTTTGATCCTACGACGCACGTGCATCCCACTGGGCTATAAATAAAGGGGCAGACCCCCCTGGACGCATCCAATCATTCATCCAAGGCATCAAGTCTTCGGTCAAGCCATCAAGAGCCTCCTAGTTCATCAATAGCCTCCTAGTTCATAGTTCTAGCCTAGTTAGATTAGAAGTAGAGAAGTTCTAGTTCTTCAGCCAGATCTGGAGCCCCGGCATTGTCTGGAGCGCGGAGTTCGGTATAGTTCTAGTTCTTTCTCTGTTATTGTATCCTTCATTATGATTAGGGAAACATTGTTCTTAGTAGTTAATATGTTCTTGATTACAATAGTCTTTGTCTACTTTGATTATATGTCTAGTATAGTTGGTTTGATCTTATTGAATTCATGTAATTGCTCGTATAGCGTTTATCCATACGATCTATGGGTAGATGATGAACGATATTTAGACGTAGTGTCTAGATATTCTGTTTATCTGTGAGTGCACCCTAATGTGCCGGGTCATGTGGTAGATCGCGTAGGTGACTGCTGCGTTGAGTCCTCTGTAGTCCACCCCCCGTATGTAGGCAAGCAGGCACGGTCGCGAAGTTGGGTTATGACTTTGTTTCACATCCTTCCTAGATGATGCCTTTTACATGTGATCATGATATAGAACTAATCTAACAATGGTTGCTAGATGTAATTGCACTGATTAGAGTTATTCATTGATGTAGTTATAGAATTACCTTAGATATTAATTCCTTAGTTTATCCATTGGCTAGCTATTGCTATGACTAGAGAGTGCTCTGATATTTATCCTTTATTTATGATGCTTGATCATACTTATCACCTTTATTTATCTTTATTATCTTGTGATCTCTACCTGTTTTGAGTAGAGTAAATGACATCGATATCACCGCTTATCCATTGTATATAGTTGCTATCAATATAATAGATTAAAGTTTATCCAGTCCTTCCCAATGGTATAAATATAAATCGACAACCTGGCAGAACTCTAGGTAAAATGCTACAATGGTATAATTATCTGTCCGCTTGCAGAATTGATCTTAGTTTATATTTATATATTTCTACCTAGTCACAGTGAATGATATATGAACCCTTTATTTATTCTTAGCATTCATAATTAGGGATGACAACCTATTCATGCATAAGAATGTTGGTAATAGATGAGTGACTAGTTGCTAATGACTAGTTAATTAATTACCATACATCTCTAATCTCGTCTCTAGTATTAAAAGTTATATAGTTATATTTGGCGATGTTAGTAGATGTCAATAGGCGTCCATGAAAATGGTGTAAGTCCATCAACAAGAGGAGAAAGCCCTAATGACGGCATCCATGCAAATGGTGTATGTCCATCATCAATGGTGTCCACAAGCTTTATCAAGATAAGAGAAGGAAGATGGAGAAAAGCTAGGAGCTCAAGACAAAGGTATAACCAATAGGAAGCTCTTTTGCTTTTGGTGATCAAGACTATATAGAGAGAGTGGTCACATTTAGGATAGATAGCTGTACTATCAAGAGGGGAGAACTCGTTCGTGAAATGCGGTTATCAAAGTGCACTAGGTGATCATATTTGTTGTATATGCATGTAGATGCTAGTGACACAAACAAAACCCGTAAAAACACTTTGGAAAATGCTAACAAACGTGCACTAAAGTGAGACAGTTTGGAGTGTTAGTACTTTTGCAAACGGGGTGAAGTTTGAGAGATAGAGAGGGGTTTGGGTCCTCTTTATAGAAAAGTGCAAACGGACACTTGCCGAAGTTTTCCGGTGGCTAACACTTAGTGAAAGTGCTAAAACTTGTGCACCGGACGCTGGGATCGTCCGGTAGGGTAGCACCGAGCGCGTCCGGTGTGAACCCCGTGCTCTCGGGTCGGTTCGGTGAAGTTTTTCACCGGACGCGGAAATTTTATAACCGAACGCGTTGTGATCACTGTTCATGCGTTCAATGCAACTGACTGAGCATGCAGCAGAGAGCCTTTGGAGCGACGGACGCTGATGACCATCCGGTGAACCTGCACCGGACGCGTCCGGTGAGCAAATGTGCTCTCTGGAACCTCTCTGGAACCGCACCGGACATCGGCGTCCGAGTGTCCGGTGTGACAGCGGACGCTGTTGGTATAAGATAACTCAAACAAATAAACGCTAGGATTATCTGCAAATGGGCTGTTGGTATAAATTAACTGCACTCTATTAAATATTATTATTATCAAAGTATCCGCAAGCGCACAGATAAGACACCGATGTAGCACTTCACCAGACAATCCCGGTTTTAATATCAAACCTAGCACACTCGATAATATAATCAAACCTAACACACTTGATAATATAATCGAACCTAACCCACTTGTGGCTTATTACATAGATAACGAGGGCAACTTAAGGCTGCCCCTTCTTTGCGAGCTTTCTAATTTCTTCCTTAAGCTCATCAATATTTTCTTTCAGCTGATCTTTTTCGCGCTTGAGACTGCGAATTAACTTGACATTGACTTCTATCTGCTTAGTCATGTCACTCATAACCATGTTCCTTAAATCCTCATTCCTCTCTATACCCCTAACGGTGCTAGAGAGAGCTTCCATCTTCTCATTGAGGATTCGTAGAGAGAGCGGGGGCTGTCTAGGGACTTTCTTTAGTGCTGATGTTGATGTAGCCCACTGCCTCTTGGGCGGAGGTGGCATGAACTCGGTGTAGCAGACTTAGCCTGGACGTGCACGAACTCCTTGGATGGCAGGGCGAGCAGTGGTGCAGTTCGCACATACTAGCGTTCCGTTCTTATCGGTCTTGACCGACAGGAGTCGCTCATTGTATCTTGGTGGAAGAAGTGGGGTGCCTCGGGGAATAGCGATCTGCTTTCCCCTGGTACCATCTTCTAGCAGCAGTCTCTCAGGTGGCTATGGCAGAGCAGGCTGAGCATGCGTGTAGTAGACTTGCTCGAACTGCTGGGGCACCGTAGCAAGATGCTTCGGTGGCACGATGGTGAGGTGCTTCGGTGGCACAATGGCAAGGGCCTTCGAGTCATCGCCTTGGATCTTGCCAGAGTCAACACCGACGACTGCTTCACCTGCCATTGCTACTAGATCTAAACTAGAGAGTTTCTTTGGATGAGAGGAAGGCAATGATGATGGGATGCCATTTGAGGGCAGTATAGGTGCATATTTATATGGGTTTTTAGGAGATAGGATAAGATCAAATCTAGGTTCTACAGGATTCATACGAAATATTATCCGTACGCATCGGGAATCTACGTGATTGTGTTTAGGAAGGATGGAGAAACAAAAAAAACGAGAGTCGGGACGAGAGGGGACAGGGGGCGCCGCCCGGCCCAATAATGGCGCTAGCCGGCCCACCTGGTGTCCTCCCAGGGTGGCCGTGCTCATGAAGCCTCTAGATCTTCCTACTTCCTGTTAGTTGCGATGCGCGATAATTTTTTCGTAATGAATGATGACGGACTAAAAAGTTGGTAGTTGGATAAAGTCCAGCCCTTCAACAACTTCTGAATTAAATGGTTCTAAAAATAATTTAAGTCAGTGACCATTTACCTTGAATAACGTACCTTCGTGTGATTGTAGAGTTACCGCTCCATGTGGCGATGCATTCACAACCATAAATGGTCCTTCCCATTTGATAGTTTTCCAAGCCCGAATAATTTGAACCTGAAATTAAAAAGTAATACCTTATCTCCTTGTGCAAACTCTTTCTTCTTGATCCTCTTGTCATGCCATCTTTTTGTTCTTTCTTTATAGATCTTTGAATTGTGATAAGCCTTTTCTCTCTATTCTCTTAATTCTGATAATTGCATTTTTCTCTTTTCTCCAGCGGCTTCAAAGTCCGTATTCCATCTCTTAATAGCCCAGTGAGCTTTATGCTCTAACTCTACTGGTAAATGACAGGTCTTACCATATACCAGCTGGTAAGGTGACATGCCCAAAGGTGTCTTGTATGCGGTCCGATATGCCCAAAGTGTTTTGGGTAATCGTTCCTTCCATGCAGTATCCATCTCATTTACTATTTTCTGTAGAATATTCTTGATTTGTTTATTTGATGTTTTTGCCTAGCCACTTGTCTGAGGATGGTATGGAGTAGCAACATTGTGACGGATTCTATGACCTTGCAAGTATCGGTAAAACTTTTTATCAGTGAAGTGTGTCCCTCCGTCAGTAATGACCATCCTTGGTGTTCCAAACCTTGGAAATATAATCTCTTCGAACATCTTCTTTGAATGTTTGGAATCAGCATTCATGCATGGCATAGCTTCTACCCACTTGGATACATAGTCAACTGCCACCAGAATTTATTTATAGTTTCTTGATTTCACAAATGGTCCTATATAATCAATTTCCCAGATATCAAAGAGCTTGATCTGAAGATTGTTGGTGAGTGGCATAGCATCTCTTGCATTGATATTTCTGTGCCTCTGACATGATCCACATCTCCGGACAAAATCTTTGGTGTCTTCATACATAGTTGACCAAAAGAACCCACTCTGCCAGATTTTATCATGAGTGCGGAATGCTCCATAATGACCTCCATATGGTGATGCGTGGCATTTTTGAATGATCTGCATGCCCTCTTCTACTGGTACACATCTTCTAAGTAATCCATCTAAACAAATTCTGAAGAGGTATGGTGGATCCCATATGTGGAGACGACTTTCATAAATGAGCTTCTTTTTATTTTCCCCTGATGTCACATAACCTGCAACCATAAAGTTGACAATATTCGGGTACCAAGGGTCTGACTTGGTCACTTTAAATAACATGTCATCTCTTAATGAGTCATTAATAGGCAATTTCCTGAGGTTTCTCAAAGTGTATTCTAGACAAGTGATCAGTAACTGGATTTTCTATTCCTCTTCTGTCTTTAATTTCTAAGTCAAATTCTTAGAGTAACAAAATCCATCTTATCAAACGAGGTTTAGCATCTTTCTTAGTGAGCAAATATTTTAAAGCAGCATGATTAGAATAAACAATTACTTTTGCTCCTACTAAGTAAGATCTAAATTTATCAATAGCAAAAACAACAGACAGGAGTTCTTTTTCATTTGTTGCGTAATTTAGTTATGCTCCTGTCATAGTTTTACTGGCATAAGCAATTGCATGATGCTTCTTATCTTTTGTTTGTCCTAATACTTCCCCTACAGCATAATCACTAGCATCACACATAATTTCAAAAGGTAAAGACCAATCAGGGGGTTAAATGATTGGTGCTGATGTAAGTGCTTCTTTAAGAATATTAAAATATTTTAAACATGCATCATCAAATTCAAAAAGAATATCCTTAGCTAGCAAGTTAGTCAGTGGTCTAGCAATATGTGAAAAATCTTTTATAAATCTGCGATAAAAACCATAATGACCAAGAAAACTTCGGATTCCTTTTATATTGACAGGTGGAGGTAGTTGTTCAATTACTTCAATTTTTTCCTTGTCTACCTCTATACCTCTTTCAGACACTAAATGTCCTAGCACTATTTCTTCTCTAACCATAAAATGATATTTTTCCCAATTAAGGAATAAGTGCTTTTCTTCACATCTCTGCAAAACCTTATCTACATTTTCTAGACAATCATCAAAAGTTTTTCCATAAACTGAAAAATTATCCATAAAAACTTCCATAATTTCTTCTATCATTTTGGAAAATATAGACATCATACATCTTTGAAAAGAAGCAGGTGCATTATATAATCCAAAAGACATTCTACGATAAGCATAAGTTCCATAAGGACATGTAAAAGTGGTTTTGTTTTGATCATCAGGGTGGATAGGAATTTGGTGATATCTAGAATAACCATCAAGGAAACAAAAGAAAGAATTATTTGCCAAACGCTCTAACGTCTCATCAATGAAGGGCAACGGAAAATGATCTTTCTTGGTTGCTTTATTGAGTTTTCTATAATCTATACATATTCGCCATCCTGTAACAGTTCTCTAGGGTATCAATTCATTTTTATCATTTTTAACTATGGTCATACCACCCTTTTTAGGTACAACTTGAACAGAGCTTACCCACTCACTATGTGGAACAGGATAAATAATCCCAGCATGCAAAAGTTTCAAGACCTCTTTCTTAACACGTTCCCTCATCGCATTTTGAAGCCTGCGTTGGGGCTCTTTAGAAGGTGTAATTTCTGGGTTGGTTGGAATACGATAGGTGCATAAAACAGGACAAATCCCCTTAAGGTCTTGGAGTGAATAACCAAAAGTAGCACGATGTTTTTTTAAGACAGTTATTAATCTAAAAGACTCTTAATCAGAAAGTTTATCACTAATAATCACGGGAGAATTTTGATCATTATTTAGAAAACATACTTAAGACCAGAAGGTAGTTGTTTAAGCTCAATAGAATGTTTAGGTGGCTCTAGTAATTCATCCAGAGGTTCAGGATCAATCGGATCCTCCTCCTCTTCATTAATGAAGAACTGAGTGTCATCCTCTAAATTAGGTTCAATAAATTGCTCAAATGACACAGCCTTAACTTCTTCTATCAGATCTAACTCAGGAGGTGGCTCTGCCTTAGCTTTTAATGCATGAGTTATAGGCACTGAGAGATTAAATCTCTTCCCAAGTTTAATATCTAAATTACCCGCACAACCTTCTCGCAAAAGCTTTCCTATTGGTAATCTAATCATTACATCAAAATCACAAACATCAAATATATAAAAATTAAGCAAAATTCAAAATTCATTAATCACAATAGGAAGAGAACGTAAAACACCTGAACTAAGAATAATATGTTCTGAACGATTTTTCAATAATTTATTTGTAGGAATTGATGGCATATCTTTCACGAATTTTTCAGCAAATGTAAGAGACATGATATTGACACCTACTATTAGATTATAAAAGACATCAAAAGGATATGCATCAATTTAACATTTAATAGTAATGACAGGAGAATTTAAATGAATTATATCATTTGAAAGCTCAGATTCTATCAACCACTCATTACTCATAACAAAAATCAATTCTCTTGTTATCTCTCTAAGGAATTTTAAATCAGCAGGATATGAAATATTAAAACTTTTAAAATTCAGAGATTCCTGTGGTTTCATAATTTTATGATAGCGTGAGGTGTTTCCATAATCATCAAAAAGTTCATCCTCAAATTCAAGCATAAAGTCAGAAATATGAATTATCTCCTTCTCATTAGATAGTTCAGGTAAAGGTTGAGATAAATCAGACAAAAGTTTAGAATCGAATGACAAAAATTCATCTTCTAACAACTCTACTTTTTCTTTAGAAAGATCAATTAAGATATTAGTAAGAATAGTTTTAGTATGTGAAGCAGTAATATGCATAAATGCTCCTCCTGCGGCTAAATTAAGGTATTCTTTATTTTTATCATCAAGGCCTAAAAAAATATTGCAAAAGAATAAGTTCTGGCAAAGCAAGATTAGGTCCAGAATTTATAAATCCATCAAAGCGTTCCCAAGCCTTGCCTAATGATTCGTTATCTAATTGTTTAAATCCAATAATTTTAAAATGAAGCTTAGCGACCTTTTCAATAGGGAAAAATTTAAGACAAAAATTAGCACGCAATACTTCCCAATCTCCTTGGCTACTTCCAACATGGCGATTATACCATTTCTTTGCCTTTCCCGTTAATGAAAACGGAATGAGTTTCCATCTTAAAGTTTCAGCTGCCATGCCCTTAATGTGCAAACATGAACATGTCTGCTCAAAATCGGCTAAGTGGGAATATGGGTTTTCGCTAGAACTACCAGAAAAATATGATCCTGAACTAACTTAATTAATCCCGTGCGTAACTCATAATCAGATGATGTGATGGGTAAAGATGATTCTTTTGGCTGGAGATACGATCCCGATGGTGCTCCATATTGATATAAAAGTTGGGACGTGGGTTCCATACTTTAAAAGGAAAAAGATAAAAGATAAAAGTATAATACAAGATTAAGATAGACTACGTCAAAATCAGCAAACTGTTCCCTGGCAACGGCGCTAGAAATGCTTATTGGTATAAATTAACAGCACTCTATTAAATATTATTATTATCAAAGTATCCGCAAGCGCACAGATAAAACACCGATGTAGCACTTCACCAGACAATCGCGATTTTAATATCGAACCCGAGGGAAGAGTAGGTGATATTGACTAAGTCTATTGGTTCTTAACCCGATAACACAATCAATCCAGAGAATATCAAGAATGAGGAGATAACTAATGATTATCTAGATCCGACAACCGGTAAACTTTGAATAATATCATTCTAATCGGGCAGTGAAATGAATAAGAGCGGAAATCTGAGTTCCCTCCTACCAAACACTTATACACCTATTGATCCTATCAACGGGAAGTGGACTACAGAGGAATCAACGCAGCTATCACCTACGCGAACTACCACTATCCGTCCAATCAGGGGACATTCATAAGTAATTATAACCCAGACACCACGTCTACACTACAAACTACTACTTCAACCAAAGAGCTACCAAGATCAAAGCACTCAAATAGAGTTGTAAACTTAAGAATGAATAAGAACAAATACTTACTTGAATCAGGATGTTGAATACAAAAGTATCTCAGAACGCAACTCCGGGCGAGGGAGCTGAATCCAAACGAACACAGCTATGAAGAAGCTCCGACAGGCCAGGACTCCTCCGAATCTCTACTTATCTACTCTATCTCTCTAATATCTCTCTTGATTGCTAGCCTAGATCTAGTGGATATCTATCTAATGCTTCAGGGTCTTCATCTCTTGATCTGGCTCTCCTTCAGGGGGGTTTGGTCCTCTATTTATAGCCCGGTGGGATGCACGCGTGCCGTTAGATCAAACCGACTTAACCAAGGGCCCAGATGACTCCTAAAAGGCGGTGGTAGAAGACTCCAGAAGGCGGCGGGTGGAAACCCTTGGGGGCACCGCCCGGCCCTCCCTGGGGCCGACCGGCCCCACCTTGTCAGGTGCAGGCCTCCGGTTGCTTCGGGTGCCTTCTACACACTTCCAGGGTCTTCGTGATGAGGTTTCTTTCGCGGTCAAGTTTCGTGTCTTTTATGCACTTTAATCCCTCTTTTATGCTTTTCTAGAATAATCCCTAGAAAATATACAATTCACCAAAACTTGTGAAAATTATTAGTAATAACCCTATTCTACTGGATATTCATGTTTAATGCAGGGATAATTGATAATTAAATTTAGACGATAACGAGTGTCAATACGGGCATATACCGATGTAGCACTTCACCCGGGAGTATTCCAATGTATCATTATTTATATTTTACCATAGGGAAAATGGGATGACTAGAGTCTAGACTTAACCCTTGAGCTGCTATCAAGGACGGAGAAAGTAGAGTGATAAAGTAGATTGCTAAGGCTTCTAGTTCTAATTTTTACAAGATATGATATGATTATTCTTAATGGGGAATTACTATAGGAATATACCAGCAAAGGATAAATTCCTTAGTAAAAGATTCCTACGTCCTACTGAAGGGAGGTGGAGTGTGTGAGATTCAACAAGGCTAGGTCACCCTCGCGAGCTACCACTGATCCGGACAGTATAGGGCATTTATGAGAAAATATAATCTAAGCATCACGCTTAAAGTATAAATTACTACTTCAATCAAGGAGCTACCAAGACTAAAGCACTCAAAAGAATCGTAAACCTTAAGAACAATAATAACAACGTTACTCACTTAGATTAGAAGTTCAACTCCGAAGAAATCTTCAGAAACAAGCCCCAAAGAAGGACTTGAATCCGCGGGTACAAGTCGTAGAGTAGTCACCAACAGGTCGGCAACTCCTCCAACTATCTCCAGCTCTTCTACCACACCACTTCTAGAACAAGAATAGCCCTAATCTGAAGAGACTACCAGGCTAATCTTCTACTTGATGCTTGGCTCTAGATTCTATTTTGGGTTTCTACTTCTCTATAGATATGTCGGTGGATTTCTGAAACTCTGAATTGATTTCTCTCTGGATCATATGAAACTCTGGGGGGTCTGGGGCTGTATATATAGGCCGGTGGAATGAACCGTAGCTATTGGATCAAACCGACTTCGACGGGCGGTGGAGATTGATCCTTAAAGGCGGTGGAGGGTCCACGTTGAAGCGGACGCGGAACGGGGTGTCACACCCCAAAAATTTCATTTTGGGGATGTGAGTAGAAAACACTAAATAAAAGGAATTATTTAATAATTTTTCTAAAATTAACTAAGCTTTGGATAGATTTGTATCGTTTGTGTTAAACAAAATGGCTTTAAAAAGATTTCTTAAATAATATTTTATAGAATTATTATAAATGAAATTGTTGCATCCGTGCTGCCTGCATATTTTTTTATTGGTTGAAAATTAATTATTTGCAACTCATTTAGGATCCCATCGCTTTTGACATGAACTAATTAAAATATTTTATGGCTCATATATGAACCAATTACTTTATTATTTTGATAGTGCATTTTGCTTCAAAGTATTTTAAAAAGAAAACAAAAGAGAAGGCAAAGGAAATGAAAAATAGAAAATAGAAAACAATCCCTCAGCTGACCCCTCTCACTCAGCCCACCCCCATTTTCCCTCCATTCTGAACGCGCAAGCCGCCGGCCCAAGTTGGCCCACAGCCGCACCAACCCGCCTCCCTCTCTTTTCTCTCCTTCCCTTTTCTGTGCTTGCGCGTGGGCTGGCCCAACCTGGGACCACAGCGGCATCCCACTAGCGCTCCCCTCTACTCTCTCGTTGTTTCGCTGACAAGTGGGGCCCACTCGTCATGGTCATCCCCAACCTCCGTCTGCCCTTCCCGGCATGAAGCCGAACTCCCCCATCCGAACCCTCCGCTCCCCTCTTGCCTTTAATAACTGAAACTGAGCCTCATAGCCACCACCACCTGTGTCATCTCTGCTCCCCTCTCGCCACTCCCAGCCCTAGTCCTGAGTTCGCAGAGCCGCCGAGAGCCTGTGCCATTGCCGCTGCTCGGTGCTCTACCTCCACCGGCGATTGGAGCACACCAACGCTCCTCTGCCGCAAGCTGGTCGCTGCCGAGGACCTCTACAGTGGTGTGAAGCCCCAAGACCCCGTATTCCTCGAGCTCGACCTTCACCGACCGCCGGCAGGGCTGCCATCGTGGCAGCCGTCCGCCTCCCACACCGATTGGCCATCTCCATCCCTTTCCCGTCCAAATTGACACCACTGTAAGATTCCCCGAGCACCCCTCTTTCTTCCCGTACTTTACCCGAGCCGAATCAAGGTCCCTAGAGCATAAGCCGCGAGCTCCAGCGAGGCACTCCTCACCCGACCACTCGTTACGCCTAGTTGAGTTCGCGAGGACGCAACCTATCTCCCGGACCCGTTCCCGAGCTCTCTGGTGCTCCGTAGACCGCGTTGTGGTTGCGCCGGTGAACCTCCGGCGAGGCCACCGCCGCGCACCCTTCCCCTCCGACCAGAGCGCCTCCACCCCCCTCTATTTTAATTCTAGTCCACCCATTTAAAATCCAAAGGCTCAGATCGACGGATACCCTTTTGAGGTATAATCGGTCCACCACGTAGACCGTGGACCCAGCACACGGCCACCTCAAACCGCGTAGCATGCCACGGTGGTGAGCCGCGCCAACCGCAGAACGCCGCGTGGCACTAGGTCAGCCGGTGATGAGGTCAACTGCGACCACCCACGCAGTTTTGCGCTTTAGCCCCTGTTCTTTTACTTAATCAACCCGCAATCCAGTGCCAAGTCAAATGTATTATTTTCTAGTCCAGTTTTCTTCCGCCTAGACCCCTGCGTGTTTGAATGATAGTAGCCCCCATCCAGACCTCGTTTAAAATCAAAAATGAATTGTTCTAATTCTAAAATTATTTCCATGTATTTCCAGAAATGCCATTTCATTGTTTTGTGCATAAAATCGTCATTTTAGCTCCAATTTGATCCGTTCAAATTACATTAGGCTCTGTTGACGGTCGTTAAGTACCAATTTTATACCGTCAATTAATGCCTGGGAAAGAACAATAATAGAAGCATAGGGGTTATTAATGACAAATTCCACGAGTTTTGGTGAATTATGTATTTTTCAGGGATTATTCCAGAAAGGCTTAAAAGAGGGATCAGAGTGCCTAATTACCACAAAACTTAACCATCAAGGAAACATCATCACGAAGACCCTGGAAGAGTGTAGAACACACCCGAAGCAAGCGGAGGCCCGCACCTAGCCAGGTGGGGCTGGCCGGCCCTGGTGTGGGGCTGGGCGGCGCCCCCAGGGTTTTGCCACCGCCTTCTGGAGTTTTCCTCCACCACCTCCAAGGAGTCATCTGAGCCCTTTGTTCAAGTTAGTTTGATCCCACGGCGCAAGTTCATCCCACCGGGCTATAAATAAAGGGGAAGACCCCCTTCATGTGCACCAATTCATTCCTCCTGCTTCATTCGTCAAGAGTAGACAGAAGTTAGGGTTTCCAG
The DNA here is from genome assembly GCA_038502445.1 of Eremochloa ophiuroides. Classification (NCBI taxonomy): domain Eukaryota; kingdom Viridiplantae; phylum Streptophyta; class Magnoliopsida; order Poales; family Poaceae; genus Eremochloa; species Eremochloa ophiuroides. The sequence continues at coordinate 83,825 of JAHLJS010000188.1, forward strand.
AGATTAGAAATGGGGCTCTAGTTTTTCAAGTTCATATTTTAGGCGTCTAGCAACGTTCAAGTAGAGTTGGGCGCTACCTCGGGATTCCAGATCTGTTCGTCTGGAGATCGGTAATCTTATCTTGTATCTCATTATGACTTTACTTTATTTTAATATATTGCTACTTATACAGCTCTTAGTTTATTCTAGTTGCATATTCAATATAGTTGTGATTTGTGATGATTATTGTCATTTGATTGTAAAGTGCCTTCCTCTGTAGTCCACCCCCGTATGTAGGACGAGCAGAGCGCGGTCGCGAAGGAGGTGACCCTTGTGTCTTAATATCCTCATTAGATGATGCTCTTTATGATGTTTTCTGAGCTGATTATGCTATAGATGAAGATGTGTAATGTGGCGTAGACTGTAGACTTTGTATTTAGTAATTACATAGGTTTCCTTTACTTTAGCCGAATCTCGAGATTATCTTACTACATTAGTGAGTCTCTATATTCTATCTCTAGAATACCATTTACCTCATTTACTCAGTTATCATTTACCATTTATCATTGATTTATTTATCGCTAAAGCACTAGAGTTATGGGTTATCATTGGTCTGCACATTTATCTTTCCAATCATTATACTAGATTATCCTAATGAGTAGAATGCCTCTTTATCCTTTTGGCATAAAATAAATCAACGATACTCGGAATACTTACCGGGTGAAGTGCTACAATGGGAGAATTATCTGCGCGCTTGCGGATATATTCTATAGTATTATTTTTAGGAGGCAAGTGAAGATTATTTTACCTTTGGTTTTTGGCATCATGTTAGGGATGACAACTTAACGTGAAGTGATGTTAAAAATACCAACAAGCATTTCTGGCGCCGTTGCCGGGGATGACAATTGTATTCATTAGGATAATTTATTGAGTTCGTTGATTTTATTCGCCAGGATATTTATTCTAAAATTTTATATAGGAGAGTTCTTCATAGATAATATTATAAAAAAACATAAAAATAACTATATACATAAATACCTAGAGATAACCATAACCTTTTGGTTTAGCAGACTTGCCCATGTTTTGTTTATGTTTAAATATCTTATATAGGGTAAGTGCAGGATTGGTTGTGTACTTTAACCCTTATCAATTAGGAACAACCATAGGAAGAAAGGTCTTACATTATTTTGTGAAGCCATGGCTGAGAAGACTCTACGTGAATTCTCTGCCCCAAACACTGTGAACATTGTAGATCATGATTATGAGATCAAGCCAAACCTCATCAAAATAGTGCAAACTATCACATTTAGTGGAAAGAAAGAAGAAGATGCATGTGTCCATCTGCAGAATTTCCTGGAGGTTGGCGACACCATCAACATCAAAGGAATTCCTTAAGACGTCGTGCTACTTCGTTTGTTTTCGTTCCCATTGGAGGGAAAGGTGAAGCAGTGGTTTTATCAGAATTAAGATCGATTCAAGACATGGGTAGAATGTTCAAAAGCTTTCATAGAAAAGTTTTTTCCAGTAGGCAAGACCAATGCTCTATGTGGAAAGATTTCAGAATTTTGTCAGCAGAAAGGTGAATCTATTCCAGAAGCCTGGGAACATTTTCAAGATTACATATCAGATTGTCCCCATCATGGAATGGAAAAGTGGTTGCTCATGCAAACATTTTATCACGGACTAACTCAAAGGTCACGTGAGCAACTAGATGCCACTGCTGAAGGATCATTTATGTCACTCACCCCTGGAACAGCTGAAGATATTATGGCAAAGATAGCGGAAAATCAGAATTAGACAAACAACACTCAGACATGCCACAAGAGTGAAGAAGTTCCAGAGGAAGTGTGTGCACTGTCAACCAAGATAGATGTAATGTTGAACTGGTTAGAGCAAAGAGCCAATCAAAAAATAGTCGTCAAACTATTTAAGATGCATTCAATTGCCAGAATCAATATGAAGGATCTTTAGGAATTGAGTTTGCAAATCCCCCAGAAGATATTAGTACAGTCATCAAGTCTACTTCTCAGAAACAAGGATGGAATCAACCTCGATCAACCAGTCAAGCTAAGTACCAAGGCAATATTAATTTTTCAAATCATAGACAACCAACTATTCGCACTCAAATTTGGCACAGTCTGTGAAATAGGCTGGGCCGGGTTTGCAACCCGGCTAGGCCGGGTTTGGCCCCTGTGCCGGACCCCAACAGCTTTCCACCTGTCGCTTCTGCAACCCCCGTGAAACCCGGCTTGGCCGGATTTGGTCGAGTCCGATCCGATTAATAGATCTAATCGGTTTTTAGCAATATTTTGACGTGGAAAACTTGGAGATTAAGTCTTGGAGCAGTTTTCTACTGGGATAAGACCACCCCCCTCTATATATATGGAGGATCATGGCCGATTGAGATCTTAACCATCCAATCGTCAAAACACATCTACAAAGTAGATTCTCGCGGTGGTTCATCTCTATGCCGCTATTCGGCTCGACTCTCCGCGAGTTTAGTCAGCGTTCTAGGTGATATCCACAATCCCTAGGGCAACCTCTGCATGCATCTCTCCGACGGATCTTTCCGAGGGGTTTTCGGGAGTTTCCGGCGAAGGACGGGCGCTGCATCGACCACCAAACGTCCTCTGCTGCTGAAGACGGTCGTCCTGACAACCAGAAGACCGAAGCCCTGGTTCCTCGGCGTACCCGAGGGAACCAGCCCAGCCGACTGTCAGAGTCGGCCAGGATGGGTAGGCGGCTCGGCCAGCTCCTGAAATCGGCCAGGCGGGGTTTCGCGGACGTGCTGCTCTGCGTCGTCTCATCTCGCGCGGGGCACGTGTGATCCAGTACTCTGCTAGTGTGTTGATCAGAATCTGTGTCAACACACTTTTTGGCGACTCCGCTGGGGAAGAAAGCTCAATCCCAGATCCAATCTACTAGCGGCCGACGACGGAAAGAATACGGACAAGAACATCAACGAAGACAACGTCGTCCGCCCCACGACCATTGATGAGCTTCCCGAAGAGCTTCGCAAGAAGCTAGACGCTAAGATTGCTGCCGACATCCAAGCTTTCCTGAGGAGTTGTGACAAGGATCGGCGCAACAAGATTCCTCAAACCCATGAGCCTGACTTCGGAGACTCGTCTTCTTCATCCGGTGGAGGAGGCGGGAAGACCGAAGCGGAGAAGGCTGCTAAGGAGGAGGAAAAGCTCAAGGCTAAGGTAAATAACGATGAGAACCCCTCCGCTACTACCCATGATGGTCTTGCATATTTAGTTGAAGATATGGGTATGCAAATTAAAATTTCTATTGATGCATCCGAAGCTAAAATTGGCAAGCGCATATCTAAAATTGAGGAGAAGTTAGTTAGTTTTTTAGATCCTGATAATCAACCTGAATTTGGTATGCCTTTCGATTTTTATGAAAAGTAACCTGATTTTGCTATAGCTAGTCAGCTTCAATCGGGTCCTTCGGCGCATGAAACCGATAAAACCGATCGCGGCATGGCTGGCTCTTCAGCTAGACTGGTAAATCCGACTAGGCCATCGGTGGGTCATAACACTGTTTTACCTAATCCCCCGTCGTCACCTAGTCAGATTCCAGTGGCTAATCATGCGGTCACCGATTCCTCCAAAACCGATGTAGACGTTATCGTAAATCGGTTTAAAGCTGAGATGACTAAATCCATTGAGAGGAATCTGGGGATAATCATTAAGCATATTCAGAGTTCATACCAGAAACCATATCCTTCCACCTATGATGTTTTGCGAGCACCAGTCGGGTGAAAGATGCCCGATTTCCAGAAATTTAATGGTGATGATAGTAAAACCACTATGGAGCATATTGGCATGTATCTGGCTCAGTTAGGAGAAGCTAGTGCTCATGATTACATGAAAATTAGATGTTTTTCTTTGTATTTGTCTGATACAGCATTTGCATGGTTTTCTTCATTGCCACCATATTCAATTAATACTGGAATGATTTGGAGGAAAAATTTCATAACTATTTCTTTACTGGTGTTCAAGAAACTAAACCGTCACATCTCACATCGGTTTGTTAAGGGCGTGATTCCGTACTTGATTATGCTAAACATTTTAGGGACGTTAAGAACCGATGCTTTAATTTGAATATTTCTGATAGAGATTTGGCAGATTTATTTCTTAACGGTATGAACTCTAATATTAGAGAGAAATTGGAGCACTATGAATTCTATAGCATTAATCAGTTGTTGCAAAAGGCCATTGCTGCAGAATCTCGTTTAGCAAGTGAATCCAAAAAATCTTATCGGACCCATGTGTTGGAATGCTCTGACAATGAGGACGATGAGAATTTGGAGTGTAACTCTGCTGAATTTGTTTAGTCTCCAAATAAAAAAGGAATTTCTTGCCCGTCCCTGAAACCGATTTCTAAAAATCGGCAGGATGAAATTAAATTTACTTTTGATGTTTCTAAATGTGATCGGATCTTTGATGAATTGCTTAGAACCGGTAACATTAGAATTACTCATACCTTGTCGTCTAGTGAAGAATTGAAAAAGCGGGCTATTGCAAATTTCATAATTCTTCTAGTCATGCTACTAATGATTGCAACTATTTTCGTCGACAGATATGATCGGCCTCAACGAAGGACGACTGAACTTAACTGAGATGATGGTTGACAAAGTGCCTTTTCCGATGAATGTCATCGAGAAAGGGGAGCCCGCTATTTTGATTCGTCCAGAGCAAGCCGACACCACGCAAGGCAAGAACGTGATTATCGGCGAACCACGAGAGGCACCGAAACAAGTTTCGGGGCATCAAGTGGTGCTTGAGAAAGATGAAGACGGCAAGACCAAGCTGATGATTTCTGCAGGGTCATCGCAGTACCTGTCTCGGCAGCGGCGCTGGGAGACCACGGCTGCGCAGCAGAGGCCGGCCAGGCCGGTTCCAGGAACCGGCCCAGCCGGTTACAGAAACCGGCCAGGCCAGTTCTGGCGCCAACCCGGCCAGGCCGGTTACAGGATCTGGCTCGGCCAGTTCCGTGGAGGGTGCTGCTTCGTCCTCCCCTGGTGCTCCCAAGGCCCCTGGCGCTGGTGGTGCCTAGGTGATCAGGACGTTCGTCCCAAAGCGTCCAGAAATTGGTACTTGGAAGACGAATGACAATTCAAGCAAGAGGAAATTTGTTCCCAAGAAGTTGTGCACGTTTGACCGGCTCATGGAAAAATACCGGCAACAAAAGGCCGATTCTCAGGATCGGCCGTTAAAAAAAAGAGAGTCTACACCGCTGAAGCGAGGCGAGAAACCGAAGAAGATGACGGTTACTTCGGCGGCGTCTCCGGCAAGAGAGGTTGTTCGTCCTCGCGTCTCTCGTTGGTGTCCTCATCGTCCACCTCAGCCGCATTGGGACCCAATAGGGTCTTTGTGCCATACACCTTGCTCATGCAACATCAACCGACGAATGGAGCGCTTATGTCGTCGGTGTTCAGCCGATTGAGCTATGGCCAATCGAGCTCTAGCAACGGCGGTCAAGGTTCCTCGCTCTCGCCGCCGCCGACGAAGCTCTCAATTGGTGATGGAAAAGAGAAGGCTCCGAAGCGACAAGTGTATATGCCTAAAACGGTTGTGGAGTCTATCATCAGCACCGCTACTCCTAATGTGGCGCTGCCAAAGGAAGCACCTTCGGCAACAATTCTTATCGACTCACAAGAAGTGCCCATTGTCGACAACAATGAGCCGATGACAATTGAGGATCCATCTCTCACCGCGCCGAAGGTCGCCGCTAAGGTTGTGGAGAAGAAGCCGGTAGATCCCAAATATTTGCAACCAAAGTGGTGCCCGCCGGGATTGACCAAGACGCAGTGGCGGAAGTTGCAACGAGCGCGCCAAACCCAGCAAAAGCAGGAAAAATTGGAGAAAATAAGGGAGGAGATCTTCAACGTGTCACATCCAATTTTTCCACAAAAAGAAAGTGATCCAGGTGCTTTGCAAAATCCATGGAGAAGGTTCCTGGAGATCAGGAGCTTCCAGAAACGAGACCCGCACAAGATGCAGAAACCGGCGAGGCCGGGTCAGAACCGGCCAAGCCGGGTCTCCCAGAAACCGGCCAGGCCGGGTTGGGGACGGCTCGGCCGGGTCTTGCGACTTCGCCTGCTGATGCCGTTGCCGATGCTGTTTCGGTGGAGGTAGTCCCTACTACCATTTCCACTGCTGTTGTAAATTTTGGAGATGCAGAGGAAGATGAATAGATGGTTGACTATGAGCCGACGCCACCACGCGCCGAGCTCAATGTCGCTCAGGGGGCATAGTGTAAATCCTAAATGCTCGCCAAACAATGGCCGGTACATGAATCGCCCTTAGAATAAAAAATGGCTGATGTATACATCGCCCTTAGATGCTAAACAGCCGTTGGGTTAAGTATCGTCGCTATTTGGTTTTGCTTGTATTTTCAGGTTCATATGCAGCAATTCACCTGAAAATAGGGGGGCATATGTTCGCACTCAAATTTGGCACAGTCTGCGAAATAGGCTGGGCCGGGTTTGCAACCCGGCTAGGCCGGGTTTGGCCCCTGTGCCGGACCGCAGCAGCTTGCCACCTGTCGCTTCTGCAACCCCCGTGAAACCCGGCTTGGCCGGGTTTGGTCGAGTCCGATCCGATTAATAGATTTAATCGGTTTTTGGCAATATTTTGACTTGGGAAACTTGGAGATTAAGTCTTGGAGCGGTTTCCTACTAGGATAAGACCACCCCCCTCTATATATATGAAGGATCATGGCCGATTGAGATCTTAACCATCCAATCGTCAAAACACATCTACAAAGTAGATTCTCGCGGTGGTTCATCTCTATCCTGTTGTTCGGCTCGACTCTCCGCGAGTTTAGTCGGTGTTCTAGGTGATCTCCGCGATCACTAGGGCAACCTCTACGTGCATCTCTCCGACGGATATTTCCGAGGGGTGTTCGGGAGTTTCCGGCGAAGGATGGGCGTTGCATCGACCACCGAACGTCCTTTGCTGCTGAAGACGGTCGTCTCGATAACCAGAAGACCGAAGCCGTAGTTCCTCGGCGTACCCGAGGGAACCGGCCCAGCCGACTGTCAGAGTCGGCTAGGCCGGGTAGGCGGCTCGGCCGGCTCCTGAAATCGGCCAGGCCGGGTTTCGCGGACGTGCTGCTCTGCGTCGTCTCGTCTCACGCGCGGCATGTGTGATCCAGTACTCTGCTAGTGTGTTGACCAGAATCTGCGTCAACACCAACCTTGAGAGAATTAATATTAGAACAAGGTAGAATTAATGAAAGTATTTATAAGAAGCTTGCTTTTAATGATAAAGTTTTAGAAGGAATTAATTCTAAGTTGAATAATTTCTCTTCCGCTGTTAAAGAGCAAATATTATTTAATAAAAGGATAGAATTACAAATTACACAATTATCTTCTACTTTGTTTATCACTAACCATGAATAAATAAAAGGAATATCTACTAGAGGAGGTAAGTCTACACGTGATCCATCTTACCCAAAAGGGGCACGTAGACCATCACATTTAGTGCAGGTAGAAGAAGAGATTGAAAAGAATAACAGAGAAGAAGAAGTTATACCACCTTCACCACCAGTTGAACTACAAGATAAAGAATTAACTCAATATTTTCATGACACAATCCTCCAACCATTTCCACGCAGAAGAAGAAGAGCCAAAATGGATGATCAATTTGGTAAGTTTGTAGAGGTAATTCAGAAGTTATATGTCAATATTCCGTTCTTAGATGCCATGCATGTACCTACATACGTGAAGTATCTTCGAACCATCCTCAAGAACAAAGGACCACTACCTTCTACTAAAGTTGTCAAGCTAACAGAGGAGTGTAGTGAGGCATTTCTGAATTCTTCTCCTACTAAGAAGAATGATCTAGGGTGTCCCACTATTGATTGTTCAATAGGAGGCCAGATGTTCAAGAATGCTTTATGTGATGTTGGAGCAAGTGTCAGCGTCATGCCCAAGACCATCTTCGACAAACTCAACTATTCTATGCTCACACCAACCACGATGTGTATGCAATTAGCTGACCAATCGGTCCGCTATCCCGCAGGAATTGCAGAAAATATTCTGGTAAAAATCCGTAACTTTTCATTCCTGTAGATTTTATAGTACTTGACATGCAGGAAGAGAGGAAGATACCCCTCATCCTTGGGCGACCATTCCTAAACACTTCAAATACAACCATCAACGTCGAAGCTAGAGAGATCACATTCACCATCAATGAGCAAGAAGAGTGATTCGCATTCAAGCCAAGACTGGAGCAATGCCAAACATGGAAGTGTCATGAAGAACAAGATGCAACAACATATCCGACAACGGAGATGAATCATGAAGAATAATTCAACTAGAGAAGTCCGGATTGGCGGACTCAAAAACCCCGAACCTTCGCCGGGAGGTAACTCGGTAGTTATCGGTAATTTAATTCTTGCATTAAAATTTGTATATTTACTTTCTCATAAATTGAATTATTAAAAAGAAATAAAAATAAGCATAGCATGATTAAAACTTAAGCCCCATGTGATTATTACTAACGGAGTGTTAAACCCCCGTCAGTGAAATTTACTGTGGTGGCAGAAAATCATAAAAAGACCATCATTAGAATTTTAATTTTTCGTAGATTCATAAAATTAATTTAGTTTTCCATTCTTGTGTCATTATACGGTATAAATATGAGAAACATGTGGGACCCACCATCATCACATCAAGCCATTTCAAGCATTATCGTCAACCGCCACCTTTCACTACCATCCAAACCCAATTATTCATGCATGCACTACACACCATTCATCCATTTCACCAGAGAAAGCATACACACACATGCATTTTGAAGAGCATCTAGGCAATGTCGACACCAGCTATAGAAGAGGGCCAAAGCACACCAGGTGGGGCCAGCCGGCCCCATGCCCACGCCGGCCGGCGCCCCTCCTCCTCTTCTCTGCCTCTCCTTTCGTTCACTCACCCACTCACTCATTCACTCACCAGAGAGCACATAGCTACGTTGCCTTTCAGCTCGTGACTTCAAACTTTCACAAATCCTTCATTTGATTCAAGATTAAGCAAGAGAAGGAGTAGAGAAGAGGATTAGCAAGAAGACCTAGAAGAGAGATCACCACTCTGATTCCTTCTCTCCACTTGTTCTTGCTTGTTGTGTTCTTGTGTTCTTATTTGTTCTTACCGTGTTCTTCGTGTTCTTCATTTTTCAGGCAAAATGAGCAATAGAATGAAAGGTGCCATTCGATCCCTTGGAAGAGCTTTCTCACGCCGCACAACATGAAGTCAATCATCATCACAAGTGCCATCGTTCATCGACTCCGACATGAATATCGATCCTCCATCACCCTTCACATATGACAACCCTTCATCCTCTTCCCAACCGGAAGAGAGGTATGAGCTCACAAGCATCACTCAAATTTCATTACCAACTAGACCACAGAGGGAGATATTAAATGTGGTTAAAAACAAGGAATTTACGCATACTCTAATTTTTTATGCCACTTTGCTCCATGAAACCGGAATGGATTCCGAGTTTGATCTTATTTTTAGAAATGTTGGATGGGAAAGTGCATGGCAAATTAATGAGCAGGGTAGCAACTTACTCACTATAGAATTTATTAGCACCCTAGACTTTGATGATGATGAGGTTAATTTTAGAATATTTAATAAACCTTTCACCCTCTCATAGAAGACTCTTAGTTTAGCACTAGGATTCAATAGTCAGTGTAACTGAAACTCTCCAAGACTTTGATAAAGATGATTTTTGGGAGAGCATAACTGCAAAGAAACCAGAGAGAAAACAAAAATATACTACTGAAGAAGTTCATCACCCCACACTGAGATTCATGTTTAAATGGCTAGCTTTTACATTCTTTCCTAGAGAGGAGTTAAATACTATTAAACAAGATGAGCTGCATTTGTTATATATCATGATTAAAAAGAGGAAGGCGTCACCTATAAAAATGATATTGAATTATTGGAGAACTGTCCCTTCCATGAAAAAGTGCAGTATTTCTTTTATTTCCTGGATTACACGTTTAGCTACAGGGCTAGGTTTATTATCAAATGCTTCACTTGTTTGCATTTCTGATGCCCGCGGAATTATTGGTTATGATTTTTTCTTTCGTGCTCACATGCTCAAACGCCGAAATAATAAAATAGTTATGATTTATAAAAATTATGACAATGACTATGAACTACCAGACAGGGAGTTAGGAATTTATTCTGTTCAGAATTTCATTTTTCCAGCTGTTAGACATAATGTTGGCAGGTGTCCGTCCGTGCGCATCAGCAGGGCGCCGAGAACTAATTTCACAAGAGCTGGCCCAGCACCATCTGGGCCAGGTTATTCCCACTATGTTAATTTTGATGAACAGGAATCGACGCAGGAGCCACGCCAGCAATGGACTGCACATGCAGGATGGGAGGAACAGCCCACATTCCAGTAAGGAGAATCTTCATCAGCAGCAGCGGGTTGGGGAGCAAATGATTTTCATGGAGGACGAGCATCTTTTTCTGCACGTGGGAAAACGGACTTCACCACCGGTGAACCGTATCCGTTCCACGCACCACCGGAAGATGGCTACTATCGGCCGCTTGATCAGCACTTTTCAGCTACCGCTAATGATTTTTCAGCTTTATCTATACGTCTCACTAACATTGAACAGGGACAGAACACAATAAGCGACACACTGCACCAGCACGAGCAGTGGCAGTAGCAGGTCGACGACAGGTTCTACCAGCATGAACAATGGCAGTACAGCACGGACCAACGACTTGATCAGATCTATCAAGGACAACAGCAGACGCAGAGCGGATTGAAGTATTGGATACATCAGATGGGATACCCGCCGCCACCTCCAGCACATTACTAAACAACATCTAGCTTGGGGGAGATCACCGCTAGGTGAGTACCTCTCACCTTTATATATGCTCTTTATTTCAGTATTCAGTTCGGTCTTTAATTCTGTCAATTTCAATATTTCTAAAAACAACAAGAAAACCAAATAAAAATTTATTTACTGCTTTCTTTAGTTATTGCATTAAATTCCTGCTTATGTAAAAATGAAAATCCAAAAAAAATAATAATAGATTGTATAATTAAGTTTGCTTTAAATTCCGCATTTAATTTGTCTTTAGAATAATTAGAACTTGAAGGTAGACAAAAATCAAAAAAATATTTAAATTGTATAAATATAATTTTCTTCAATTGCTTAGTGTTTAAATTTAAATTCTCCTACGAATTACATAAAGTTTATCTAACATGAAAATTTATTCTGAAACTTGATATCAGTGGGTAGCATAAGCTTTTCTAAGTAAATGACGGATATGATATAAGAAGGTTTGAGTTGCTATTTATTTCATTCTGAGTGATACCTAAAGCTCTAGACATTTCAAAAATCAGAATCAAAATATAATAATAATTTGTTCTGCTAATATGATTTATGTAGACTATTCTGTTATGCATTCATGATTGAATTCACATGCACAAAAAGTTTTCACTCTATGCACAAGTATCTCTCTTAGAAGTCCAACAGAGAGTGTGGGTTATAAAATTAAAAGATGTCATATCAAAAGGGTATGTGCCAAAAAAAGAGAAAAAACAATGGGTGCAAAGACACCCGCCTGAGAGAAAAAAATGGGTAAAAAAATATCAGTTAGGGAGATAGCCCACAGTCTTTAGAAAGACAGAAAAGAGAGGATAATGCATAGGAGTTCAAAAATGAAATTTGATCACATTCACGTTTTCAATCATGATGTATAGCTTAGTAGTCCTCTACAATCTTATTAGTTGGCTCATTATTTACTAAATAAAAATTAGATACTTATTCAAAAAAATAAAATAAATTCTGGAGCAATAGTTGAAACAAAGGATGAAAGACATAGTGCTTGCTTGATTATTCTGTCTCTCAATTACCCAAGATCTAGTTTAAAAGCCCCACGATTGAAAAGAGTAGGAATAAGATTGAAAGGTGGATTAATGAATTTCAATCTGGAGAAGAATTTCTGTTTAAATATTTAAATATTTTTTGGGAGTTATACATTTTTATGGAACCCTAAATAAATTATTTCAAGTCAACTTTGCTAAGGGACTAGCAAAGACTTAGCATGGGGGTATTGTTAACTGTCGTTAAGTACTAATTTTATGCCGTCAACTAATGCCTAGGAAAGAACAATAATAGAAGTATAGGGGTTCTTGCTAACAAATTCCACGAGTTTTGCTGAATTGTGTATTTTTCAGGAATTATTCCAGAAAAGCATAAAAGAAGGATTAAAGTGCCTAATTACCACGAAACTTAACCGCCAATGAAACATCATCACGAAGACCCTGGAAGAGTGTAGAACACACCGGAAGCAAGCGGAGGCCCGCACCTGGCCAGGTGGGGCCGAGCGGCGCCCCCCTAGGGTTTTGCCGCCGCCTTCTGGAGTCTTCCTCCACCGACTCCAAGGAGTCATTTGAGCCCTTTGTTCAAGTCGGTTTGATCCCACGGCGCACGTTCATCCCACCGGGCTATAAATAAAGGGGCAGACCCCCTCTCAGAGCACCAATTCATTCCTCCTGCTTCATTTGTCAAGAGTAGACAGAAGCTAGGGTTTTCAGAGATTAGCGTTTAGGCGTCTAGCAAGGTTCAAGTAGAGTTGGGCGCTACACTCGGGATTCCAGATCTGTTCGTCTAGAGATCGGTAATCTTATCTTGTATCTCATTATGACTTTGTTTTATTTTAATATATTGCTACTTATTCATCTCTTAGTTTATTCTAGTTGCATATTTGATATAGTTGTGATTGGTGATGATAATTGTCATTTGATCGTAAAGCGCCTAATTCAGTACTCGAGTGAGTTAGGTGGTATACATTATGTAGACGTGGTGTCTAGATATATTGTGTACCTATGGAGGCAGCCTGACGTGCCGGGTCGTATGGTAGTCCGCTTAGGTGACAGCTGCGTTGGTTCCTCTGTAGTCCACCCCCCATACGTAGGACGAGCAGAGCGCGGTCGCGAAGGAGATGACCCTTGTGTCTTAATATCCTCATTAGATGATGCTCCTTATGATGTTTTCTGATCTGATTATGCTATAGATGAAGATGTGTAATGTGGCGTAGGCTGTAGACTTTGTATTTAGTAATTATTTCCTATACTTTAGCCGAATCTCGAGATTGTCTTACTACATTAGTGAGTCTCTATATTCTATCTCTGGAATACAATTTACCTCATTTACTCAGTTATCATTTACCATTTATCATTGACTTATTTATCGCTAAAGCACTAGAGTTATGGGTTATTATAGGTCTGCACATTTATCTTTTCAATCATTATACTAGATTATCCTAATGAGTAGAATGCCTTTTTATCCTTTTGCCATAAAATAAATCAACGATACTCGGAATACTTACCGGGTGAAGTGCTACAATGGGAGAATTATCTGTGCGCTTGCGGATATATTCTATAATATTATTTTTAGGAGGCAAGTGAAGATTATTTTACTTTTGGTTTTTGGCATTATGTTAGGGATGACAACTTAACGTGAAGTGATTTTAAAAATACCAACATGCTCATATTTTCGAACACTACATAGACTTACCTCTATACAGTAAGTTGATACTTTTAATTTTTGAGTTAATATTATAATAATATTTATTCTATATTAAATCTTCGGAAAATCTTAACTCCTACGTTTTAACTCTGTTTTTAGTGATCTTTATATCGTTGGAATCATAGAGACGCGTAGATTAGTTTTATACAATTTTAAATTTGTTTTTCTACTGTGGTGTACTGTTCTAATTCTAATTATTATTTATTGTTTACTTCGTGTATGATTGTGCGATGCGTGCTTGGTGCTTAATGATCAAGTTGAGTCAGTGAGTCTCACGTGAAGATTCAAGGAGCTATTAATTGAGGATTTGGATCAGAGAAAAGGTCTTGATTTGAGGCAAGTATAGCTTGGGTTTTATTTTTGTGACCATGATCTTGTGACTTGGTTAATGTTTAAGCAACAAACATTAAAAATGACTTTTTAGCAACTTAAGAATTTATCTGTAATAGAAGGTCCTGGATTGACAGTATAACTGTGAGAGCTATATGGCTCTAGCTTTAGTTAAATATGAGGACTTTTTCTAGCATGTTAGAGGATACCCGTGGGGCGCAAATGGGGATAAGCAGACTGTAGATCCCTGGACAAGTTGTATCACACAGGCTGACTAATGAAACCTAGCGGCCCTAACTTGTTAGGCAAACCTCTGAAAGACTTCATAGTGGACCCTGTCGGCCTTCCTTGGTAGTGGGTGTTGATGGTGGATATACCATGAAAATTCACATTCAAACACCGTCAATGGGCCTCGGATTCAAGAGAGAATAAACATATCATGAACATATTTTATCAATAACTAGTTCCACTTGTACTCTTAGCTCGTGAATACAGGGAAGATCAAAACAGAACAAATTGGAGCACTTGGAGCCCAATATGATGGGTCAACCGAACCACATATTTGGGAACCAAGTCATCAAACTTCAACAAATGAGTCAAGACATCACTTAGAAGAGAGGAGAGCTCAGAGTGGGCCCATGACTGGGTCGGCCGACCCCACCATGGGGCCCACTTGGCTCTGGTGATGTGGCAAGATCCGTGTGACATCCTACTCAGCTGAATTCCACCATCAGATCAACATGTGTTTCCATTCAACGATGAAAAATCAAAGCACACGGATCAAGGCGTGAAACAATACAATCAAGACAGAACCAGCACAAGACAACACTCTATGACTGGTGGGGACCACACCTGGCTGGGCCCACCTATCATAGGGGGTCGGCCGACCCCCTGGTGCCTGGCCAGGTTGATTGCCCCCCACCGTCTTTCTGCATGTCTTCTACGTGATGAAATCACCACTGCCGTCCATCATAAGGCAGTATTGAGGCGGTTCATCCAAGGGAGGAGAGGCAAGGAGCACGCGGATCACTGACATGGCGCCCCTCAACTCTTCCCTATAAATAGAGGCTGCCATCACCCTCTTCAACACACCCAAGATACACAAGATCCACAAGAGACAAGAGAAGCTCCACTCTTTAGTAGTAGTAGTAGTATTAGTCTAGTGTGGGAGTTAGAGTCGAGTCGAGCTAGGCTCAAAGTCTCCGGAGTTGTCTGCTGAAGAGTCTGGTATAGCTCTTGTACCTTTCCTTCTGCAAGACTTTACCTTTATCAATATATTATCTTTACTTTACTTTACTAAGTCTTTACTTAGTGCTTTACTATTCATTATAGTATTGTTGTGTCTTGTCTTACCTTATAGTTGAGCTATATTAGATAGTGATCCTGTAACAGCTCATGGGTGTAGTTCATCGCCTGTCATAGGGTGCTTTAGTTGTTGGTATGCAACTAGAGTAGTAAAGCTTAGTGTAAGCGTGGTGCTTAGGCTAGATCTTGCCTTTGAATGCAGCTTGTCGCACGGATTGTTTGTGGGTGCTAGCAGGTGGTGACAGCCCTGTCTAGTCTTAGTATCCCTCCACGTGTTTTAGCCAAATTCTTAAAAGGTAGGCTCCCATAAGAGAGTAGGCGCATCGGGTAGAGGTTATATTCTCTATTGTTTCGCACTACCCCCTACACACCAGAAGTAAGGTAGCTATCTTAATATAATTCATCCATTTGATAAGATAGTTCACAAGAGTAAAGTAAGTGTCATAGGAGTGTTATACTCACTCGTTGTCCTCCCACCTTGCTATACTCTAATAATTATCCTTAGTTATCATAAAACCTTGTCGTGTCTTGGTGTCATTACCCTTTCCTCTATATATCGATTTACCCCCTATCACTAGTTGATACTAAGTTGCTATAAACTTAAGGATCTCTCTTTTTATTAATTATTCCTAGCAACCGCTTTCCCTTGGGATAAAAATAAATAACGATACCTTGCGATACTTCCGGGTGAACTGCTACAGCTGTATATTCTGTGCGCTTGCGGAATTATCCAATAGACATAAGAAATACCCCAGGCACTTCTGGCGCTGTTATCAGAGATAGCCTAACACCCTGTCTCTGGAGATTGCGCTAGGAAGTGTCAACAAGCATTTCTGGCGCCGTTGCCGGGGAAAACATCAGTCTAGGAATATTAATAAAAATTGAATCCGGAGTCTACGATCAATTTAATTATCGATTTGTGTTAGGGGCTTACCCCTGTCTGTGTTTCTCGTTACCATGAAGCTAGACAGTGCATGAGCGGTTTCCAATTGCCGTCGAATTTCATTGAAGATCCTGAGCAATTGTTGAGGAGAACTAGACGCCGTCAAGTTTCACCTCAAAGGTTCAACTCAAACCTGAATCCGTTCGAGGAAAGAGACTCCGCACTATCAATCAAGGAAGCTATGGCCTAAAAGACCATCTCTGAGTTCTCTGCACCGTCGGCTGACAACATTGCCACCGGTCCGCAGCTCAACTTGGGGATGCTACCTTTGAGCTTAAGCCAGTGCTTATCAACATGATGCAAGCCAATCCATTCTGTGGGAAACCGCACGAAGACGCCAATGCCCATCTCCAGCATTTCTTGGAGGTGTGTGGTACCTTCACTATCAAGAATGTCTCGGCTGACGCCATCCGTCTTCGCCTGTTCCCATTCTCACTGCTTGAGAAAGCGAAGCAATTCTATGCCAACAAGAATGAAGCTACCACTTGGGAGAAGTGCGCCAACGCATTTCTCAAGAAATTCTTTCCAATGGGCAAAATCAGCGCTCTTCGTGAAAAGATCTCAAGCTTCCAACAGCAACAGCAAGCTCACGAGACGATTCCCGAAACATGGGAACGTCTCCAGAAGTACATTCGTGCTTGTCCTCATCATGAAATTGAAGAATGGCTCCTAATCCAAGGTTTCTACCATGGGCTAACTGGACTAGCCCGTAGTCACCTTGATGCTGCCGCTGGAGGAGCATTCCTGCAACACAATGTCAAGGATGCCAAAGACCTCATTGAAAAGATGGTTATCAACTAAGGATGGAATGAGGAGCGTCTCCAGCCCAAGAAAAGGGGTATGCACACCGTTCATGAGGTGGATATGCTCTCAGTAAAAATGGACCTCTTGATGAAAAAGATTGAGGAAGGTTCCAAAAAGGAACAAGAGGCCATTCAAACCACTGCCACCGCACGAGCAATTAAAGCTGATCCATGGTGCGAGGTATGTGGAGGAGAAGATCACTCGGGAAACAATTGTCCTGAGAAGAAGGAAAGTGAGCTTCATCAACAACAACAACAACAACAACAACAATGGGTATCGACCCCAGCAACAAGGAGGATGGAACTCGCGCCCCTTCTACCAAGGAAATCAAGGTAATGGTTATATCAATAATTTTAATAATTCTTATGGTAACTAACCTTCTCTTAAAGATCTTGTCTTAGGCCAATCTAAAATCAATGATAGTATAAATAAGAAAATAATGGCTAATGATAAGATTCTTGAAAATCTTAGTGAGAAAATGGATAGCTTTAACACTGCTATGAAAAATCAATTGAGCTTTAATAAAATTCTAGAAACCCAATTAGATCAAATAGCAGCAGTTGTCCCATCCTTCGAACAAGGTAAGATCTTAGGGAAACCTAAAGAACCAATTGAGGGTGTCAAGTTAATTTCTATAAGGTTTGGTAAGCCTCCGGTTAGGCAAAACCCGGGTTGCCTTCTTGACCCGCCATTCATGGCCAAGAAGAGTGACCCTGGTCATCCTACCATCACCTGCGAGATTGGGCCACACACCTTCAACAACGCCTTCTGCGACCTTGGATCTGGAGTGAACATCATGTCCAAGATAATGTATGAGAATCTCTTAGGGGGACCCTTGTACCCCACTTTTGTCAAATTACAGATGGTCAATCAATCCATCCGGTTGCCCGAGGGATTGGCAAGGGACATCTTTGGCAAAGTTCAAGACAAATACATCCCCGCCGACTTCATCTTTCTTGACATGGGGGCTGATGATGAAGTCCCCGTCATCCTGGGAAGGCCGTTCCTCAACATCGTGAATGCCATCATCTATGTGGGATCTGGCCAAATCCACTTCCAACTCCCAGGTAAGAGAATTAAAAGTCCTTTCAATGGTTATAAATCGATGCAACAGGCAAGGAAGAACCTGTGGAGAAACTGTAACACCCAAAAATTTGCATCAATTTAAAATAGGGGAAAACAATTTAATTGTGATATTGCATAATCATTTAATTTAGGGAAATAATAATTTTTCACAAATATAAAATCAACCTAGGGTTTAACCACATGTATGATGCATTCATGCTGGAGCATTATTTCTTTGTACTGTTGGAGTTTATATGAATTTTTTAAATATCCAAAAGTTCACTTCAAAATCTATTTGGAAATAGAAAAGGGAAATAACAAAACCTCACCCTCTCTGATTTTGGCCCGAGGGCCCAGTCCTCCTCTTCCCCCCCGGCGTACTCCCTCCTTCTTCTTTCTGTTGGGCCGAAGCCAGCAAGCCGGCCCAGCAAGCAAGACAGCCGGCAGCAGCAGTGCCCCTCCCCTCCTCCTCTGCAGCTGACCAGCGGGGCTCACGCGTCAGCCCTTTCCCCTTCCTCCTTCTTCCTCTGGGTGCGAAGCAGAGCACTGCCGCGACCGAGCCGCGCGCGTGGCTCCCCTCTTCGACCCCCTGCAGCCACTGCCAGCCGGATCCACAGCCTTGTGCCACAGCCATGCGGGCCCCACCACCGTGTCGCACCCTGTTCCTATTTCCCCGCGCGGACGGACTCCGGGCGCAAGAACGGCCGCACTGAAATCATCGGAGAGAAGGACTCCGAGTCAAATCCCCTATTTCCCCGCGCCCAGGACCTTATAAGCCGTGCCGTGCCCCCTCGCAACCGTCACGCAACCCTAGCCACCTCTTCGCGCCGCCATTGCCGAGCCCACGCACGGACAGAGCCGCCGCATGAAGCTTTCCACCGCCGTCGACGAATTCGACGAATTCGTCGTGCTTCCTTCGCAGTAAGCCATCCCGGAGCTCCGTGAAGACCTCCCGAAGTCACCAAGCCCCTTATCTCCCTTGAATCGAGCTCTAACATGGCCTAATCACCGTTCCAGGGAGCCGCCGTCCGCCTGTGCCCATCCCAAGCCGCCGCGGAGCCGTCAACGACCCTCGCCTTCGCCCTAGGTGAGCTCGCGCGATTCCCCTCTCTGTCCGAGCCCTTTCCCGTGCCGAATGGTGCATTGCAGCGCCGTTTCGCCATCGCCGGCGAAGGTCCAGCCATGGCACCTCCGTCTGGAGGCTCTGCTCCTGCGAGCCCCCTTCTCTCTCACACCCCCGATCTAATCTCGGCCATCGGTTTTAAATCGGACGGCCGGTATAACCCAATACCGATTCGGCCAGCGCTTTTGCAAATAACCCCCTGCAATTCTTTATGCATTTACCCGCAGCCCTTAGCGCCTTTTGCAGTTTACGCCTCCCTACTCCGAAGGCATATTTCAATTCGGGTTAATTCAAAATGTGTTTTCTGATTTTCGATTTTGAAATTAAAACTGATTCGTTTATAATTTCTCCGTTTTATTTCTGATTTGAACGATTCAAATTGCGTTAGATTCGTAATTTTATGATCTATCAGTTGGTATCACTATTTCCCATATTACTTACTATTTAATTTCGAGGTTATATTTAATATATTATTTGTCTATTATAAATCTTGTAAAATCCATAACTTCGCCGTTTTAAGTCCGATTTGTGCAAACTTTATATCGATGTGATCGTAGCGACGGGTAGATTAGTTTTATAAACTTTTTAATTTGTTTTCTCACTGTTGGTGTACTGTTCTAATTAAAACTCTTGTTTGTATGCATGATTGCCCCTGTATGCGTGTGTGTTGATATGTTGGATCGAGTATAGACGGTGAGCTTTTCGTGGGTGATCAAGATCAGTACTTCGACAACCCGGATCACCAGGAGTTTGCTGATCAAGGCAAGTATTAGTGTGGACATCCTTGTTGTCCTATTCACCAATTAAATAATTACATATGCATGTGTCTTCCTTGTTAACCATAGATGCTACCTAGTGTTGTTACCTTAATCCTTGTCACCTATGGGTTTATGCATTGGGTAATTGATGCTAGCGCACTACTGGAATCATGATCATGTAAATTGATTAAATGAATATGCAATTAGTTTAAAAGATGCCTTTTTAGCCACATGAAACTAGGGGATTGGAGCATAGTTTTGTGATGCTCTATATCCTTCCCCCTTGGTAATGATCTGTCAGCAAAAGCTGGGACTTACAGTGCAACTATGAGGGCTATATGGCTCTGGTTTTAGTCAAGTATAGGTCCTTTTTCTAGCTTGTTAGAGGTTACCGAAAGGCGTGACGGGACCTGCCGACTCGGGTATAGTGCGGCTCCTGTCCGAGTTTGTATAACCTGCGTGACCTTGTGCCACGACGAAGGGGGGCTCTGCATCTGCTTGACGGGTTCCTAGCGGTCCTAACTTGTTAGACGGAGTACTTTGAAAGACTTCATAGTGAAACCCTGCTCGCTCACCTTGTTAGTGTTATGGGAGTAATTTACCCGAACAAATGGGAATCACGGCTCATAGTAAAAGTGCACAACCTCTGCAGAGTGTAAAACTGGTATATTTGCCGCGCTCATGGTCACGAGTGGCCTGGAAAACTCACGGAGTAGTTATCTTTTTGGGGTGATGTTTACTTGTTGCTAATTTATTTATTGCTACTCATTAATTATGTTTACTTATGATCATGAGAATGGGCTTATTCACTTGTTGCTATTCAATCACATAAAAGGTGATTAATTAAAAGCAAACAGCTGTTAAACCCGTGTCAACCTTTTGAGCCTCATGAACCCATGCTAGTCTTGTTGAGTACGACATGTACTTACGCTTGTTTATTTTTCATTACTTGGTTAAAAATCCTGGACGGGCAACAGATGGTGATAGTGATGAGGACTACCCTGAGGACTACTAGACTTGTGCTTCACCAGTCGACGTCCCTGTGCTATGGAGCTACCGCGAGAGTTATCTTTATTTTCCACTGTGTAATGACTTTGATATTATTCGCTACGTAATAAACATTGGTTATGGTACAGTTTATGCAATTTGTTGGCTTATGTGTGTGACTGATCTCCGGGTGCACATAAGTTTATGCATCCCATTTTATCCTTAAAATTGATTGTGACAAATTGGTATCAAAGCCGTGTTGACTGTAGGACGCAAGCCTAGTTAGCACTGGATAGCCCTTAGCTGATATCCTACCCTTGTCCATTGCAAAATTTTGACTTAATCTTAATTCTTGTAGATGGCCAACCTCAAGCGCACTGCCCGCAAGCGTGTCATGCCACCGAGGAGGTACCTGCAGCGCTTCATCTCTGGCTGACGTGTTTCCCGACCGGAGGTACCCATGGAAGATCCCGTGGAAGACGTACCCGTGGAGGAGCCCCAGCAGGAGGAGCCCAGTGAAGAGCCCTTGGAAGACAGCTCCGAAGACGTACCGATGGAGGACCCCCAGGAAGACGAACCCAAGAAGGTGGAGCCGTAGGCCGACCAGGATTGTGTTGGCGACCCTGATGACGGAGATGATGGAGGCGACTCGGATGACTCCGACGACCCCGATGACGACAGCGACGACGATGGAGATCAAGGTGGAAACCCCTGGGTGGGAATGATTCACTTTGATCATCATGGTGATGACTACTACCACCCGCTGCTCCTCGACTTGGTGCGCCGCTTCTACCCCAACGCCTCGGTGCTGTACAAGACGGAGCACTGGAAGCACCCTGAGTATGCCGACTACTATGAGACGAAGGTGTACATCAAGGAGGGAAGCTAGGTGAAGAATATCCACTATGCTATCTCCGTTCGACTCTCCAAAGCTGCTGCCATCAAGGATGCCGCACGACAAGCTCTTATGGTGCACCGCCATGAGAATTGGGACATCATCAAGTGGGAGATGCACCGCTACCTTCCCCACCGTCAGAGTGGCCACGCTAACTGCAGCATCGCCGGTCCACTTGGAGAAGTGAACGCCCGACTCCACGCTGCCTTGGAGTGTTTGGCCCAGACCAACACCTTTCTGGACCAGACACTGGATGAGCTGAACGCCAGGACTGAAGCTAACTACAGGCTCAGCCGGACGGTGGATGAGTTGAACAGGCAACTCGGTGTTGGACCCCCTCCGCCATCACCAAGGTGCCCAGCTGAATCACCGCCAAGGAACCAAGGTGACCATGGAGATACTCACACCCGCACCGACATCGACCCCTAGAGGAGTTACCTCCAGTTAGTAGCAGAAGACCCCAGTAGCGCAAGTTGAGTCAGGTCGAGTCTAGTTCGTGTCTTGTGAACTTTTGTGCTAGGTTGCTTTTTCTTATGAACAATGCTTAATTTGGAGTTTGTAATGAGTGCTGAGATTGTGGGCATGTCCGCAAATCTCTTTTATATAGGTTTGAATTAATGCATATTAGTTCGGGTTGATTATCTCAGTTTTCAGCAGTGCTATTTTTCAGACCTCTCTGTCTTAGTTATTTTGCCTATTTAATTATATACAACCAAAAATTGTGAAATTTTTTTGTGAAAATCTAGACTTCTGTAGTTTTCTTTGGCCATAAGAATCATCTCAATATCAGCTACGGTTTGGGAGAAACAATTGTCACAACACGAAGTTTCTGCGCTGTCTGTTACTCTAGAACAGTTTCAAATCAAATCTGTTTTTGATAAACTTAACCATAGAATCTAGAAAGATTGTCTGAATAAAAGTTGTAGAGTTTTTATCATGCTTTCCAACCATGTATAGCACGTCTCAGTTTGACTTCGGGAACTCTAGATATGACTGTTTTTCTACTCTGCTAATTGTTGAATCACGCCTAGAATTTCCTGTTCTATTCTTTTAAGTGTTATTTTAATGGAAAAGAATTCTAAACCTTACCTCAATGATTTGAACAGCAGATGACCCACATCAGGAGGAACCCAAGGGGTGATGGTACCTCTGAAGAAAATGCTAATCCACCACCGCCTCCCCTGGTCCCTAATATGGAACAGCTGATGATGATGCAAACACAGTTGATGCAACAGATGGCCCAGAACATTCAACTGCTGCAACAAAACAATGGCAACGGGAACCCACCTCCATCACCCCGTGACAAGAGAAGCGAATTCTTGAAGGGAGGCCCGCCCACCTTCGACCATTCCAGTGATCCTCTCCAAGCTGATGATTGGCTGCGTGCAATAGAAAGTCAGCTGGAGATCGCCCAACGCAACGACGTCGAGAAGGTTCTCTATGCATCTGGGCAGTTGCAGGGAGTTGCTCTAGATTGGTGGGAGCCTTTCCTCTTTGGACGTGCCGACCCCATCTCTTGGCAGCAGTTCCGTGATGGTTTCCGCAACCATCATGTGCCTGCGGGTCTAATAAAGCTGAAGAAGGAGTATCTTTCTCTGAAGCAAGGAGACATGCTAGTTGCTGACTACCGTGACAAATTCATCCAATTGTCGCGGCATGCTCCAAAAGAGGTTGAAGATGATGCCAAGAAGCAAGAGCTCTTCTTGGAGGGACTGAATGACCATCTCCAGTACCAGTTGCTCTCTCACACTTTCGCCAACTTCCAACAGTTGGTGGACAAAGCCCTGATCATTGAGAACAAGCACCGTGAGATGGATGAGAAGAAGAAGAAGAGGAAGTTTCAAGGGCAGTCGTCTGGAAGCAACAGCCACTTCCGCAACAACCAGCAGCAGCCTCAGCAGCAACAACATTTCCAGGGACAGTCTGGATTCAAGAATAATTTCCAGAATCAACAACGTTCCCAGAACCAGCAGCGTTCCCAGTACCAGCGACAAGGTGGCAACCAGGCGCCACAACTGACTGCCCCAACAACATCCCAGTGAAGAATGGTGCCCCCAACAAGTGTTTCCGCTGTGGCAAAGAAGGACACTTGTCCTACAGTTGTCCTAAGAAGCAGAATCCCCAAGCCTCCCAGAAGCAGAACAACCAGCAGAGAGTGCCACGTCACACCGGGAAGGTGAACCATGTGTCGGTTGATACGGCACAGGAGACTCCAGAGATCATGATGGGTACATTCAATATCGACTCCATCCCCACTACATTTCTTTTTGACTCTGGTGCTTCGCATACTTTCATTTCGCACACATTTGTTAGGAAGCATGGTATTCCCCTTAGTGTCATGAAACATCCTATTATGGTTTCTTCTCCGGGTGGTGTTATACAAGCTACTCTTCAGTGTCTCCCGATTACTGTCTCATTAAGGGAGGTAGAATTCGAGATAACCCCTACTGTGCTAAATACTGCCGGAATTGATCTTATCCTGGGTATGGATTGGATGAAGAAATACAACACGAACATAGGGTGTAAGGAGAAGGTTGTAACTGTCACTACACCAAAGGGAGATGAGGTCCGAGTTGAGGTTGCTCTGCAAGTGCAATAACAAGCCACAGTACATCAGCTCAGAGAAGAAGTGCAGCCGGATAACTCAGTGGTAGATGAGTTCGAAGATGTGTTTCCAGATGAGTTACCAGGTATGCCGCCTGACCGTGACATTGAATTTATCATTGAGTTGTTACCTGGTACTGCACCTATAGCTAAACGTCCATATAGAATGGGAGTCAAAGAATTAGAAGAACTTAAGAAACAAATTAAAGAACTGTCAGAAAAAGGTTTCATTGGTCCTAGTTCTTCACCTTGGGGAGCCCCGGTTATTTTTGTTGATAAGAAAGATGGTAGTCAAAGGATGTGTGTTGATTATCGGTCTCTTAATGAGGTCACCATCAAGAATAAGTATCCGTTGCCTAGGATTGATGACTTGTTTGATCAGTTAAGAGGTACTTGTGTGTTCTCCAAGATTGATCTTCGTTCAGGCTATCACCAGTTGAAGATTCATGCCTCTGACATACCAAAGACAGCATTCACTACCAGGTATGGGTTGTATGAGTATACAGTGATGTCTTTTGGTCTGACTAATGCACCTGCCTACTTCATGTACTTGATGAACAAAGTGTTCATGGAATTCTTGGATAAGTTTATTGTGGTGTTCATTGATGATATCCTGATCTACTCTAAGAATGAGAAAGAGCATGCTGAGCATCTAAGGTTGGTTTTGCAGAAGCTCAGAGAACACAAGTTGTATGCCAAGCGAAGCAAGTGTGAGTTCTGGTTGAGAGAAGTTGCCTTTCTAGGACATATTGTATCCAATGGTGGAATTTCTGTTGATCCAAGCAAGGTGGCAGATGTGTTGAATTGGAAGCCGCCGACTGATGTGACTGGGATTCGTAGTTTTCTTGGTTTAGCTGGTTACTACAGAAGGTTCATTGAAGGATTCTCCAAGCTTGCGAAGCCAATGACTGCCCTACTAGAGAAGAATGCCAAGTTTGTGTGGTCTGAGAAGTGCCAAGCTAGTTTTGAAGAATTGAAGAAGAGATTGACAACAGCCCCTGTGTTAGTTTTGCCGGACCTGAGTAAGAAGTTCTCGATCTATTGTGATGCTTCCCGCCTGGGTCTTGGTTGTGTCCTCATGCAAGAAGGAAGAGTTGTAGCATATGCGTCAAGGCAGCTGAGGAAGCATGAGTTGAATTATCCTACTCATGATTTGGAGCTAGCAGCTGTGGTTCACGCTCTGAAGATATGGAGGCATTATCTGATTGGTCATAAGTGCGACATTTATACTGATCATAAGAGCTTGAAGTATTTCTTCACCCAGTCAGAGTTGAATTTGAGGCAACGCCGTTGGTTGGAATTGATAAAGGATTATGATTTGGAAGTGCACTATCATCCCGGCAAAGCAAATGTTGTAGCCGATGCTCTTAGTAGGAAGAGTTATGCTAATGAGATTCGAGCAACCACTATACCAGCAGAGTTGTGTGCAGAGATGGAGCGTCTCAACTTGGGGATTGTGATCAATGCTGTTGAGATGGAGGTTGAACCCACATTGGAGCAAGAGATACGCAAGGCTCAGTTAGAAGATGAGAAGCTCAAGGAGATAGCAGAAAACATTGTGGTTGGAAAATCACCCGGATTCAGGCTGGATAAGAATGGAACCTTATGGTTTGGAAAGAGACTCTATGTACCTGAAGTGAAGTCTATCCGTGATGCCATACTGCGTGAAGCTCATGAGTCAGCATATTCTATACACCCAGGGAGTACCAAGATGTACTTATATCTGAAGAAGAAGTATTGGTGGGTTGGACTGAAGCGTGACGTAGCGGAATATGTAGCAATCTGTGATACTTGTCAGAGAGTTAAAGCTGAACACCAGAGACCTGCAGGATTGCTACAACCACTGAAGATACCTGAGTGGAAGTGGGAAGAAGTCGGCATGGACTTCATAGTTGGGTTGCCACGTACTCAGAGAGGTTATGACTCGATCTAGGTAATCGTGGATCGATTGACCAAGGTTGCTCATTTCCTCCCCGTCAAGACCACCTATATCGGAGCAAGACTTGCAGAGTTGTATATGGAAAGGATTGTGTGTCTACATGGAGTTCCAAAGAAGATAGTGTCTGATAGGGGTACGCAGTACACCTCACAGTTTTGGCAACAAGTGCATAGATCATTGGGAACACGGTTGAATTTCAGCTCTGCATATCACCCTCAGACTGACGGTCAAACTGAACGGATTAATCAGATTTTGGAAGATATGTTGAGAGCTTGTGCTTTACAGTATGGAACAAGTTGGGACAAGAGTCTGCCGTATGCGGAGTTCTCTTATAATAATAGTTACCAGAAGAGTCTCAAGATGGCACCTTTCGAAGCATTGTATGGACGCAAGTACAGAACACCCTTGTTTTGGAATCAAACAGGAGAAAGTCAAGTGTTTGGACCGGATGTGTTAAGAGACGCAGAAGAGCAAGTCCATACGATAAGAGAGAACTTGAGAATAGCACAATCTAGGCAGAAAAGCTATGCTGACACTTGACGAAGAGAACTAGCCTTTGAAGTGGGAGACTATGTATATCTTAAGGTGTCCCCGATGAGAAGTGTGAAAAGGTTCAACAGCAAAGGAAAATTGGCACCAAGGTATATTGGTCCTTTCAAGATCTTAGAGAGACGTGGAGAAGTGGCTTATCAGCTAGAACTTCCAGAAAGTTTGTCTGGTGTGCATGATGTGTTCCATGTATCACAGTTAAGAAAATGTCTGAGAGTGCCAGAAGAGCAAGTACCTGTTGAGGAATTAGTGTTCAAGGAGAATCTCACTTATGTGGAACATCCAGTGAAGATTTTGGAAACCGCAGAAAGAGTTACAAGAAGTCGAGTTATAAAAATGTGCAAGGTGCAGTGGCATCGGTATTCAGAAGAAGAGGCTACCTGGGAAAGAGAGGAGGATCTCAGAGAAAAGTACCCAGAGTTGTTTGAGTAAGCATCAACCGAATCTCGAGGACGAGATTATTCTTAAGTGGGGTAGAATTGTAACACCCAAAAATTTGCATCAATTTAAAATAGGGGAAACAATTTAATTGTGATATTGCATAATCATTTAATTTAGGAAAATAATAATTTTTCACAAATATAAAATCAACCTAGGGTTTAACCACATGTATGATGCATTCATGCTGTAGCATTATTTCTTTGTACTGTTGGATTTTATTTGAATTTTTTAAATATCCAAAAGTTCACTTCAAAATCTATTTGGAAATAGAAAAGGAAAATAACAAAACCTCACCCTCTCTGATTTTGGCCCGAGGGCCCAGTCCTCCTCTTCCCCCCCGGCCTGCTCCCTCCCTCTTCTTTCTGTTGGGCCGAAGCCAGCGCGCCGGCCCAGCAAGCAAGACAGCCGGCAGCAGCAGTGCCCCTCCCCTCCTCCTCTGCAGCTGACCAGCAGGGCCCACGCTGAAAGGTCCTTGTTTGGTTTTGGTAATTGAGTGACAACTTAGGTGGACTAATATGTGTTTAAGTGTTGATTACACAGGTGATTAGTCCACAGGTACATGTGTGTGAGCATCTATGCCATGGAGGTGAAAATGGCTTGGAGATGATGCTTAGCTCACACATATGGTATGAAGGAGCTAAACACATGAGACATGACATGGAGTCATGATGGCTAGGTGGAGAAGATCAAGACAAGGCTTCGCGTCGACGGACCGGTTGCAAGTGTGAAGGGCAAGTCGGGTGATGGCTTGGCGCCGATGGACCAACGCAACGGTGAAGAGCAAGCAAGTCAAGGATCGATGAACCAAAAGCCACGTGATGATATGAAGTGGATCATATCATTCATGAGGTGTTGGTGCATGTGTTGCACCGGCATCGATGGTGTCGGAGACGGTGATGAAGACGGTGATCGAAATGGAAAGCACAAGGCAAAGGTATAACCTAGGGCATTTCCATTTCACCGGTCTAAGGTTGAGTAGAGAAGTGCTTGACCGGATTTAGGATAGATGGCCATACTATCAAGAGGGGCAAACTTGTTTGCATATCGGTCATCTAGTGCCACTTGAGTGATCTAACTTTGCATACGTGCTAGGATCGAGTGGCGCGGTGAAAAGAGAGAAAATCCTTTGTGAAAATGTTTGTGAAAAGCTAACACACTTGCACTTAAGGTTGAACACTTGTGGTGTTAGCACATTTGCAAAGGTGAAAGGTGGCTTAGATCTCTCGTCCTCCTGCCGAGCTTGCGAGGCAGGATTCAGAGGTTTTTGGCAAAGTAAAAGGAGCGTCGGACCATTGAGTAGAGTCCGACGCCTAACGCTAGTTCTGGCCAATAGCGAGCATCGGACGCTCGATTAACGAGCGTCGGACCATTGCCCGCTTCGGTCCGACGGTGGCGAGCAGTGTTGGCGTGACGCATGGTGTTCGGGAAAGCGTCGGACGCTAGAGATTCGTACGACGGCGAGCGTCGGACTGGAGTCCGACAGTTTTGAGCGCTCGGGGAGCTCTCTGGAAGCGTCGGACCGTGGTGATCATTGGTCCGACGGCTAACCGCGCGAGAGTCCGACGGTGGCCGTGCTGTGGCCCGTTTGTGAGAGTCGGACGGTCCGACGCCTGGAGCTGTGCGCGCGTCGGACCATCGGCTTGAGCGTCCGACGGTTGGAAAAACGGCGCGAGAAATAGCCGTTGAGATCCAGCGGCTACGGTTGAATCGAGCTGACACGTGGCGGCCATCGGGAGCGTCGGACCATGGGCTTTGGTCCGACGGTGGCGCGCTGGTTCGGTCCGACGGTCGGTCCGACGGCTGTTTTCAGTTGGCAACGGCTCTTTTGAGCTGAGGGCTATAAATAGAGGGCTGTGGTCAGCCGTTGGAGGGGTCTTGCACCTTGGGAATGTGTCTCCCTTGTTTGTGCATGGCTTAGTGCTCTCCAACTCACTTGTGCTCATAGAATTAACATTCGAGGAGTGAGTGATCGATCGATAGTGCGTTGCATTGAGAGATTGCATCGTGTGGCACTAGGTGATCGAGTTGCAAGCTGGTGGTGCTTGTTACTCTTGGAGGTCGCCACCTCCTAGACGGCTTGGTGGAGAGAGGCTCCGTGGAAGCAAGCAAGAAGATTGTGCTTGGCTCCGGAGCAAGCTTGTGAGAGGTTGGAGCTCACCTCGCGGGAGATCGCAAAGAGCATCGCTAGTAGAGCGAGATGTGAAGAGCAACAAGTGGTCCGGCCAAGTCAAGTGTTAGAGCTTGTGGTAAGCACTCCACGTGGGAGAGTGTGACTTGCGGGTCACCACTAGCAAGAGGACCGGCGGCAACCTTGGAGCTTGTCTCAACGGAGGACGTAGCTTGTGGCGACAAGTGAACCTCCGGGAAATAAATCACCGTGTCAACATTTTCCCATCCTTCGCGGTGGTTTGCTCCCTTCTACACAAGTTATTTATTTTGTGCATTACTTTACTTGTGTAGTTGTAGTTGCTCTTGTGAGACCGGTTAGCTTGTGTAGCTTGCCACTCACCTTCTTAGCTTGTGTAGCTTAGAAGTAGTTCTCACTTAGTTTGTGTATCTAAGTGAGTTGCGCTCATTGAGTTGGATTGTGTATCCTTGTCATTGAGCAAGTAGTGAGCTTAGGTGCTTAGTGCGCTTTTGCTTGCTAGTTGATAGGAGCCTCCCCGGTGCTTAAAGTATAGTGCTTAGGTTTGTGTGACCTTGCGCTAGAACGGTTTAGGGAAGCTCAAGCTAGACTTGCACCTTTGCTTCTTGCTAGGATCTTTGGCAAGGTGC
The DNA here is from genome assembly GCA_038502445.1 of Eremochloa ophiuroides. NCBI lineage: Eukaryota > Viridiplantae > Streptophyta > Magnoliopsida > Poales > Poaceae > Eremochloa > Eremochloa ophiuroides. The sequence continues at coordinate 113,900 of JAHLJS010000188.1, forward strand.
TTAGAGTCTTAGTTAGAGGGGTGAATTGTTGCTAGAACCGAATAGATTTTATTCCGCTGCGACTAGTTGTTAAAAAGGACTATTCACCCCCCTCTAGTACGCCATCTCGACCCTACACACGCGTCAGCCCTTTCCCCTTCCTCCTTTTTCCTCTGGGTGCGAAGCAGAGCACTGCCGCGGCCGAGCCGCGCGCGTGGCTCCCCTCTTCTGCCTCCTGCAGCCACTACCAGTCGGACCCACACCCTTGTGCCACGGCCATGCGGGCCCTACCGCCGCGTCGCCCCCGTTCCTATTTCCCCGCGCGGACGGACTCCGGGCGCAAGAACGGCCGCACCGAAATCGTCGGAGAGAAGGACTCCGAGTCCAATCCCCTATTTCCCCGCGCCCAGGACCTTATAAGCTGTGCCATGCCCCCTCGCAGCCGCCACGCAACCCTAGCCGCCTCTTCGCGCCGCCATTGCCGAGCCCACGCACGGACAGAGCCGCCGCTTGAAGCTTTCCGCCACCGTCGACGAATTCGACGAATTCGTCATGCTTCCTTCGTGGTAAGCCGTCCCGGAGCTCCGTGAAGACCTCCCGAACTCACCAAGCCCCTTATCTCCCTTGAATCAAGCTCTAACACGGCCTAATCACCGTTCCAGGGAGCCGTCATCCGCCTGTGCCCGTCCCGAGCCGCCGCGGCGCCGTCAACGACCCTCGCCTTCGCCCTAGGTGAGCTCGCGCGATTCCCCTCTCTGTCCCGAGCCCTTTCCCGTGCCGAATGGTGCACTGCAGCGCCGTTTCGCCGTCGCCGGCGAAGGTCCAGCCATGGCACCGCTGTCTGGAGGCTCTGCTCCGGCGAGCCCCCCTCTCTCTCACACCCCCGATCTAATCTCGGCCGTCGGTTTTAAATCGGACGGCCGGTATAACCCAATACCGATTCGGCCGGCGGTTTTGCGAATAACCCCCTGCAGTTCTTTATGCATTTACCCGCATCCCTTAGCGCCTTTTGCAGTTTACGCCTCCCTACTCCGAAGGCGTATTTCAATTCGGGTTAATTCAAAATGTGTTTTCTGATTTTCGATTTTGACATTAAAACTGATTCGTTTATAATTTCACCATTTTAATTCTGATTTGAACGATTCAAATTGCGTTAGATTCATAATTTTATGATCTGTCAGTTGGTACCACTATGTCCCATATTACTTACTATTTAATTTTGAGGTTATATTTAATATATTATTTATCTATTATAAATCTTGTAAAATCCATAACTTCGCCGTTTTAAGTCCGATTTGTGCAAACTTTATATCGATGTGATCGTAGCGACGGGTAGATTAGTTTTATAAAATTTTTAATTTGTTTTCTCACTGTTGGTGTACTGTTCTAATTAAAACTCTTGTTTGTATGCATGATTGCCCCTGTATGCGTGTGTGTTGATATGATGGATCGAGTATAGACGGTGAGCTTTACGTGGGTGATCAAGATCAGTACTTCGACAACCCGGATCACCAGAAGTTTGCTGATCAAGGCAAGTATTAGTGTGGACATCCTTGTTGTCCTATTCACCAATTAAAGAATTACATATGCATGTGTCTTCCTTGTTAACCATAGATGCTACCTAGTGTTGTTACCTTAATCCTTGTCACCTATGGGTTTATGCATTGGGTAATTGATGCTAGCGCACTACTGGAATCATGATCATGTAAACTGATTAACTGAATATGCAATAAGTTTAAAAGATGCCTTTTTAGCCACATGAAACTAGGGGATTGGAGCATAGTTTTGTGATGCTCTATATCCTACCCCCTTGGTAATGATCTGTTAGCAAAAGCTGGGACTTACAGTGCAACTATGAGGGCTATATGGCTCTGGTTTTAGTCAAGTATAGGTCCTTTTTCTAGCTTGTTAGAGGTTACCGAAAGGCGTGACGGGACCTTCCGACTCGGGTATAGTGCGGCTCCTGTCCGAGTTTGTATAACCTGCGTGACCTTGTGCCACGACGAAGGGGGGCTCTGCATCTGCTTGACGGGTTTCTAGCGGTCCTAACTTGTTAGACGGAGTACTTTGAAAGACTTCATAGTGAAACCCTGCTCGCTCACCTTGGTAGTGTTATGGGAGTATTTAACCCGAGCAAATGGGAATCACGGCTCATAGTGAAAGTGCACAACCTCTGCAGAGTGTAAAACTGGTATACTTGCCGCGCTCACGGTCACGAGTGGCCCGGAAAACTCACGGAGTAGTTATCTTTTTGGGGTGATGTTTACTTGTTGCTAGTTTTTTATTGCTACTCATTAATTATGTTTACTTATGATCATGAGAATGGGCTTATTCACTTGTTGCTATTCAATCACATAAAAGGTGATTAATTAAAAGCAAACAGCTGTTAAACCCGTGTCAACCTTTTGAGCCTCATGAACCCATGCTAGTCTTGTTGAGTACGACATGTACTTACGCTTGTTTATTTTTCATTACTTGGTTAAAAATCTCGGATGGGTAACAGATGGTGATAGTGATGAGGACTACCCTGAGGACTACTAGACTTGTGCTTCACCAGTCGATGTCCCTGTGCTATGGAGCTACCGCGAGAGTTATCTTTATTTTCCGCTGTGTAATGGCTTTGATATTATTCGCTATGTAATAAACATTGGTTATGGTATAGTTTATGCAATTTGTTGGCTTATGTGTGTGACTGATCTCTAGGCGCACATAAGCTTATGCATCCCATTTTATCCTTAAAATTGGGTGTGACAGAAACAAGCCACAATATGCACCCCGCCAAATGAATCAACCGCCAAAGGCCCAAAAGGCCGAACTTGTAAGTAAAGCTGAGGTGGTGAACAAGGCTGACTCTGCTGAGTCACAAGCATCAACCAAAAAGGAATGGCGGAAGAAAGAGGTGCGATCATCACGGTCCCCATCTCCGGGACTGATCGAAGCACCCGAAGAATGAACTGGAAAAGGAGAGGTCCTGCTCTACGGACCTAAAACATGGAGCCCTTACTGGTAAGGTAAATCAGTATTTATCTCATATTTACATTTTGCATTTTTATTCTTATATTTTTGCATTGCATTTCATATTTAAATATTGAAATAATTTATTTCAACAGAATAAAATAATTAGATAAATAAAACTTGAGTAGAAATGTGTTGCTCACACCTTAGGTGGTGGGACCACCCAAGGTGGGGTCGGCCGACCCCACCATGGGGCCCACTCACCTCTGGTGATGTTGGTCTGGTGTCCTGATCACTGTCTCAACTTTAATCACTAGTTAAATTTGAATTTGGTCGACAACTTTTGGTCATGACCACTTTCACATGCTCTAAGGAGAATCCAACATCCACCACCATCCAAATTCTAAAAAGTGGACACTTTGGCATGCATTAGTGTTCCCATGGTCCATGGAATCACTTTAAAGCATGTCCCCACTTTTGTCATACTCCTTTCTCTTTCACAAAGCACTAGACAAGGGAATCTCTAAAAATTTCATCCACTTTTGGTCCACCACTATTCTTTACTTTACTGGACAAAGTGAAACACACTGTTTAAAGCTAAAAAGGGGACCAAACATGGGTTGGCCGACCCATGTTTAAAGTCCTGTCTGCAAAGTTATGTTTGAATTCAAATAGATTCCCTGTCCAAAGGTGAAAGCAGCTCTGAACCTTCCATAGTGGGGTCGGCCGACCTAGCCTTAGTGGCCTGGTCACCAGCCCTTCACCCCCTATAAATACCCTTGCATTGTGTGCTCAATTTCACATCCAAACCAGCTGAATCATCTCGAGCACACAATCTCTCTTCTTCTCTCCATTTGAGCAACTTTTTTCTCAAGTTTAGTTGTAGTTAGCCACTCAAACCAAAAACCCAAAAATATTGTAGTAGTAGAAGCTTGTCTTACTCTCATCTTTGCTCTCAATATCTTGTTTGTGGAGGTAACCATACCCCGCAAGGACTACTAACATTGGGATAGTTAACGCTAATGCTAACGCTAATCCCTGTTGTCCTAGTGTATTCTTGTGTTATCTCAGTGCTGCAGGATGAAGAAGTTCTCCTCCGCATTCAAGAAGGCCAAGAGTGTCGTAGGGAGTTCCTCCCGATGACCCCGCCATGATGAAGCTGAAAGAAGAAAAGCTCCAGTAAGACGAAGCTTAGGAGTGCCTCCCGAGAGGAAGCTCGACCCCGAGACCGGCCTCATGTTGAACCAAGAAGAGTACCAAAGGTACCTTTCCATCCGACACCACGGTTATGAACATACCGGCATCATCAACTCCATCCTTTTGGATAACATAGGTATGACCGCAGAATTTAATACTGTTTTCAATACAATTGGGTGGAGAAATTTTTAGAAAGTGCAAGAACTTGGAATTGAAAACTCACCATTGAATTTCTATGCTCTTTACAAGCCGCTGATAATAATGTCTACTTTCGCATGTTCAATTAAGAGTATAATTTAACTTGGGGAGTTTTTAGTATGGCACTAGGCTTTGATAACAACTGTCATCTAGATCTAGTTAATGCCACAAGAAAATTTGATAAAGCTAAATTCTGGAAAGCCATAACTGGATCCAATAATTGCTCTGAGCCTAAAACTGATGAAATCCATAATCCTACTTTGCGCTTGCTCCACTATTGGATGGCCGTAACTCTTTTTCCTGGCTCTAATGTGCAAATCCTTCTTAATAATGAACTAAGACTGCTCTATGCCATGACCAAGAAAATAAAAGTCTCACCTGCTAAAATTTTAGTCCGCTTTTGGCTTGAAATTTTCCATAGAAGCGAGTGTTGACAGCAAAAGTGGCAAACGGATATACCGCAAGCGTACGGTAGTCAATGTATCCTTCACCGGGAGTATTCCAGGTATCGTATTTTCCATGGGGAACATGAACTGTTCTAACTAGGTCCAAGGCCATCCAGTGATGAGACAAAGGATCTATGATAGCTAGGTAGAGAGGTTCCTATGTAGCAAAAGATATTTGGTTTTGGTGTTCTAAGTATAAAGATCTTAGTCAGCTCCTCCCTTCACAAGAGGCGACAGGCGAAACAGTAGGAGACAAAACTCCTACCCGAGGCGGCTGTACTATTGTCTTGATGCCTTGCCGTTTTAATAACTTGTCTTACGCACGTGGTGGAATACGAAGACCAGACAAGGCTGTCACCACTTGCTGGCTACCATAAACAATCCGTGCGACAAGCGGCCTACACTGGCAAGATATAGTCTAGATACCGCGTCTACACTAAACTTACTACTCTAACCTTCGCGAAAGATTAGAGCACTTCACTAAGTAAAGCAATGTACGGGTGAAGACAGTATATACTTAAAATACCAGAACCAGAATATCAAATATTTAGAAGGACTCGGATGTAAGACTTACTTGAAGATTCACATTCGCTGAGGTACACCTTGGAGAAGATTCCCGACAGGCCCGGGGCTTTCTCCTGAAGACTTCCCTCACTCTCTCCCAACTAGCACAGCACTACAGCAGAGCTAAGCTACTACATAGTGTTTTCTCCTTTGAATCATGCTCTTAAATGAAGGCCTATGGGGGGTATTTATAGGGGGAAGTGGAGTAGGGGCTACTCCATCGCCACGTCAGCGATCCGTGTGCCTCTCCACCTCCACCCTTGGATAAACCGACCTCCAAACCACCTTTGGATGGACGCCTTAGATCAACCACCACGTGGGAAGCATGCAGGGAGTCGGTGGAGTGCCAACCGCCTTGGATGGACACCTTGAGGGGTTCGGCCGACCTACCCACTGACCTGTGGGCCTAGCCTGGTCTTCTACAAGGCATACCAAGTCGGTGGAGAGAAAGTGGGCCCGGGAGGCCACACTTAGTGGTTCGGGCGACCCCCCTTTGATAGGTGGGACCATGGGTGAGTGTCCCCACATGTCATAGAGTCCATCCCAAGTGTTGGTTACTTCGGGGCCCACCAAGTGTGGTTCAGCCGAACCACCATTGGTGGAATCGAAGGCCCATATTTTGCAGGTGTCTTCTCCATGCAATTCTAAGCACAATGGTGATGCTAACTTGCCTTTGGGTGGTTCGGCCGAACCACTCATTGTGCCCATCTTTTGCCCATCGTCTCCAGAAGCTGTGATATTGTTGAATGTGAAGTTGGTTTGTCATTTGGCCATACTTGGTAGGTTGCCCAACCTTCATATAGAGCTTCCGGACACTGAAAAGTACCTATTCTGAGTGCTTGCAACCAAATAATGACAAGTACATGTGGAACCAAGTTATTTGTACCTAAGTCACTATGTGTTTGGTGGTTTCCTTCCAGAAGGAATGTCTTGTTGACGGTTTTGATGGGGTAAAAACATGGTATAACTACTGTCAACAAGATCCCCCACACTTAAGTCTTTGCTCGTCCTCGAGCAAAGGTTAGAAAGAGAGAATGATAAAATATGATTATGACATTTTTAAGGTATTAGCAAACACAAAGCTTTACTCAAGACATATCTCATACAAGTGGGTTATGTGGTTTTGTCTAGCATATATCCTTCAGATGTTGAAAAATGGAACAGTTCTCAAAACAAAGTCATCTTCCCATTTTCATGTCTTTAGCACTTAGAGTTTTTGATAATGGTTTTAAAAGAAAGCACATAGTTCATTCTTACTTCTCAAATAGTACTCTCAAATCACTCAGTAAGTATATGATTCCTCACCAAGGCATAGCATAAGATTGCCTTCTTTTGTTTTATCCTACATCATCAGGCTTATGTGGGGCTCAGGTAGGGATAAACAAGATAGCATACTTGCATTGCATTTATTGTAAAGTCAAAACAAGGATCCAAGGAGAAGAATGTCATAATCCTAGATCAAGATGTGCAAGTGTGTGGAAGATGATGCAATCTAGTGCTCCTTTATTTGATAAGATCTCTCTCTACTTTATTTTATTTGAGACATGGCTAGCATTTTTTCTCTCTTTTTTTTCTTTTCAAAATAATGGACCTTCACGTGTCCACTTTTGTTGAACAAGGTAATGGACCTTCATGTGTCCACTTTTTTTTTGATGTTTTTCACTTTGCATAGCCTTATGTCTCATCTACTAGATCAAACTTAGAGAGATCTTGCAATCTTAAAGCATGGAGCATTTATTTGATGAAAATGGATGGCATGTTTTTGCGTACTTCCAGTGTAGAAGTAGCATGTGTATATGTGGCGTGTATGTGATCTTGATCTTGGGACTATGACATAATTCTCAACTAGGGTCAACAGGGTTTGACCGAACTCAACACAAGTACAAGTAGCATATATAGAAAGGGTTTTGAATCATGGTATGAACAGTTATGGCTTTGGTAGGAAATTCATCACTATTGAGGAGTGAGTGACACTATGGTTTTATGACATTTTTAGAAAATAAATCTCTAAGCACTTTGAATAGAAAAGGGATGAATCATGAGCTAAGAACTATATCACATTTGTCAACAACTAAGTCAATATGATATTCCTATCAAGATATGTGACCCACAAGTATAGGCATATGCAAGAATTAAACTTTGTGACGTTTTTACCCTTTAAATGTCATAAATCTTATCATATTTTTTCAGATGCAAGTCCTCTTGTTTTTATTTTTATTTTATTTCTTCTAAGGAAAGCAAATAAAAAGTAAAAATGAAAAAACAGAGGGGAGTAGGAGTGGCAAACCAGTTAGGAAGCAAGTAGACGCTGGGTGGATGCTGACTGGTGGGTCCAGAGGTCCTAGGTGGGGTCGGCCGACCCCACCATGGAGCTTCTGGCCACTTTGGTGGTCGCCATTCGAATCCACACCTTTGAAGGTGCTCAAGTCCTAAAAAGAGATGAAAATGATGATCTTAAAATGATTTATCCAGGCCATACAGCCGAAATCTCTCTCCCATGTGAGAGGCGTCGGTTGTATGCGCTGCGTACACTAACCATAAATTGGGACCGAGAGGCAAGAAGCCAAAATGTTGCAAGAACAAGAAAGGTGACAAGGAGCATGTCACAAGCCGCTCAATTTGTGTAAGGTGGCACATCACGGGCTGCAGGGGGATACGACGAAGAAGGCAATGAGGCAAGTTCCATGGACATTTCAGGGTCCACGGAACGACCTCAACAGCACACTCCAAGAGTGTGCACTCCCCGTCCGTCCACACGGGCGAGGGGTCGTCGAAGGCAATGATCGAAAATGGATCAACTCATCAATGACATGGGCGCAATGCAAGTTGAGCAAGATGCAACTCTAAGTATGGCACAAAAAAATGCCCAACTATTGCAAGCTATCCAAGATAAAGAATCACAACGCTGGGCGGGATGGTTCCAATACTATCCGCCGCCACAATGAGCAAAAAGACAAGCTTGGGGAAGATCCTTTCCCCCACCAAGGTAAGTACTCTATCCTAGCTATTTACATTATTTTAATTTATTGCACTTAAAAAAATCCCATATGTCTCATGAATGTTCATCTTCGTCGTGGAAATGATGAATAGTTGCTCTGTTAATGTTTCTTTAATGCCTAGTTTACAACTTAGTATTTCTTTGAGTATGGATCACTTGGCTCATTTAAAATCATCATGAACCTGAAAAATTTATGGATGCTAAGTGTTAGAAATAAGTCTAAGTTGTTGTGAGATATGATATGGTGAAACAAGAGCTGCTATAATATTGTTCTAAGCATGCATGATTACTAGAGATTTATTTCTTAAACAATCAAAACCTTATTGTTCCTCAATGGTGATATTCCTACCACAGCCATATGTGTTACACATGTCTAAAACCTTCTACATAAGTTATTTGCTTTGTATTGAGCTTTGTCAAGTCTTGTTGACCCTTATTGAGAGTCTTATCATGCTCCCAAGATCAAGATCACGTACACACCACATATATGTGCTGCTTCTACACTGGAAGTACGCAACCACATGACTTTCATTTCCACCAAATAAATGCTCCATGTGTTAAAGTCATAGAAAATCTCTCTTAGTTATTATGGTAGAAGAGACAAAAAGGCTATGCAAAATGAAAAGAAAAAGAAAAAAAGATGGATGCAAAAGAGTCCATAGAAAATAAAAATATATGAGCAAGTCTAGGCTCATGAATAAAGAAAGGAAAATTGATAGCCATGTCTCTAAAAATTGATTAGAGAGATATACAAACTCAAATAGAGGAGCATTATAGTTCATATTTTCCACACACTTGCATATCTTGATCTAAGGGCATGACACTTCTCTCTTTGGATCCAAGCTTTGACTCTACAACATATGCAAAGTAAGTATGCTATACTCTTTCATTCCTACTTTAAACTCCACATAAGCCATTCTTAGAAGTAGGATGATAAAAAGAAGGCAACATTTACTTTGTGCCTTGGTAAGGAAACATACACCATTTGAGCGACATGAGAGAACCATATGAGGAACATTAAGTTTTCTTTTGCAAAACATTGCTAAAACCTCCAATATGAAACTTGCAAAGAATGAGAAAAGTAGTGCTCAAGTTAAACTGTTCTGTCTCTCAACCACCTAAGGCAAGGGGAAGGTCATTAGCCCCATAAAGGACTAAGGTAAAACGGGTGAATTTTTATAGCCAATTTTTCCATTCAAAAGAGAAGTATTTTGTTGTGCACTTGGTACTAAGGAAATATGAACATTGTAGCAACTCCTGATCCACCGAGGCTAAGTTTAATTATTTGCTCGGGACGAGCAAAGGTTAAGCTTGGGGGATCTTGTTGACGGTGGATATACTATGAAAATCCACATTCAAACACCGTCAATGGGCCTCGGATTCAAAGGAGAATAAACATATCATGAACATATTGTATCAATAACTAGTTCCACTTGTACTCTTAGCTTGTGAATGTAGGGAAGATCAAAACAGAACAAATTGGAGCACTTGGAGCCCAATATGATGGGTCGGCCGAACCACATATTTGGGAACCAAGTCATCAAACTTCAACAAATGACTCAAGACATCACTTAGAAGAAAGGAGAGCTCAGAGTGGGCCTATGTGTGGGTCGGCCGACCCCACCATGGGGCCAACCTGGCTCTGGTGACGTGGTAGGATCCGTGTGACATCCTACTCAGCTCAATTCCACCATCAGATCAACATGTGTTTCCATTCAACGGTGGAAAATTAAAGCACATGGATCAAGGCGTGAAACAATACAATCAAGACAGAACCAGCACAAGACAACACTCTATGACTGGTGGGGACCACACCTGGCTAGGCCCACCTGTCATAGGGGGTCGGCCGACCCCCCTGGTGCCTGACCAGGTCGGTTGGCCCCCACCGCCTTCCTGCATATCTTCCACGCAATGAAATCACCACTGCCGTCCATTCTAAGGCGGTATTGAGGCGGTTCATCCAAGGGAGGAGAGGCAAGGAGCACGCGGATCGCTGATGTGGCGCCCCTCAACTCTCCCCTATAAATAGAGGCTGCCATCACCCTCTTCAACACACCCAAGATACACAAGATCCACAAGAGACAAGAGAAGCTCCACTCTTTAGTAGTAGTAGTATTAGTCTAGTGTGGGAGTTAGAGTTGAGTCGAGCTACGCTCGGAGTCTTCAGAGTCGTCTGCTGGAGAGTCTGATATAGCTCTTGTACCTTTCTTTCTGTAATACTTTACCTTTATCAATATATTATCTTAACTTTACTAAGTCTTTACTCAGTGCTTTACTATTCATTATAGTATTGTTGTGTCTTGTCTTACCTTATAGTTGAGCTATATTAGATAGTGATCCTGAAACCAGCTCATGTGTGTAGTTCATCGCCTGTCATAGGGTGCTTTAGTTGTTGGTACGCAACTGGAGTAGTAAGGCTTAGTGTAAGCGTGGTGCTTAGGCTATATCTTGCCTTTGAATGCCGCTTGTCGCACGGATTGTTTGTCGGTGCTAGCAGATGGTGACAGCCCTATCTAGTCTTAGTATCCCTCTACGTGTTTTAGGCAAGTTCTTAAAAGGTAGGCTCCTATAAGAGAGTAAGCGTTTCGGGTAGAGGTTATATCCTCTATTGTTTCGTACTACCCCCTACACACCAGAAGTAAGGTAGCTGCCTTAGTTTAATTCATTTATTTGATAAGATAGTTCACAAAAGTAAAGTAAGTGTCATAGGAGTCTTATACTCGCTCGTTGTCCTCCCACCTAGCTATACTCTACTAATTATCCTTAGTTATCCTAAAACCTTGTCATGTCTTGGTGTCATTACCCTTTCCTCTATATATCGATTTACCCCCTATCACTAGTTGATACTAAGTTGCTATAGACTTAAGGATCTCTCTCTTTTTATTAATCATTCCTAGCAACCGCTTTCCCTTGGGATAAAAATAAATAACGATACCTTGGAATACTCCCGGGTGAAGTGCTACAGCGGTATATTCTGTGCGCTTGCGGAATTATCCAATAGACATAAGAAATACCCCAGGCACTTCTGGCGCCGTTATCAGAGATAGCCTAACACCCTGTCTCTGGTGGTTGCGCTAAGAAGTGTCAACAGTGGGCTAAGAGGTTGGCCGCCTCGGGTGAAAGGGTAAACCACGACTCATAGGGAAAGTGTACACCTCTGCGCAGAGTTTATTAAACTAGTATACTAGCTTTGCTCAAGGACACGGGTGGCCTTGGAATCCTTACATTTAAGTTGATGGTTTTGGTTTGCTAACATGCTCATTTGTTTACCATTTTATGCTATACATTATTTATGTTACATTGATCATGAGTTGTTGGGATCAATATTACCTTATTGCTATACTTGCTGAGTTCGCCATGGACTCACTCTTGCTATTCCCCCCACACCTCAGGAGAAGTTTAGACTTGTGGTCAACAAGTCGGTTTGTTCCTGCGGAGTAAAGTCTACACCTAGCGATCGAAGTTGTTTTTCCGTTGTTTGCCCTCTGAGGTTATATTTTATTTTACTTAATACATTATTTATTTAAGCATTTGTCTCTTGATATTTCCATTATCTGTGACTATATGTGAGATTTGATTTTATTATTTCACATATAGTGCATGTCTGGTTTTGTTCTTAAAATCGGGTGTGACACGGGGGACCTGATAGGTCGGCCGACCAGTCAGGGAGGTCGGCTGATCTCCCCCAGCTACCATCTGGGCCTCGCCTTTGCAGACGTGTCTCTGGTGTTCTCGAGAATGTTTTGATCTCCCGTCGTGGTGGAATTCGGTATTTTTCTCTGATATGTGTGTCTTTCTTGATTCTTTTCCTGTATAGTCCCTGAAAACACAGATTCACCAAAACTCGTTGAATTCTGTCTGTTTAAACCCTATTCTAGGTGATGGCTCTCATTTATATCCCTTTTCATGATTGGTTGACAGGTAAAATCATATAATAACTACCGTCAACAGACACGTCCGATGTGAGCACGAGAAACGGACAGATTCAAATGGCTGGTACACGTGTCCTACAGCGATACACCTAACGCTGAGCGTTCCGCGTTCGGTGCTACTGTTGAAGTGTCTGGTGCCCCCGTAAACTGTGCGTAATGGTTGGTTTTTGGAGTGAGGCTATATAAGTTGGAGGGGCTGGCTTGTTCTCTCTCTTGGCCATTTTCATTGATCCTACTAGCTAGTGAGCCTCTCCACTCCTCCCTCACATATTCCACTTGATTGTGATCATCATTTGGTGAGATTGGAGGGCATCAAGTGCATTGCATGAGTGTGTTCATCTAGAGGCAATTAGTGATTGTTTTTCTCAGTGGATTCTCATGTTACTCTTGGAGTTTGCTGATTCCTAAACAGTTTGGAGCTGCGAGGATCGTTGAGGAGAGTTGGTGATTTTCTCCGCCTCCAATCGGTGAAGTGTGAGGGGGTTCTTGAGCCTTACCCCTGGGAGATCGCAATTGGCTACACTAGTGGATTGCTCGTAGCTTGGTGGATCCCCATCTCGTGTTGGTTATGCGGCACCCTTGAGAAGAGTTTTGCGTGTGCTACCAATTAGCGCGTGAACCTCCAAGTGGGTATATCGCTGCAACGAGGAGTAGCTTGCCGGCAAGTAAGTGAACCTCGGTAAAAAATCTTGTGTCATCTATCTACCAAGGATCTCTCTTGTTTATTGTGATTGATTGAATTGGTATTCATCTTCTCTTCACCGTCGGTATAAAAATCACCCCTCTACTTTTTACCTTCTTGTATTTACTTTTGTGTAGCTCTCTTTTATAGTTGCTCACCTAGGAGTAGAGTAAAGTAGTGACTTAGTTTCTTGTGTGTGAACTTAGAGACAATAGCCTAAAATGGTTAGGTGGCTTGCAACACTTTGTGTAGGCTAGTGCAAAATTCACTTCGCCATTTAATTAACTAACCTCTTGTTTTAAGTGTTGTTTGTAGAATTTTGTATAGGCTATTCGTCCCCCTCTAGCCATTTAGGACCTTTCATCCAGCCTCATTTTTGTAGGGTCGGGCGAGGGTAGTGAAGGGCCGCAAGTGCTCCACTGAGGCATGGGGCGGCGCGGTGGCAATTAAGGCCACCACAGCGGCGGTTTTGGGAGGGAGAGCGGCGGCGGCACGCCGTCTCGGCTGGAGGAAGGGGAAGGGGCCGCAGGCCACTGACGTGTGGGCCCGAGTGGCCAGAGACAGAGAGGAGGCAGCAACGCTGCGGGCTGCACCACGGGGGGCTGAGATAGGCCGGCGGCCCACTCGCAAGCGCGCGCGTGGGGAGAGGGGGAGGGAGAAATGGGCCGGCTGCGGCTCTAGGCCGAAAGGGAGGAAGAGGGAGGGAGGCAGGGAAAAAGAATTCCTTTTCCGATTTTTGCAAACTCAACAACTTGAAATTCTTTTTCAAGCAACCTACCCTGCATTCAAGCAAAAATAATATGCACCAACATGAATGCAACAAAAATTTTTACAACCCACAAAACCCCTCTTTTATTCATAAAAATATTATTTGCCTATTTTGTCCAAGAGAGAAAATACATATAATTAACCAAATTAAATCTATATTTCAAAAGTGTTTTTTAGGGTGTTACAAACACATTCTTGTACTGCCTCTGGAACCTCCCTGTTACAACACGCTGCATGAGAGGTGTTCCCTGGACCATCACCCTTTGAGCTCCCTCTGGCAAGAAAGGTTGGGGATCTACAAACCAGAAGGCCATTTCACCCTCATCGGAAGAATGAACAGAAGAATGTGCAGGTTGAGAAGGAGCTACAGTAAATGGGGTTTTTTCTTCCCAAGCAATATGGAGACTGGGTAGAGAAGAAAAGAAACCAAGCTACGAACAAGCAAACTCACCAAAGCTTGAAAAGATTGGCACCAAGGATGAAGGCGATAGATCGTTGAAAAAATCTGGTGCCTTGATAGACCAAGCCCCGCCGGAGAGCTTCCAAGGAACGATAATAAGTGATGGAGGTGAAATACCCAGCTGATGCCTCGCAAACTCAGAAAAGGAGTAAACGGGGCATTCAGTTTTGGGTCCACTAGTCATAGGCTGCTTCAAGACAGAGTTACCAGAAGGTGAAGCACCATTACCGGTCAGGCGCAGCAAATGAGGAGCGAAACGGCACCTGCCAACTAAATGTCCAAACCGACCACAATGCTGACAAGTAGGGCCATGGGAGCGAAGGCGAAGATCACATGGGCTGAATCTGCGTCTGCAATTGAATGGGGGTGGGCCAAGAATACCTTTGTAGTCCGAGTTCAAATCCCGCGAAACTGACGGAGTTGTAACTGTAGTTTTATGGCCATAATGGGCCGAATTAAGATCTCTTTGAATTTGAGGACGACCGCGAAGAATACACCGTGTTCCAAGCTGAGTCAAATTAGCAATACTGAGCGGTGAGATTTTAGTGGATTTTTTAACCACATCTATCCACTGAGAAGATTGTTCCTTAAGCCAAAGATTGTATTCCATAAGGAAATTAGGTCCCCCACCATGCCAAAGGTGAAAGAAAATCTTAAAAAGAGAACACTCAAAAGGATCTTAACCGATAAATATGAATACCAACTTCCTGAGAATGAACCGAGAAACGGAAAACACGTTCACTAAAAGATTTGGCTTGAAAACCACTTGGAATGCCCCCCAATCAACGACTGCAGAATGAGGGAGACAGAGTCTGTATTGAGACGAAGTTTGCACCTTCCAACCGAGAGAATGAGAAAGAAGGCACGCTGAGAGAAAGAAGGATCAAAACTGACCGGAGTATTGTAATGACGAAGAATTTTGGCCTCTACCACCTTCCTTGGCCCGACGATCCAAGGCCATAGAATCCATCGAGAGTGAGGTTCAGAACACTTGGAGGAACCCACGCCATCTGGCAGCACAACAACTAGTAGTGCTGTGTAATTCGCAAAATGGTTGGACTCTTCTGGCAAGAAGTTATCGTCCACATCCACTAGTTCTATTGAAAAACCATTGGAGCAAGACTGTACCTTTAATTACCAAGTTCAACAATGCATGCTATGAAAAGGCAAAAAGAGGGCACGGTAGTGGTGAGTCTGATGATCAAGTCATGGAAAGAGCTTGTGCTGACTACAAAGGAGCCTCCAAGAAAAAGAGGCCTTTTGCACTAGAGTATTGGTGGAAAGCAGTGAAGGATCAACCAAAGTGGAGTAAAGCTTACCCAATTGAAGATGTGATGTGATGAACAAGAGAACTAAGGTAAATGCAACCGGAGCTTATATATACTTCTTCAAATCAAGATAGTGAAGATGCAGATCCTGCAGTTAGGTGTCGACCACTAGGACGAAATGTAGCCAAAGCTTAACAGAAAGGTAAAGGCAAGTCAGTGCATTCAGAAGACATCATTAATTTAAATAAAAATGTGAACCTGTTCAATGAACTTCAATTGAGAAAAACTATTGCTTATCAAAATGTTTGTACCAGTATATGTAAGTTTTTGTTAAAATAATTGTACTATTATCTATTATGAAGTAAAATGTACTATGTTAGTTTGTATTCGTATTGTAATCTCAAGTACGTCATTAGGATAGTGTTCTGTGGAGACTCAAAAGTACGTATTCATTTTTCATTGTTTTCACTAACATTCTTGTAATGACTTACAATTTGCAATAGTGGGAGTAGCTTTTTTATTTGAGGCAACTGAACCCATAGCCACCTTGACAAATTGGTTCGGACGGAGCCCCGATGGAGATGTATTTGTAGGGGCGCATGCTATTTTTTTAGCTGCCACTAAAAGTGACCCTATTATTAGAGACAACACTATTTCCATCCGCCTCTAGAATTTGTTTCCTAGAAACGGTTAGAAAAAAGAGCCGCTATAAAAATAGGAGCTATAAAAATACGAGCTGCACAATAAAATTTTAAATTTTTAAGGACGCCGGATAGAGAAACGATCAAATTCAAACTTGCAGTCCTCTAAGAGTTATACAACTTTGTAGTTGGTAATTTTTTTTAATTTATCAAAGAAAATTAAGTTTGAAATTCCTATATTTGAAATTCAATTTTTTATAACGGTTTCGGATGGAGGAACAATCAAATCCAAAGTTGTATATCTCTAAAAGTTATACAATTTTGTAGTTGACAATATTTTTTATTTGAATGTATTTAGGGTGCCAAATACTTATTCCAAATTGAGATGAAGATAAAATGAGGAGAAAGAATATAAGAAAAGACACGGGTGACTTATGGTAGAGTGGTTCATACGCCTACATGCAAGACCTGAGGTCGCAGGTTCGAGGCATGAAGCCACGAGTCACATTTTTCAAGCGAAAAACCAGGGATTAAAGGTCTCAAAGGATAAAAAAGATCGTTTTGCTGTATTTTAGGCCCACAATTTTTTTTCTAGACGATGATTTGTAGAGGCAGATTGGAATCTAGAGATAGCTCCTGTTTACAGCCATCCTTAGAAGTCCAGTTTATAGAGACGGCCTTTACAAATCATTTTCTAGATATGAAAAAATAGAGGCAGCTGGGCAGCAGCCTCTAAAGATCCTATCTGTAGTTTCGCTGATATACTCCTATCCAACTCAATCAGTGTGTGTTGGAAGGGATTGGGTAGAAATTATTTTAATTTAATTTCTACCTCAATACACTTCTATACAAGTGGATTAAGATATATATATAGATATAAGTGCATCCAAATAAGCACTAACATATGAGTCCATGGCCCGGCTTCACGTCCATTGGTTTACTCTGATCCGTCGAAGCAGAGCAGCAACATCATGCTGCCATGGCCTTTGTTTCAACCATACTCCTATGCATGAGTATTGGGCAGGCCTTCACGAGTATTAGGAAGGGGAATTGAGATTTGAGGTCAAGTGTAATGTCCAACACAAATCACAAGTCTGCGGAAGGCTCATCAACATCCCTGAAATCACAAGTTCACAATAGTGAACACAGAAAGTAGGTTCAATACCAACAGGGGGACTTTTTTTTTTTGGAGGGACGACATGTATGTTAAGAGGAAAAGCAGTACTGTATAGGTACAAAAGAGACACGGCCGGAGAACCAGCTTTATTTGATGTTCTCAACAGTAGTAAATAAGACGATTCAACAATCACGAATATTTAACTGTAATTTGGAATTGGTCGGACCTCGACCTCCTATCGTTCTCAACCTTTAGCTGCTCAAGTACTGAGTTCATTAGTGCGGAGTTGTCTCTAAAACAACGGAGCGTAACCTTTTTCAGGTTGGTCAAGTGTTCAATGCCAACGATGCTCCTCTCCGCCACGTGTCTGGACCAGCGACCAAATGTCAATACAAACGTCTCCAGCGCTGCCATCGATCCTTCCTCAAATCGAATAACTTCGGGCAGATAACCTGAAAGCATCAGGACCCTGAGCACCAAAAATTTGTGGCCGGTGCGTGCAACAAGCTCATCACGGTTGTTGTAGCATTCCCAAGACACGTATAAGCTCTTTCAGGTTGGGAAGCTTACACAGGACGCCAAACAGCTGATCATCAATAAGGGTGGTAATCAGGATGGTAAAAGTAACCAGGTGTGTGAGTGAGCCGATCCAGCTGGGCAACCCATCGACGATGTCACCTGTGATCCAAAGGGTTCGGAGCAGTTGCGGTGGTGTTGGTAGGTGATGAAGAAAGTTTAGTACTTTGCCACCACCATCAATACTTCCTTGTCGCCCTATACTGAGCCAGCGGAGGGAGTGCATCTTACTTATGGACAGAGCAAGATCTTTGAGAACCTCCTCGTCAATGGTCTTGTTGTTATCGATGGATAGGTCTAACTCTTGCAGTTCCTCTAGTTCACCTATCTCTTGGGCAGCTATAGAGTCATTCCCAATAGGTACCATATGCAACACACGTAGCCCCTTCATTCTGTTGATTCCTCGGGGCATAGTCCACAAAGTATCCCAATAATTATCCTTGTTGGAGAACTTTATGTACTCAAGTTTCTCAAGCTTTGTGATAGTTTGTGGCAGCTCAGTAATGAGCGTGTAATATAGATCAAGAATCTGTAAATACTTTAGATTCCCGATCTGCCTAGGCATCTTGCTCACATTTGTGCCCCTCAAGCTTAGGAACCTAAGTAGGTAGAGATTGCAGGCGTACCTCACATGCTTGTTTGTTACTCCCTCGCAGTCTTCTAGGTCAATCACCCTCAAGAGAATGAAGTTGCCTAACTCTTTCAGAAGCTGGTGGTGTTGCCCATGGAACTGGAACATGCTCAGTGATCGAATATGTTGCATGTTCAAAATATCCTTGCCTTGGTGGCCTTCAACATTTCTCTTTGCAAAATCTACACTTTCTACATCAACATGGACAGAGAGGCGATGGATCTTGTCATAAAACATCCTCTTATACTGCCCTCCATGCAGACTAAGAAAATTAGCCTCCAAAGACTTGGACACCATGACCTCAAGAAGCATGTCATGCACCCTATATGTTTGCTCCGCCCAGGGAAGACCCTCCGAATGGCCTGCTTCTTGAATCATGTTCCTACTCAAGAGTTCATCCAAGTAAGATTCTGCAACCTCCCACATAGGCAAGCCCCGCTTCTGATGAACCAATCCTTCAGCTATCCATCTGTTCAGTAGCCGGTCCTTTCGAATCACATAATCTTCTGGAAAAATGCTGAAGTACATCATGCAACTCTTAAGCTCATGAGGGAGGTGATTGTAGCTAAGTGTGACTATATGCTTCATTCCATCAAGGCTAGGGTGATTCCCCATCTGAGATCCAATGGATTTACAGACTCTGTCCCACTTATCTTTGCTTTGTCGTGATTTGTATCCTACCAAAACACTAGCAATGCTGACAATGGCTAATGGCAACCCACCACATTTTTTTTAAGATGTCGCCCATTACGTCTTCAAACTCCTTGGGGTAAGAGGCATCCATTGAGCCAAACACTTTGCTAAGGAATAATTTCTTGGAATCTTCAAGCTTGAGTGGTTGCATTTTATGGATGCAACGACTACTAGCACTATTAGTACTGCATGCATTGGCCACTGTTTCGATCCGAGTGGTCACGATGATTCTACTGCCCTTGTTGTTCTCGGGCAACTTGGATTGGATTGTCTCCCATGCCCGTATGGTCCAAACATCATCAATCACTATGAGGTACCTGCAGGTTTAAGTGTGTATAGCGAGGTTAGTTTAGTCATATATTTAGAATGCAATTAATTACGCCATGCGTGCCAAATGTACGAGAATGTTTAGGTGGATTCTCTTCACTTTTTTCTGAAAAGGTTGTAACTATTATTGGATACCTAAATTAACATTATTTGTTGTACTAGTTGCAAGAGTGATAATTTTAGCAATTCATAGATAAGCTTAGGCTTGCATCTAATCAAAATTCGTACCTTTTCCCTCTCCAATTTTCTCATGTTCTAAAATAGTACTGATATAGATACTTTCTTATCTACATTTATTTGTGATAGACTTTAGTTACCAATTACTCTATATATTTCTCATATACATTCATTGTTTTCCTCATTGCCACACACCTCTATATGTAATTGACATGTGTTTAGTTAACGTGTTAGCTTAAAATATGTGTTTGCCGTGCAAATAAATATATGAACCACAATTTCCCATATAAAATAATATATATACTTTGTGTGAATTGTGACCATTATGATTATATAACTTAAGTTAGTTCATTTCCAAATTAATATATAATATCCGTGATTGATAATTTAGAGGAAATGAAAAATAATTTACGTTTTTAATGATCCTTTTATGTTATTTTTAATGTCATAGGTTACTTTTAGTTAGTTTCAATATGGCAGGGATAGTAATTTGAATGTAAATTTTTAGGAGTCCACTTTTGTACTTGCATAGATGCATGGATAAGTAAGGTGAAGATTAGGGGTTACTTTAGATTATTTTTGTAACGTGCAAGGTAGGTAATTTAGCTAAAGAGTTAAAATGTTACTTTCTTATATTTTTATAAATAAGAGGTAGTAAATTTTAAAGACACAAATAGATCCATTCACGATGATTATACAATGTAGCCGGTCCTAGGCCAAACTTTTCTGGTTTTTATGTCAATTGTGTGTTGCCCTCCTAATTATGAATAAACTTCAAAAGGAGCCCCTAATTAATAATAATAATAATAATAATAATAATAATAATAATAATAATAATAATAATAGTAATAATAATAGTAATAATAATAATAGTAATAATAATAGTAGTAATAATAGTAGTAGTAGTAGTAGTAGTAGTAGTAGTAGTAGTAGTAGTAGTAGTAATAATAATAATAATAATAATAATAATAAGATAATGCAAATATAGTATAGTTAACAAGTGCCATGAAAAACAATTTATAATCTTCATTTAGTAACTTCAAGAGCCTTTGATTTGCAACCCCACGTTTAGTACACTATATAAATAGTCCTTACAAATTCTTGAAAATATTCAAAACATAGTACCAATGGACTTTTAAATCATTGCCGTTTACAACAATTGCCATTGGATCTAACATATTTCTAAATTGTCTATCACTATATAAGAAGATTAACTCAATCTCTCCTGACACAAGATTTTAAATAACCATTGTTTCATTATTAAAAAAAGTGGACTAACATGATTCAATAACCATAAAGTACCTATATATGTTTCTAAATTATATGACCAACTAGTGCTTAACTAAAAGCGAGCTAAATGTTATGTGTCAATATGTACACCAAGTATGGATGTATATATTAGGAAAAATATTTATTTTGATAGTTTAATAATTATGGAAAAATATTTTATTAAAAACCTAATGCCAATAAAATTGATAATAACCTTTATGTTTTACGAGTATTCCATGATAGTAAATTTTGTACTCCCTCTATCTAAAAACAAGGTCGTTTTGGGGTAGACATACAAAACCAGGACAAGGGGGAAAGACCTTCAAACCCTATTTTCTAATTATTATTACTCAGCGAGTCATCGGTCACCGCACTACACACTTGCGCTCCTCCCTCGTTCTCGGTCCAGATCCCAGCTGCGACTCCTCACTAGGACCTCTATGATGTTCACCCGTTCACCCTACGATGCCACAACTATACACATAGGCACAAGCGAGCCAACATGCTCGTCGACGCGTGGGTCACGCCTACTCTCACGTGACCATGTGGGGACGGAGGACAAGGGGAGCGCACCTGCTGGTGTAGGTGAAGAGAAGGGAGGGCGGCAGATTGCTGCACAAACGAAGATGGGGAGGGGGTGCTGGTTGGGAACGCACCTCCGCACCGTGCTGTGTCGCCAGTTCCGCCTCGACGCTGGATCTCTCGGTGGCCGCATTTGTGTCAGGTCGCGCAGCGCGCTCCATCTCGGTGTTGGGCTGCGCCCAACCTCGCACGCTACATGCCAAGCCCCCTGCCCCAAAAAAAGATAAAAGGGTGTCCGCCTCCCTTGGAGATGTCGCCGGTGGCCACTGCCTCAACGCCAGTGAAGGACTCCTGGGGCCAGGACTAGGGCCAAGCAGATGGGTGTGGATTTGCCGATGGGACCCATCCCTCTCTCCTCTCCTCCTCCAACTCCAGTGATGACCTAGGGTTCCGGTGAGCCTCGCCGCCCTTCTTCCCCAACTCCGGCGGAGTTAGAAGGGCCGTCCGGGGGAGGAAGGCTGATCAGGCGGTGGGGAAGGTCGTATGGCAGCTTTCGGGTTCTGGCAGCCGGGAAGGGTACGGTGGGGGCGAGCTCGCCGGAGTTGGGGAGACGACGGTGACGGCGAGCTGGGTCATAGGCATTGGGGAAGAAAGCGGCGCAGGGAAGGGGGGGACAGGGGGGGCCGCCGCGGCGGGGCAGGGGCCGGTGGTGACAGTGGCGGGGCGGTGGCCGGTGGACAGTGGCGGGGGGCGTGCGCGTGCCAATGAGCGTGAAGGCAGAAGCGCTTCCGCCTGCACGCGTAGGCGTTAGCAAGGTCCTATAAACAATATGTACAGTTTCTATCACGGTGCCACGAATATTTACAGTTTTTTCTCTCGTTGCGGCATGTTTGCTAGTATAGATTAATTAGTAAACGTATATTAGATTAGAAAAAATGGGGAGTAAAGATAATTAATTTGGATTAGTTATGCATATTGATATTTTTTCCTCGAAACTTATAATATATCACGTAGGCCATGCTCTAACATAGTTTGATGGGCTAGTTAGCAACAATAGAAACAGAAGCTTATATACCTCTTGTCCGCGAGAAGGTCTTCTAGTTTCTTTGCTAGCAAATTGTCATCCAGGGCGTCGATTGCCCCCAGGGCACCCTCTTCCTTGATGCCACTTTCGTTAGGCACCATGGGCTTCACGACCTGCTGAAGAAGGTCCTTGAGCAACGCCTTGAGGTCCTTACTCGGCTCGAACGCCTGCGACGCGGACACCATTGCCTGGCACGGGAACTCCGCTTCCAGCCGTCGGCACACCTCCATAGCCAGCGTCGTCTTGCCAAGCCCCCCAAACCCCACGATGGAGAAGACAGCATTGCGCCCGGTGCCCTCCTCGCCAACCCGCGCCTTCAGCCGTGCAGCCAGGGTACTAGCCTGGTCCTCAATGCCAACCGGTTGGTGGCGCTCTCCAGCGTCCTTAACAGCAGTGGACGCTGCCGCTGCCGGCATGGGGGGGCAGGTAGCAGCGCCGGGGAGCGGCGCAGCGCGTCCCGGTTGACGCCGAACCGTGCCTGGCGCTCGCTGATGGCGAGGGTGCGGGCGCGAAGTGCTCTGATCTCACAGGCGAGGCGCCGGCGAGACGTGAGTGTCCTGAGCAGGCGCCCCAGCCGAGCGCGTACGCCATCGCTGAGCCTGGACCTGATGCGGAGTCTGTAGAGGTCGATGCAGTCCTCCGCGTCGTAGGCGACCTCGCGGAGCTGCCTCATGCACACCTGCAGGAAGCGGTCGACGGCGCCATCCTCTGCCTCTGACTGCATGACGAGGAGGGCGTTGATGGCGTCCAGCTCGTCCCGCAGCGCAACAACTTGGCGGCCGACGCCACGGAGCTGCTGGTACTCTGAGCTCAGCAGCTGCCTGGCGTTGCTCAGCAAGCTTTGCGCCGCGCCCTCCATGACCCCTCTCCTCGTATAATGTAATGGAATGGAGTAAGAAGAGCTCACAGAATCAAAGGAGCAGTTTGGGTGAGATTATAAAGCTGCTGCTCACTCTGCGTGTCTCAAGATTGCTCGGGATAACCTTGAAACTATTGGGGTGGACTCGCAAGTTAAGGCGAGCTGGCCGCCCCCGACCAAAAAATTATTGGGGTGGCTGTGGCTCCCGCCGGTAACGTTTGTCCCACTGCCCAGTCCTGTCATTGTCCTCGTCAGCTCAATGCCACGAACTTGCCAAACGCGGCCACCTGCGTCGCTGCGTGCCTACAGCACCCATCAGCTTCTGGTGTTTAAATTTGAACAGCTATTACTGTTGATAGACAAAAGGTACTGTTTTGGTGTTCCAAATGTGAACAGATAAGGAGAAGTTTCCTTCGGAGAAGAGAGACCCCGGACAATGTTTGTGGAGGACGTTCCTGGTTAAACTGGTCTACTAGGTGCCTGCCGAAAACAAAAGGGGTTTAGAGTTCTAGACCTTTGTTGTTAAACACACTGACTTTCTATCCTAGAAGGAAAGGAGAAAAAGTAATTCTAATCTTAATCTGTTTGTATGTGGGCTCTTACCGAAATTCTTAGTCTTTGGTAGGGCTATATATAAGTGGGAGCTCTATGTTGTAATGAGAATATTCAGAGGAATAAAGAATAGTCTCCCTATCCTATGTCTACTTGTTCTACTATTTTCATCTGCTATGTTGATCAAGAGAGACGGAGAGGGAAAAGTCCTAACCGCTGGCGATGTGTTTTATAACACGTTATCAGCACGACACGCTCTACGTCGACATCACCGTTGAAGTTGCCGCCGATCTTCGCCATCGTCGCTTGTGCCGACGTCCCTGCCGCAACTATTTCGACGACGTCAACACCTCGACGTTGCTAGCGGAACGGATCTACTATCTCTACCTGCATCTAATCTGCACTACATCGACATGAATCGTCGTTGTCAAGCAAACAGCTCTACGACAATGTCAAACGCCCTACGCGGCATGTATCTACTAACCACTGCCCTACGGCGACATGTGAAGTAGATTAAATTGACATCCTATCCCAGGTATGGATAAATCATATCTAGCAGATTTCATCTATCTCGACCATTCGAGTTGGGCCTACCTTTTCTATATCTAGTAGGTACAGGTACTCGAAGTACATGTATTTTTTTTCAATTATATGAGTCGTATCTAGGGTCTATTGCCTGTTACTGGCTTGAACACCACGAATCAAGGAGCAATGGCATGAAGAAATAAAATCCATGCAAACGCCAGCATCCCTCCAGGAAAGAAAAGGTTGCCTGATACTCATCACCACTACTATATTTGTCTAGCCGGCATACCCATGTTCCACATATTGGCCTGGATGCCACACCCGAGCGCCACCACAGCCTCCCTGCCATGTGGCTTGCATGCCATGAATACATAGAGCGCTCGGCACCCTCAGGCTCAGCTCTCGCTTTCGGGTTACGGCCAATGGACTATCGCACCCCGCTGACCGCTCACCACGGACTGAATCCCATTGGTGAAGAGCTTGCACGCTGTTGGCAGAGCCATGCATGATGCAAGCCGTTGCCGTTGTATCATCTGGAAATATCGGTCATCTGGGCTCCAGTGCGCCATTGCCGCTGTTGTGGCTAGCAAGAAGAATCTGAGAAAGGCTACAGGCTATGCCGTCAGGCGTCAGAACTCACAAAGAGAGAATATAGCAGGATTTTTAGTCTCCGATCCCGACATGACTTTGGATTGTGTACGAGTAAACATGACAAATTATAGGAATTTGAGTCATGAAAAAGAATTCCATAAAATCCAGCAATATTAAGAAGGGTCCAATAAATTTGAAATTTATAAAGAACACCTTGATTCTTGTAGGATTGGTCAAATATTCTTGCAGAATGGTGGCTATATTCTCCGGTAACTGTGAAGCGATGGTGTTTTCTAAAAATACCATTGGAAATATTGGTTTCAAAGAAATTTTCTGATTAATTAACCTAGACCCTCTGTTTATGTATATTTACTATATTTCTTATACCCGTATGTATAAGAGCATGTATATCATTAAATCTGAAGTTTAATGGGAGTTGTTCCTAGCTTTATTTTTCTAAATATATAGTATATTGATTTTGAAATTTTTCTACGCTTTGAATTTAAATCCTAAAAAATTACTAGGATGTTTCTGAGAATATTTTTCATAACCATCTACTGTCTTTTTGCACTTTACTATTTGTTTACGTACATTAAACCTATATGCACATGATTTTGTTATAATGATATATGCATATTTTCATAAAGAAATAATATCCTGGACTTGTTATGAATTAAATAAATATTTGTTGCGGTCATTATTATTAATTAAATCCATGTAGGATATTTGACTATCGTTGAACTGTAGTGATAATTACTCTCCAAAATGAGAATGTGGCCGAGATAAGTAACAAATGCATTGTAGAACTCACTGTATGAGTAAAATCTCAATTTATGATTACAGAATATCATATTGTATTGAAAGTTAAATTTTCAACCTTGTATGCCAATAGTTTGAGGTATAAAATACTGCTCTATAAATAATAGTCTGAAACTTTGTACTAAATGTCTCGAAGATAAGATGGTACATAAGATTTTATCAATATAATATTCTCGAAGAAATGTCTCTTGTGTATAGAGTATCACAGAGCAATGTAATACATAAAGTATTTGAATTTACCATTACTCAAAGAAATTGAGTTGGATTTTTAGACAGCTTTATAAATCAGGATATTATCAATTGCAATAAATTTGAATTTATGGTTTGCATATGTTACTCTCTTGAAGGCTTGTGACTGTACATCATAACTGTTGAATATTGAGCATGAAGCTACTACTTGTCGAGTATAGAAGTTAAGACATGTAGAATGATATTATTTTGAACATTTAAGGGTTTTCTTGAAGAAAAAATTAAATCATATGCTTATAGATTTGTTGAATTTTAAGTTTATATCCTGAAGTATTGATAGTAGTAGTCATGGTGCATTGAGTTTTTATTCCTGTTGAATTAAGTGATTAATGATTAATTTATTAGCTTAAAGGCTAATATGAAATATTTTATATTTTTAATTGCAATTATTATCTGAAGTAATATATGTTAATTTCTCATGGAATAAATAAGATTTATATGTTCCACATATAAGAATTATCTTTTGCCTATTTAAATAAGTTTTGCAATAATGTTATCCACAAAGAAGCCTCGGTTAACCATGATGGTTATAGTTCGTTGTGCATCTCTACCATGTTAGGTAGAAGAGAAACTTAAATTCATTAGAAGCATATGAACAATTGAACTATACTGGCACATTAGTTGATCCTAGAAGGATTAGCCAAGAAATAGTATAATCCTAAAACTAAGTGTTTAATATTTCAACTCAAAATTAGAAGTGTATGTCCTACCCTAACTCTGTCATTGTACACTAAATAGTACATTGGATATGTGAATATTTCATGCCATAACTAACGGATACTAGAAGTATGATTGGATTCTATAAATGATGCATGAAGCAAATTACTACTTAAAGTAATTATGACATGAAAAGGGGAGGATAATTGGGTAAAGGCATAAGAAAATATGGGTAATATATGTATTTAATAGGCATAGACTTCCTAAATCTATCTTTAAATGCATGTATCAAGACTTAAAATTTTGCCCGCGTCCCTTCCGGCCGAGTTAACTTTCTATACTGCACTAATTTTAAGTAAGCCTGCAGCTTTGCATTTTATTGTTATCTACTATGTTGGACTGAATATCAACATTCCACATTACACATGAATGTGTATCACTATGTTGTGCTCTCGTAGAGCTGCAGTATTAGCAAAGCAGCTATATGTGTAGCTAGTAGCTACCTTTGCACTTTCCTCATAATTAAAATTGGCTAGCCAGCATGCTATATCTATATGGTTCTCGTTGAACTCAGAAATAAGTTGCTTTCAATGCATTGCATGCATAAGCAATAGATTGGTCTATGGCCAAATCGCCTAAAATCAAGGGGAGTGAGTTAATATGAAATTTACTCAATAGAGACTAATCCAATTGGTGGGATGTATAATTGTGGAATTAAGATGGTGGATAACAAACTATACGATGATTTAGGATTTATGAAGAGAAGGCATTAAGGGAATTTTACATTAATGGCAATTAGAAAATTCTAGAAGAAATTCCATGTGAATTTGAATGTTGTTTATTTTATATATTTAAAGTATATGTTCCACTGTTATGTATGAGTACTTGATCAAATTTTTAGGCTAAACAATAAAGAAGCTAGATAATACAATAGTTTTATGAACTATGATATGTGCATCACGAGGAGAACATCCCTAAGTTTGTAGAGATGCTGAACATCCATAATTGCACTTTATGTATTATAGCTCACAGCATATAATGTATAATAACCCCATGTTTAATCATGTACGTGAATATTTTCCATTAAACTCTATCATAGCATACATGAATAGGCCTTCACTTGCAGATGGAGATACATGAATTTGATTATTTTAAGCCCATGATAGGGGATATCTATTAAAGTATGTTATTAAAGATCTAATATTGGCATTAGGGGGAGAGAAAACCTATTTTGAATGCCAAATATTATTTTCACAGAAGGAAAACGATCTAAAGAAAATATTCCTTGAAGTTTGAAGCAGGAATACAATCACGCACTAAGTCAACTAATAGTTTGACTAATGCTCTTGTGAAGCATGAAGCGGAGCATATACCAGATATTTTTGGAAATGAGAGGAGTAAATTGAAGTTATAAACCATAAGTTTTGTTTACTAGTAGTAAACTAAATATTGTATACTATCAACTTAAAATCTACGGGGACGCCTGTGGATTCTAGTTTTAGCGTATACTTGTTGAATAGAAATAAAATAAAACTTCTTCATTCTCATGAAGAGAACACCTCATGAAGAAGGTTAAGCACCTCATGAAGAGGATCATCATGAAGATGAAATCCAACACATTAAGCGAGCACATCATGAGTGTTGGGTATGCGGAACAACAAATCATCTCTTGTTTGGAAAAAAATGAAGAGACAAAATAATCTCATTTATGAGAATATTGGTGGAAAATAATAGTTGTCGACAACGCTACCTCTATAATTGCAAATGTTTCTCTTATGAGAACCCGGATCCGGAAACAAAGTCCATGGCAAAGTCGCCTGTAGCAATTATATCGGGTCAATGAAGAAAGCACTTGAGGTTGAATCTCCTACTAAGAAGAATAAATGTTCTGCTATATCTTGGGTCATTATTAATTGTCTTACATGACAAATCAAGGGTGCAAGGTGATGAATTCACAACATATGTTGTAACCGACGACGATGCAACAACCGATATTCTTTCATCATTTTAAATGTGTTCTCAACTGGTTCTGTGTTTGGAGGTGACGCCGCCACTACTACACATATACTTTTGCACATTGTTAGGCAAATAGGCTCGGAGGCAGGCAGCCTGCTTGACCGTCTCGGTTATTCGAGGCAGGGCAGCTGAGCCAGCAACCATCTTGGTTAACACTTAACCGAGGCAGGCATTGTGAGTAAACCCCCTACTCTATATCTAAGTAGTGGAGTAAAAAAAATGCCTCCACTTTTTCATTGGCTACCCAAGTTCTTCCTTCACGGCTTATTTCATTGGGTCAAATAGGTTGCCTCTACTACACTTTTATTAGATCGGTTTTCTACCTAAAATGATCAAGATGCCTTTCGTGAGCCTGCCGGGATGGCATGGTGTTTGCATTGAGCAGGGGGGTGCAGAGGGTGCATTTGGAGTCAGATTGTCAGCTGTTGGTGAGTCTTTGGCTGAACCGCACAAGCCAAAAGTCCGAGATTGCCCCATTACTACAACAAATGGAAGAGCTATTCCGGAGCTTCGTTGAGTTTCGATTATCCTTTGTTAGTCACAATTGTAATAAAGTAGCCCATGAATGTGCTCGTATGGTGTCCCAACACAACCAGGTGGCGGAGTGGCTTATAAGCCCACCGGTTTTAAGGGACATCATAAGGGATGATTGTAATAGTTTACCTTGATTAATATATGAAGCTTCGGTTTTCCCGCAAAAAAAAAAGAGTTATCGTGTTAAGGTACTAGTTGATTGTGTATATGATTGTTGCTTGAAAATTTCTAAATTTCAGGTTCCACCTGAAAGGATCAAGATGCCTTTCATGAGTCACCATTTTAACGTACTTGTCGATTGTGTACAAGATTGTTGCTTGAAAACTTATAAAATTTCAGACATCTGAAATATAGCAACACTGGTTTCAGGTAATTTCAGTTATATGAATCTAATCCTACAATTTTAGTTATTTTATAGTTTGGTTTTATAGTTATTTGATAGTTAGGTGTTACAAAGTTTATTCAATGAAAGCGGGAGATGTAGCATATCCGACAAACTAAAGTGTAATCAAAACTTAAAGAACTGAGGACACACACAATCTTTGTACCACGCAAAGAATAAAATAATGGGAGACATGAGGGGATAGGAAATGTTGAGATGGTAGTCACACGCCACCTATGTATATGAGCATTTGCCTCTGTACTATTTTTTTTACATTTCTCGTATATCTCAAACGTCAATTTTGTTGTTGTTGTTGTTGAGGTAACATATAATTTTATCATATTTTGCTAATAAAAAATTAAGAATTGTCTGTCATCCATTATCATTTTAATTTGTTAGTTGATTGTTTGAAAATTTCTAAAATTTTAGGCGTCTAAATTATATAGAAACTCCCTTTTTAAAAGTAATTTTACTTATACGAATCTAATCCTACAATTTTTCGTTATTTCATAGTTTGGTGTTGTAGTTTCGTGAAAAAGAATAGGAATAACTATATGGTATTACAATGAAAATGAGAGAGGCAGTGTATATATCCGGTAGACTAAAATGAAAATAAAAACTTTAAAAAACCGAGGACACACACAATCTTGTACCACGCAAAGAATAAAGTGATGGGAAGCATATGAGGGCAGATCGAGGAATCGTTAAGATGGTAGTCACACGCCACCATAAAGCGACTACTATACTATCCCTACTGGACATGCAAACCTTCCTTGTACATCTGGGCCTGGGTTGAGATCCAAGACACCTATCACAATCACAATATATATATATATATATATATATATATATATATATATATATATATATATATATATATATATATATATATATATATATATATATATATATATATATATATATATATATATATATATATATATATATATATATATATATATATCATCTGCACAATGCCTCCAAAGCGTTGCCATTTCAGAACCACGCACGACACCAACAAAACTTAGCACCTGTTGGCTGCGCGGCTGAAGGCGCCGGTTGGCGAGGAGGGCGCCGGCGCCGAGCGCAATACGGTCTTCTCCATCGTGGGGTTTGGGCCTTTGGGGGGCTTGGCAAGACAACGCTGGCCTGGAAGCGGAGTTCCCATGGCAGGCGATGGTGTCCGTGTCTCAGGCGTTCGAGCCGAGCAGGGACCTCAAGGTGCTGCTCAAGGGCCTCCTTCAGCAGCTCGTGAAGCCTATGGTGGCTAACGAGAGAGACATCAAGGAAGAGGGTGCCCTAGGGGCAATCGACGCCCTGGATGACAATGAGCTCGCAAAAAAACTCGAGGAGGTTCTCGCGGACAAGAGGTATATATAGAGCTTCTGTTTCTATTGTTGCTAACTAGCCCATCAAACTATGTTAGAGCATGGCCTACAAGTTTATGTTACGTGATTAATAGAAGTTTCGAGGAAAAAATCAAATTGCATAACTAATCCAAATTAATTATCTTTACTCCCCATTTTATCTAACCCAATATACATATACTAATTAATCTATACTAGCAAACATGTTCATACGTTGCAATGTAGAAAAAGTATAAATATTTATCGCAAACGACGATAGAAACCATACATATTGTTTAGTTTTTGACCGTGTGTTGCAACGAGAGTATTTTTTAAAAAAATATTATAAGTATTTATCGGCCCAAAATAAAAAATTGATATAAGAAAATGCACCATCAAAAGAAGTATAACAAAAAACATCAAATTATTATGACTTGCGCTAAGAATATTGTACTGTCATCCGATGAATTAAATAGTATTAGTACCGTATGTGTATACACACACACATATATATATATATATATATACATACATATATATTCATCTAAATCATCAATCACGGATATTATTATTGTACATTAATTTGGAAATGAACTAACTTAAGTTATATAATCATAATGGTGACAATTCACACAAAGCATATATATTGTTTATATGGGAAATTGTGTTTCATATATTTATTTTCGTGACAAACACATATTTTAATCTAAGATGTTAACTAAACACATTGCAATCACATATAGAGGTGTGTGGCAATGAGGAAAACAATGAATGGGTATGAGATGTATATAGAGTAATTTGTAACTGAAGTCTATCACAAATAAATGCGGATAAGAAAGTATCTATATTAGTACTATGTTAGAACATGAGAAAATTGGACAGGGCAAAGGTAAGAATTTTGATTAGATGCAAGCCTAAGCTGATCTATGAATTCCTAGAGTTATCACTCTTGCAACGATTCTATGAACATGGGTTGTACAACAAATAATGTTGATTTACGTAACAATAGTTACAACCTTTTCTGAAAAAGTAAAGAGAATCCGCCTAAACATTCTCAAACATTTGGAATGCATGGGATAATTAATTATATTCTAAATATATGACTAAGCTAACTTGCTACACACACTTAAACATGCAGGTACCTCATAGTGATTGATGATGTTTGGACCATACGGACATGGGAGACAATCCAATCAAAGTTGCTCGAGAACAACAAGGGCAGTAGAATCATTGTGACCACACGGATAGAAACAGTGGCCAATGCATGTTGTACTGATAGTGCTAGTGGTCATTGCATTTATAAAATGCAACCGCTCAAGCATGAAGATTCCAAGAAGCTGTTCCTTAGCAAAGTGTTTGGCTCCATAGATGCTTCTTACCCCAAGGAGTTTGAAGATGTAATGGGCGACATCTTAAACAAATGTGGTGGGCTGCCATTGGCCATTGTCAGCATTGCTAGTGTTTTGGTTGGATACAAATCACGACAAAGCAAAGATAAGTGGGACAGAGTCTGCAAATCCATTGGATCTCATATGGAGAATCACCCTACCCTTGATGGAATGAAGCATATAGTCACACTTAGCTACAATCACCTCCCTCAAGAGCTTAAGAGTTGCATGATGTACTTCAACATTTTTCCAGAGGATTATGTGATTCGAAAGGACCGGCTACTGAACAGATGGATAGCTGAAGGATTGGTTCATCAGAAGCGGGGGTTGACTATGTGGGAGGTTGCAGAATCTTACTTGGACAAACTCTTGAGTAGGAACATGATTGAAGAAGCAGGCTATGTGGGGGGTCGTGCCTGGAATCAGCAAACATATAGTGTGCATGACATGCTTCTTGAGGTCATGGTGTCCAAGTCTTTGGAGGCTAATTTCCTTAGTTTGCATGGAGGGCAGTATAAGGGGATGTTTCATGACAAGATCCGTTGCCTCTCTATCCATGTTGACGTAGAAAGTATATGTTCTGTATCAAAGGGAAATGTTGAAGGCTGTCGAGGTGAGGATAATTTGAACATGCAGCATGTTCGATCACTGAGCATGTTCCAGTTCCATGGGCAACACAGGCTCCTGAAAGAGTTAGGCAACTTCATTCTCTTGAGGGTGCTTGACCTAGAAAACTGTGCGGGAGTTTAACCGAGACAAGGCGGCAATGCTCCGTTGGCATTGAGCCTGTCCACTGTAGCAAAATTGTTACCGTCCTTTGGATCTTCACCTTAACGGTTGGATTTGTTTTGAGGTACTGTAACTTCTTGTCTTACTGTAATTAATTCGGTCACCTGCTTCTTTCGTACTACCTCGGTCCGCTGTTGACTCATCTGGAGACTCCACCTCCTTTCACTCACACATTCGATGCCGGCGCCTCCGTCCACGCTGTGCTCGTGTTGTGCCGTCGCCGGCTCCTCTTCGCCTCCTGCTTCCTCCAACCTCCGCCTTCCTCTCTACTGACTCGCTCCTCGTCTATAGCTTCGTCCGGACAAGCCATTCGCTCTCTGGTTTACAGGGGGAGGATTCGCCGGTGGGGATCCGTTCCTGGGTCATGGGGGAAAGGAGCTGGGGGACCGACGACGGCGCTGGCGCAGGCCCCCCCGGCGGCGCCAGCCTCGGAGGACGCGGATTTGAGGTGGCGCAGTTATTGGGCCGTGGATCTGTGTTGCAACTTCCACTTCTATTTCGACGCTTTCCAGTGTCACCTCCTCTTCCCTCCGACTCCTGACGCGGATTGGGCGACCGTGGAAGGCGCTGCACCGCCGGTGGCCGCGGCCGCCCTCCTCCTCCTCCCCCTCGTGTCGTAGCATGCCCCGCCGGCAGCGGCCGGCCCCTTGCTTAGAAACCCTAGGTCGGGAGGTGCGCCAGAGAACTGGCAGCAACGGCGCGAGCAGGGCGATGGTTGCTGTTGCAAGCGGCGCCACGGCAGCGGCTGCCCTCCTCCTCCATCCGCGCGAAGGCCTAGCGGCCAACCCCGCGATGGCATCAGCGGACCCGAGGAAACTAGTTCCCGGGCTCGGTAACCGTGTCCTTTTCCTCTCCGGTGACGGCGGCCTCTCCAGCAGCGGCGGATCTAGGCATACCTGACACCGTCAAGGTATGCTCCAACCCTCTTCGACTAGCGTGCCTACTTGATTCGGGTCCGTGGCCCTGTATCCTCTGTTTTCCAACTTCTTTCTTCATCCAGATTGTACCTGTGTCATTGCTGCTCGTTTCCTAAATGAGATGCATCACATGCCTAGGATTTGCACATTCAGCTTCCCTTCATGCTATGGTCCTGTCGGCAGCTGCACGGGTGCTGAGGCTGCTTGGCTCTGAAGCCCAGGTCAGTTCACATATCCTACTTTTCTCGTCCTCCCCACCCAAACGTTGCAGCCCATTCCCCCCTCAGGAAGATTCAAGAATTTGGGATGGCAAATTTGTTTTGGTTTCAGAAAGGGGAGATAGAGGACAAACAAGATTGCTTTGATGCGGATGGTTGTCGATTTGAGGGGACAAGTCCATCTACCTTTTTAGATAATGGATAGATATCCGGCCTCTATATCCACAAGTGAATATACACAGCCAAAGTTTACAAGTCATAAGACTAAGCCTCAAAAGAGGCAGAAAGAAAGAAAAAAAAAACAAAACAAAAAGTAATAAGACAAAGAGAGCTAGAAAAACTAAGCTTCCAACTTCTGTGCCCGTACTTCGAAACTGTTATCTTGCGCGGTAGCAATCCTTCGTCTCCTGGTTTACTTAGAAACCCTTGGCAACCGTCTTCAAAATCTGGTCTTGAATAGTAGCAGACATTCACATCCATGCTTACTTAGAAGCAATGACGATAATACCAAGCTACCAAACTGGAAACTACGTGAAGAGCTACATGGACAACGCCCTCAAGAAGGAACACGACGTAGGCACGCTGCCGTCGTCCGTCCAAAGTGGACAGTTTATTTCACCTGCAAGATCCCCGTCGAGAGAGGAGGAGGTGCATGGATGGACGCCTTCGAAAAGAATCCCAAAGACATCCTTGTCATCAGCCTAATAGCAAGATGAAGGCTTTCGCCTAGCAACCATCCCTCTCCGAACGACATCACACAGCTCCCAGCAAGATCCAAAGTTGAAGACTGAACGGTGGCTACCACCATCTGACGCCTGCATCCACGCACAAGAACGGTGAAACCCGGCCTGCTGGCCACAGGCTCCGTCGACGGGCAAACGCTAGCCCCATTTAGCCTCCAGAACCACCGGGCTAGCCGAGACCGAGGAAGAGAGGGGACAACCACGCTCGAACAGATCCGTACGCAGACCGCACCACCACCGGCGTCTTGCACGGAGCCCAGCCGCTGGTTTCCGGCCATCGACCATCAGAGCCGGTGTGAACCGCGGCCCACCGCGCGCAAGTCGAGGCGGTACGGGACCGTTCACGCAGGACGATGCCGTCGCCACCAACCTGGCATGCATCCGCCAGAGCTGGGCGCCCAACAACCGCGAACGCCGCAGGCCGCCTCCCAAGCCCTGCCGGCTAGCACACAGGTGCTGGAAGCTGCCGCCACCCGCGCTCGAACGAAGTGCCTGGCCAAACCTCCCAATAGGGAGCTCGCGAGGCAGAGGCACCAGATCCGGGGGTGGAGGCACTAGATCCAGCCCGCAGGGCCCTAGATCCGGCCGGCCGGGCGCGACGACGGCGGCCGGAGAGGAGGCAGAGGCCGGGTGCCCGGGACGCCGGCGGGGGCGCCCCCCGAGTCGCCCGCTAGGAGCGCTCAGGGGTAGGAGACGGACTGGCCGCCGGCGAGTGGAACCGGCCGAGGAGACCACGGATCCGGCGACCTCGACGAAGGAACGGCCATGCCATCCATCACCGGAGGGGCCACAATGCAGCAACACTGGGAGAGGAAGGAGAGGGAGAGGGAGAGGGATGGAGGAAGCCCCGCCGCAGCCTTCCTCATGTGCAGCCGGACCGCCGGCGACCCGCTCGGGCGGCGGCGAGGCAGCAGAGAGCGCTGTGGAGGGGTGGCGGCGCTAGGGTTTGGATGGTGAACAAAACGATTGCTAATTCGGGTTTTTTTTTCGACAAGTCCATCTACCTATCTCACCTTTCCGTAAGAAACGCATGTTATGGTTTTTCCCCTGTGTTCCCACCTTTCTATTGCCTATAGTTTAAGTGTTCAAGTAAATGCCTATTTAAGTGATCCCATGCGATGGCAATTTAGGTGTGTAAGCAACTACACACAAGCAGTTTCGACCAGTGATATTGTAGTCTATTATACAATGTTAGGATCTATCTGTGATGTATGTGGTGGCAATTTGGTTTCTTACATGCAGACTTTGCACATAGCTTCTTTTATATGATATCTCATTGTCATACCAACATTAGGAAGGGTCAGCCAAGGCACTGCGGTGATGAAACTTCTTTTATGTCGCTTTTTCTTTGCCTTGACTTATTCTTAGTTACTATTTTAAATCATTTTCACTACGGTGATCAAACTGGTACTGTTGGTTGCCGTACGCTGAGGGTTCATAACATTGTATTAATGGCACCAAATCATATTCAGGTATTGCTCTTCAACAAATTCATCATATTCTGAGTGTGAGACTTAATTCTGATGCATCCTGAGTATATGACTTTGACATATCTTAGCAGTTTGACTTTCTGGGTAGATTTTCAGTACTATGCTTTAACACCATACAGATCCAAGAGTTTGCATACAAGGCAATTAAGGTTTTCCATGATGGTATCTCTCACATAATTCCTACTTCTCCCCTTTTATTTTGAAAACCTCTTATATCTATTCCCTAATCGTTCTCTTCTTGTCTTCTACTGTTCTTAGGAATAGAATCATCGGTGCTAGGATCCCTCATTGACCAATATTACTTCTTGGGACTGTATATCGAGATGTCAGGCAAAGCCAATTGGTAGTCACGGCTGCATTACGCCATACCTCTTATTGCTTTTGTCTATTCTACGTTTTAGGTTGCATGGCTTTGTATAATTAAGTTCCTTCTTAAAGTTGTGTGGACCTAATTACTCTGCTCATTGTAGTTCAAGGTTATTGTTGATTTTAGCAAAGATTCTGCATGTAATATGTGTTTATTTCACACCGTGGCATGGATTCACAGTCAAACTCTCTATTTTCATGCCACCAT
This sequence comes from Eremochloa ophiuroides, assembly GCA_038502445.1. NCBI lineage: Eukaryota > Viridiplantae > Streptophyta > Magnoliopsida > Poales > Poaceae > Eremochloa > Eremochloa ophiuroides. The sequence continues at coordinate 151,033 of JAHLJS010000188.1, forward strand.
TTCTGTGAGGGCTATGTTGTTACATAATTGCAATATATGACCTAAGTCAACATATTAATATATTATTACCATGTGGTAAGAACCCTGCAACTTATATGACATGAACACCTAAATCGTCCTGGACCTAAATCATAGGTCATTAATCAATTCTGTGGTAGCAATCTATATATATGAATGATTGTGGCTCTCCATTCATGTGATGTCTGTAGTTTTTAGGCTTACTTGCTTCAAATATTCCTCTCTTTACGCTTACTAAAACACCAACAAACCTGCAGGTGCTTATCTAGGGATCCTATATCTTGATAGTAACTTATTATGCGCCCATAGGTTCACACCTGTGCTAAGGTTGCTGCCATGCTCGCTCGAGGTAACTTCGTCGCCTTCATCTCATTTAAGGTCGATGTTTCATGGTATTTGTCTATCTGCAATGCTGATTGACACTAACTACATGCAGGGTTGCTGTTGGTTATGAAATTTGCCTCCTACGATAGATCATGTCCTCACTCGTACGTCTAATCAAGTACAGTTCTTCGGTTGCTTCAAATGTAGCAAAATGCTTTTTCCCATCGTATTAGAGCTAGACCATTTAATTGAATAATAACCAACTTGATTTTGCATTCAATTACATTAACTATGGGGCACCTGAACAGGTTATACAAATGGTGTCGAATTTATTTAGCCACCTGATTTAGAGCTGTGGCCTATATATATACTCAGCGAAAAATCTTCGTCAATTTTATTGAAATTGTGTGTGTCACCTAAACAGAAAGCTGGTAGTGATATTTTTTTGGGATACAGCACAATGGCAACACAGCCACTTTTTAAACAAAGCAGTACCTTGTTCCTTGTAGTTCGGATAGCTCACTAATGAGCAGCAGAAAACAGAGGCTTGGCTTCTCACATCTGGTGGAGAAAACATTAGAGAAGAACAGAGTCCGGCTTAGGATGTGAGCCTGTTTATGTGCTCACCTTTTTCCCGTTTGGGTCTTCAGGTTACATGAGCCTACATAATAACTTAAATATATATACAGCAGTACATAATTTCTTCCATAATTTACGTATCCTGATAAATAAAGATCTAACTTTATGTCACATGTTTGCTATACTTCAGCATCAAATTGTTCTATTATTTTAGCTTCGCTAATTCAGTTACATGTATAAACAACATTTACCAAATTCTCTGTTCATTTCCAGGAACCAGTGCTTGTCCATTTAGGCCACTGTCTCTAGGTCAGCACAACAACCTACGGTAATGTCATGGTGTATACGACACCGTCTCGAACAGAGGTACATCGTACATGCAGCTGACAGTGGTGACATCATACTGCCTCAGTTCCATTGAAAGCAACATGACGTCCATGTGTCACCTATGAGTGGTTTGCATACTCAAATTGAGTGTTTCTTATTTTTAGAGAGATTGTTTCTCGCTAATCAGACGAAGTCATCAAAGGGCAAACTAGGGACCACTGATAGAGTCCTATGACTATTACATCGTCTATCATGGTAGAGAGCTGCCAAAAAACTTACCAGTACCACCTGGCATTGTGTATATATATTTATGCATTATTAGTAGTCATTAAACAAATTAAATATGTTTCATGCCGAATTGGGCACTGCAAGATGCTACTATTCCCTATGTCCATCGCTGCGCGCGATGGCGCGCGCCCCTCCACTACTAACAAACAAGCATGTGAGATATGCCTGCAATTTGTACCTACTTAGGTTCCTAAGCTTGAAGGGCACAAAAGTGAGCAAGATGCCTAAGCAGATCGAGAATCTAGAGCATTTACAATCTCTTGATCTATCTTTCACGCTTCTTATTGAGCTGCCAAAAAGTATCACAAAGCTCGAGAAACTTGAGTGCATACATTTCAGCAATAACAATGATTATTGGGATACTTTGTGGACTATGCCCCGAGGACTCAACAAAATGAAGAGGCTACGTGTATTGTATAGGGTTTGTATTGGGAAGGACTCTAAAGTTGCCCAAGAGGTAGGTGAACTGGAGGAACTGCAATATTTAGACTTGTCCATTGACAAAAACAAAACCATTGATGAGGAGGTTCTCAAAGAGCTTGCTCTGTCCATTGGTAAGATGCACTCCCTCTGGTGGCTTAGTATAGGGCTACATGGAAGCAGTGATGATGGTGATAAGACACTGAACTTTCTCCATCACCTACCAACGCCACCGCGACTCCTCCGAACCCTTTGGATTAAAGGTGACATCATCGATGGGTTGCCTAACTGGATTGGCTCACTCTCACACCTGGTTACTTTTACCATCATAAAGACCAGTCTTACTGATGATGAGATCTTTGGTGTCCTGTGTAAGCTGCCCAGCCTTAAGGAATTGTACGTGGATTGGTACTGCTACAGGGGTGATGAGCTGGTTGCACGCAGCAGCCACAAGTTTCCGGGGCTCATGGACATGAGTCCTGGAGGTTATCTACCCAGAGTTATTCGATTTGAGGAAGGATCCATTGCAACGCTGGAGATGCTTACACTCAGATTTGACTACAGGTCCACGCACGTGGCGGAGAGGAGCATTGTTGGCACTGAACACTTGACCAACCTGAAAAAGGTTATGCTCAACTGTCGTGGCAACTACAATGCACCAGTCAACACAGTACTTGAGCAGATGAAGGCTGAGAATGATAGGCGCTCGAAGTCCAATCAATTCGACATTGCAGTTAAATATTGGTGATTGTGTTATCGCCTCATTTATTAACTATTCGGGACGTCAAACTAGGTTATTCATATATGTATGTGTTTGTATCTGGTATTCCATCTTTGAATGTATCTTCCCCAAAGAAGAAATCCCCCTGTTTGTATAGAACGTAGTTTCTGTGTACACTGTTGTGAACTTGTGATTTCAGAGTGACTTCTGTTTTCGTTGGACGTTACATTCGCTCCTTGATGTTTGTGTTGGACATTACAGGTGAGCCCCCGGTTCTCAAATCTCAATTGCTCTTCCTGGCGCCGCGGTAGCACCCATCGGAAGAGTACGACGATTGACGGCCGCCGTTGGCAGCTTCGCGTAGGAAGGACTGCCAGGCTGCTTTGCCATCCCCCATTCCCCTATGGATATGTGTCTGCCCTTGTCCTGCCGCCAGGGTCCAGACTTCAGAACGAGGGAGGGCCAAAGGATGGCGGAAGGTTGTTTTTCAAGTGTGTTAACCATTAGCTGCCCTGCCCCCAGGCCCCCCACTCTCTCTGTTCCGATTAGTGGCATATTCTTATTGGACCGGTTCACAACTTGCGACATTGGTGTCCTTTCCATTGCTGTGAAGGCCAAAACTGAATTGTCCTCATTTTTCTAAATTTTGTGATTATCCATTTGAAAAGGTAGGCACCGTTTGCCCCTTGGTTGGACTGAGTCAGATGGAGTATGACGAGAAATTGTACGGTGCTCGAAAAAATTAGAATCATCCATCTGAAATTCTGGGCTGGAGCCTAAAATATATGGGTATGGAACCAAAAATATTTATGCTAGGAATTATTTCCAAAATAAATTTAAAGGCTAGAATATTACTTTCTGCTCCTTATCTCGTTGTGCTCGCCCTATGCCTCTGTCTCCTTTGTGCGCGGCGTCCATCGGCAGGCCTGCAGCTCGTTCCTCCCGGCGTGTGCTGCCGAGTAGATGTCAATTGCGTTCCTGACTGATGCGTGGGCGAAGACACGAGTCAGTTTGGCCTGTCACCCATCGCAACGGCACCGCAGTGAGACCCGGATTCAAAGTTGCAGACATTTTTAATTAGCTCCTCGCCAGACTAAAATAACAGAATTTCAAGCGGAATGAGATACCCATCTCAAGAAAGCGTGAGCCACCATGCATTGCTAGCTGGACTTGTTTCAGGCTAGCTTTTGCAGAGACATATACCTCTGCGTATATGCGGACATTCCTTGAAGAAGACTCATCGGTGCTAGCCTTTCCGACCTTTCAGTCCTAGCTACGAGTATGAACAGCATGATGATCATGTCGGCCACGGAGAGCTTTTTTTTTTCCTGGCAAAAAAAGAAGCACCTCCCCAGTCCTCCTAGGTCCTAGCTTGTTTTATTCTGATGACTGCTTCAGTTCACAAGATGTCACGCCTCACAATGGCCTCTGCAACCTGGACGTGAAACAGCTCAGAGGGACTAGGGTATCAGAGAATGGTGATCCCCGGCGGCCGGCAACGGTGAGCCCCTTGCAGGCTTGAGGCGGCTGAGACATCCTCCCCGAGATTCGTATCCTCCCTTGCGGCCTTTGCGCTGGCTGCCCTCTGCGCTGCGCTGCGCACGCTCGCCAAGCTTTTTTCGGCTCGCCGCCTCGCTCTCCGCGCAGGCCGCTCGCTTGTCGCGCCGACATCTGTGCTGCCCGTGCATACGTCGAGGAAGCATGCTCGTCACACCGCACCAGTGGCGGAGCTCGTCGATTCTCATGACTAGGGCCACAGTGAAAATACCAGATCAAAATACCATCCGCACTAGGTCTAATACCGATAGACAATAAAAGTAGCTTGTAAATACATAAGTTTATATGATACATATAAATAAAAAAAAATCAATGGAAAACATAAAATTTGAGATAACGAAGGTAACTTTTTCCATTCGAGATCGACTTCAGCTACAGATAGATAAAAAAAATATCTTCATTGGCATAAGAATAAATTAATAGCTTAGACTCATGTTTGGGGGAGAAACATAGACAACGCAGAACTTAGATTTGAGACTTGAGAATTGGAATCGGGATTGCCAATAATCAACGGAGGCATCCGTGCAATCGGCAAGCAACACAGAGCCGCATACTTGGCAGCCTGCTTGCAGTGTGCGTAAGGCTTGCAGCGCAGCGTGCTGCCTGCCCTACACAGCCATCGGGCCACACTATGGCCGAGATGCCGGCACCGCCGCACTGAGTCGTCGCGCCCCCGGAAAGTGCATCTACGACCAGCGGTTTGCCGCCAAGCCCAAGTGGGGTCCATCCGTGGAGGTCCGGTGAGAGGCCAGCGTCCGTCAAGAGGAAGGACGAGCGGAGGCGCGGAGCCGCCAAGAACGGCGCCCTGCAGAATACGGACGGAGTCACGGAGAAGCAGGGGTTGGGGAGTCGAATCACATGTGCCTCTGGACGTCGTCTCCTCTCTGTGATGGGCCGGGAGTCTGTTACTCAATGCTAAAACACGAAATTAGGCCAGAAAATGACATATAATATAAGGGTGTTCTTTGGGCCACACCTAGGGCCGTGGCCCTAGCGGCCCTAGGCCCAAATCCACCCCTGCACCGCACCGTCCTTGCCCACGCGAAGCGCCGCGCATCACTGCAACGATGCATGCATACGTCGAGGAGGCAGTGCCCTGGCGCTCTATCATGAGCTTTGACGGTCGTCACTGAAAGCCTCGTTTGGGACTGGCGCGCAGGACGATGTGATGCGACACACGGGAGAGCACCAGCCGCCGCGCGCACGAATGGAACGGGACATGCTCCCTGCTGCTCCTTTCGCGCCCCGCTCCTGCCGGCGTTGATGGAGAGCGAGCGGAGCAGAAGGAAGAAAAATCAGCTCTGATGAAAGCCAACAACTGATTGACAGATGGTCCCATGAACTGAGAGGAAGGCATGGCCTAGAGCACGGCTTTTTTGCCTAGCCCAAACACGACACAACACGGCCCGTGCAGCATCGTGCCTAGACCAGCCTGTCCCGTATTAGCAGGTTGTGCCTGAGCCGAGGGACGAGCACGTGGGCCAGCATGGCACGGCTCGTAAACCAGTCGAAGGCCCGGTGATGGCCCGAAGACCTGCTAAAGGCCCATCCCATTTCCCACTCCCTTCCATCAAACCCTATCTCACTCCTCACCTGGCCTACCCCCTCCCAATCCCCCACCCACGCCACACCGCTCACACTCTCCCGTGAGGGCGCGACCGTGACCGGCGGCCCCCCAAGCGCTACTTCCTCCTCCACACCCCCGCACGTCCGGTCGCCGCCACCGCGTTCGTCTTCCCCGACCCATCGGCAATAGTAGCGGCGGTGGTGTCCCTAGCGGCAGCGGCAGTGGCAGCAAGGCGTCGTCCCCAGTGGCAGCGGCAACAGCGACGGCGGCAACAGCGACGGCGTCCCCAGCGACGGCGACGAGCACGGCTGCCTGCCATGCCGATGCCTCCCCTTCCCTCTAGCTCTCGCGGCGGCATTCTTGCCTCGGCTCCTCTACGATTCGGGCCTTGGGCCGGCCTAACAAGCTTCACAAGCCGTGCTTTTTGGGCTGGCCCGGCACGGAAAACGCCCCAAAGGGCCGTGCTTGGATTGCCGGCCAGGCACGGTGGATTGGAACGACACGAGTACTCTGAACAAGCGTCGAGAGTTTTGCTCAATCATCCACCTTAAAACTCTACTATAGGCAACTTGGGCCTAAGACAAAACTCAGCGACCTCGGTGGTGCAGGTGCCTACCAAGATTCCGCAAGAAAAAGATGCCATTATTATATACTCAAAGTCCCGTGGACGTCGGATGCTCTGATCAATAGTACAGTACGTTGCAAGGACTGGTTTTGTACTAAGGCTATCTGCACCGTTCCTTCGCTAAAGCTGCCTGTAAACAGGGCATGGCCCACAAGCTGCATCGGTCTGTACAGGTGCTCGTCTTGGAAAGCTGCCGTCAAGCGCCTGCATTTGGACCTGTACAAGGCTGCTGTCATGCTGTGAGAGGTCCGGCTGTTGCATGCAGGCTAATAGAGGTGGAGAGACCGAACGCTAGCTGTGCAGTTTTTTTTTAGCAAACAGAATGATAGGGTAGCTGATACAGGTGCGCGGTGCATGAATCTGAACTGCATATTTACAGTCCAGAGCGGTTTAAAGATCTGCGGTGCGCATAGCCTAAGCCTCCATTTAGTTCCCAAACTTCTCAAAAAAGTTTTCTAAGATTTCCCATCACATTAATTTTACGGCATATACATGGAGCATTAAATATAGATAAAAAAATAACTAATTGCACAGTTTTTCTGTAGATGTTGAGACGAATCTTTTGACTCTATGTCACATCCAATTTTAAGGATAAAATTGAATGCATAATCTTATGTGCGTCCAAATATCAGTCACACATATAAGCCGACAAATATAAGGCAATATCAAAAGACAATGCTCAAATACATAACGTAATAATAAATAGAATATAATCTTAAGTAACGAGCAGCGGAAACACTCCGATCTTCAGGTGTAGGCCCCAACTCCACAGTGACACAGCTGACTGGTTGACCACAAACCTAACTGTTGTTGTTTATATAGCAAGAGTGAGCACATATCGTAGTCAGCAAATATAACATGGGGTTTATGAGGCTCAAAAAGGATAGACACAGGTTTAACAGCAGTTTGCTTTTAATGAGTCAAAGTTTTAACATTAAATTAGCAAATGTTATGCTTAACCCAAATAACCTACATAATTATCATTAGTGAAATATTCTCATCCAAGTCCATCGTAGCCCATCATCATCTCAATCCATGTGTCTCGTCTTCCCCTAAGTATCCAATATTCTGTGAGTTTTTCGGGCCGCTCGTGACCGTGAGTACGGCTGATATACCAGTTTTACACTCTGCAAAGGTTGTGCACTTTAACCATGAGTCGTGATTCCCATGTGTTGGGGTTTACAAGGCCCACACTACATTACCGAGGTGCATAACAGGGTCTCACTATGAAGTCTTTCAAAAGACTCCCCCAAACATGTTAGTAGCCGCACAAGTATAAGCAGCTAGGCGAATGGAGGCCCTCTAACAAAGTGGTACAATAAACGCAGCATATACACACTTTGAGAGACAAGAAGCCATTCTGCAACCGAGGCTTTCCCTGAGCGCCTTTCGGTAACCACTAACAAGTTAGAAAATGTCCTCATTGTTGACTAAAGCCAGAGTCATATAGCTCTCATGGTTGCACTGTAAGTCCCAGCTTTTGCTGACAGATTAGTCCTTAGGGAAAGGAATCTAGAGCATCACAAAAACTATGCTCTAGCCCCTTGAGTCCATGTTGTTAAAAAGCAAGTTTTATCCTTCGTTGCATATATCCATAAATCACTATTCAAATTATATTAATTTAAATCAAGCACTAGCAGAGTCTACCCATATGCATGCAATTCCCATAGGTATCAAGATATAAGGTAAACAATTACTAGGGTATCCTTATGAGTAACAAAATTAGACACATGCAACATGAATTAAAGTGACATTATGGTGAATAGGTAACAAGGAAGATCCCATACTATACTTGCCTTAGACTTGAGATCCTTTTCTCTGATCCAAAACCTTCAATGAAATGCTTCTTGATCACCACGTAAATCTCACCGACTGGACATGAACATAATGCACTATACAGGCATCCAACACATACATGCATAGCATACAAGTATATATTCTATTAGAACAATACACCATTCAAGGAAAATAGAAGTTAAATAGGTTTAGAAAACTAATCTACGTGTTGCTATGAGCACACAGACATGAAGATCACGCTAATCGGAATTACGGTTGAAAAGATACATCCACCAAAGGATTTGCTTTTACTTATAAAACAAGTGATTAATAGATTATTAAATTAATATTTAATTTAGAAGACTTAAACATGTTAAACCACCTTGTTAATGCATAGGTTACGAGAATCGGAAACCAACGCAATTTGAACGAATCAATTCGGAGTTAAAACGAATGAGATATGAATTTAATAAAATTTACTATAGAAAAATAATAAATTAAATATAATCACGAAATTAAAAGGTTGGAAACAGATCTAACAGTAGCACTATCTTGTACATAACGTCAATACGATCCTAACGGAATTTGAATGGGTCAAATCGGATTTAATACGAAAAAACGATGAGGAAAATATGGATGATAGCAAACTTTAAATAATTGCGTCTTCTACCTTGGGAGGTCTTCACGTACAGACTCTTACTTCTCCTGTTGTACCTAGCGTGGGAGGAAGGCCTCGGCAGGACCAGCACCGAATGAGGGAAGGTGGAGCTGCACTTTAGATGAACAGACGGTGTTGACGGTAGTTATTGCTCATTTTTACCCATCAAATAAATATGAATCAAGGGCATCAAACAATACACAGCATAGTTATGGGGTTTGATTCTAACAAGTTCCACGAGTTTTAGTATTCTCACTTGTTTTGCAGGGTATAAAAGGATATTCAATTTTTCACCGACTAAAAGTATCTCAAATGAGGAATTGGAGTTCACCATTGCATAGAGCTCATCGAGACGATCGAAACGGACCTATGATTTGCAATTTTTGGAGTCTGAAATAAAGAGATATGAATTTTACAAACACTGAAAGATTCTAAAACCTGAGCTGCGGGATTAATTAAAGGCTGCGAGATTAATTGGGCCTAAATCAGAATTTAGCCCATTAAAGCCTATGTGCACATGGTGGAAAGGCTTAGTACCATATTGATTGCGCAAGGTGGAGAGGAGGCCAGGCGCCCCTATATATACAGCCCCAGGGACCCCTTAAGCTCCATCCCTTTTCATTATTATAATTCATATTCTCTAGTTAGGGATTGGATGGAGAGGTGCCCATTGAAGGATAACCTCTCTCTAATGTAGTAGATTAGTTCTAGTTGAGAGTTAGGGAGAGCGAAGCCATGCTTCGGTTCTGGAGAAGTCTTCAGGGGTCTGGTATATCTTTGTATCTCATCTCTGTAAGACTTATGCTTTTATATATATCTTCTCTATTTACTTATATGCTTTATTATGTGATTGGTTAGTATAGTTGTTATACTTTGGCATAGGATCTCTGTTCGTATTGAGTGCTCTAGTTATCACGTGTGATTAGAGTAGTATTCATTGGTGTAAACGTGGTGTCTAGGCTAGTGTTTACCTGAGATTGCGCCCAATTCTTACGATTAGTTATGGTAGCCCCAGAGGTGACAGCTCTGTCGGTCTTCATATTCCACCACGTCGGAGTTGGTGTTTCGTAGAGCTTTTTGGCAGCCTTCTCCCGATTATCCCTTCCCAGTCTATTCGAGAATCGTAAAGGTACTGTTGCTCCAAAGTGCTATTGTGTGATTGCTTTACCTATCTATTTTTTAGTTATCTTAGAAACCAAGTAATAGAGAAGTATTTAGAAACTTCCGTTGTCCTCTCACTTTAGCTATCTACTCTTTTATCATAGAATTCTTCTGTGTGTCTATGTCATTTAAGCATAACTCCTATCATTTATTACTTACCCCTATTTTAGTCTAGTTGGTCTACTAAGTTAGTAGATACATAATGGTAGCTATCAGATTCTTTAACCATTCCTTCCCTGTGGTAAGATATAAATAACGATACCTGGAATACTCTCGGTAAAATATTACAATGGTATTCTGTGCTCTTGCGGAATCTTTCATATTCTATTTGCACTTAATTAATACCAATAAGCATTTTTGGCGCCGTTGCCGGGGAAGCAATTGGCATAAGAGTTTTATAGTGATCTTGATGTATGCTAATTTAGTGTACTATTAGATATAGTAGGATTACCCCTGTTCTGTTGAGTTATAGAATAAGAGAGGACAGCAGAAGCCGTTTTGACCTTCCGGAAAGTTTCCACAAAACAAGAACATACATTGAAGAGCCCAGGGTGTCTAAACATTCAAGATTCATCAATAATGGAACCCTGCCATCTCACAGGTTTGTACACACATATATATATATATTTCTAACCCTGTGTAGATTGGAGAAGGAGGTCGTCGTCACAACAATTCAAATCACATCTCAAGTGACGAACATAGAGGCTGTGCTACACACAAGTCATGGTAAGTATGATCAAGAAGATGAGAAAGTCTTGCTTATGGACTTTAAACTTTTGAGTAGTTATCTTTTAATTCTTACATCTCATTGCATATTTATTTTAATCCATGCATCCACACCATTTAGTTTATATTCTCTCATCCATAGCATGTTCAGTTCTTGCATACATCCATACCAACTGCATATTAAAAAGAAAAATATATATATACACCTCACTATGGTCATATTATTTTATCTTTATTTGAATAAATCCTTGTAATGCTTTCATGCTACCTTTACTTACAATAGTTTATAGCTAGAATAATTTCATATATCTCAAATGAAGCATGGTGCCTAATTTAGGAGTGTTTGATCTTACATTCAAAGGTTTTTAATCTAAGATTATTAACTAAAAGTGTAATAATTAGAAGGTCTCCCAAGAACGACTTTGTGTCCTAAAATAACCACTCTTGAAAAATAATGTGAGCATGTACTTTTTGATATAATACCCTTGAGAATTGAGCATAGAATTATAATTATAAAAATATTACCTCGAGTATTTTTGTCACTAACCATTTCAGGCTTGAAGTAGAAGGATGGCATCATTAGGTATGTCCAACCAATCATTATGCAACATTAATCCATCCAAACTTAACTTAGATTTGCAAAATTCAAGTTTGGGAGAATGGGCTTATTTAGAAAATCTTATGTTGCTAATATTGGTTGTCTCTATCTTGTCAATCTATTTTCAAATTGTTAATCAAGGATCATACTCTTTCATCTCTGTTTGCATAACTCTCTACAAACTTTCATGTTACATTTGTTCGCTATAGTATACTTATGGTTTAGAGAAATTTCATACACCTTTTAAATTAGGCATGGTGCTTAGTTTAAACTGTTTTCTGGAATCATAATTAGACAAGGTGTTTAGTTTGATCTCCGAAACAAGAGGTGCGATGATTTTACTTTCAAAGGCTTTTTTTAAATTAAGCGTGGTGCTTAGATTAAAATGCCTTCCTAAGTCAAATTGGACGTGGTGTCTAGGTTGAGTTTTGAGCCGCTCGTATGCTATAGTAGACATTGGATATTTTGTAGGACTAACCCTTGCAGAAAAATTCCAATTTAATTTGGGTAAGTCACGAGATAAATTTAAATCAGAGATGAGACAGGGCACATACTGAACTTTAATAACTTTGCAGAGGAAGACATAGCTCATTCATTATGGATGGAAGAACTGTGAGTATTAATGATTCATTCACTTTATTTTCTGCTGCAAGTTACTTGGACTCAAGTCATGCCGGTATAGAACAAAATATCGACTTTATCTTCTTAGTAGCGTAGATGGAACATGATTCTGGACAAATAACCTATGTTTCAAACTTATAAATCCCTTTGGATATGTGTTGTCCACTAATCTGTTGCAGGCATAATAATGAATGGAGTGACAAGGTATCATAAGATCAAAGAAGCAAAAGATGGCAAAGAGGATAAGCAATAAAGGAGACAAGATGCTCATGAACAACTGAAGATGCAAGAAAAGAAAAGGACCACCAATCATCTAACCTTCATTACTTAGTGCCATCATACTCTAATAATGAAGGTAATATCTTAAGGTAAGTGGTCACTATTTTCCTATTGATCTTGGAATACAGATAAATAAAGACATAAATATGTTAGAGTTACATTTTTAATTGATTAACCTAATTAACTCAACATGCTTTGTCCTTTAAGATTATTCATGGCATCATTCTTTTGATCTCAATCTTAACCAAATGTGCTAAAATATTGTATTCTATCTTTGGAAGATGGTAATCACACTCATGTGAAAATTTATATATTATGCAGAGATAGACAACCATTCCATTAGTTAAGCAATTTAAATCTTTTCTGCCATATGAACTTAAATGCAATATTAATGCTTAATCGTCTGATCTTACCACTCATGTCATGAGTAAAATAAATTATGTAACATCAACTTTGTCTTGTTCAATGTGCCTAAAACTAGAGAAGAATAAATAAAGAAATAGATTTAGTTCCGTTGGTATTTTTCTACCAACAGAGCCCATGCACTTGATTTCTAGCTTGGTTGTGCAAACAGGACAACACTTTGAGCAAAATTTGTTAATTCCCAAAATTCTACAAGTGAAAGTTCTGTGAACATGCACGCTGAGCAAGATGCTGCCAGCTTGCACTATTAATGCTCTACTTCAAACTGTTGGCCAAGAAAAGAACAAAAGTGACATCACCATCACCAGAGGTGCAACCATCAAGACCTTTATCTCTAAGACAGAGAGATACACAAGAGTGGAAGAAAAAGTCCTGTCGGTAAATTTTAATTCCGCACCCTTGCCATAAGGTAACATGATAGTTATCTAATTAATTAATATTCATAGTTTACATTAGTAATTTTACTTTAGCATATTCATCTTTATGCATATCAAAAAGAAAAAAAGAAAAATCTTTATTGCCTTATTTATTGCATCATAAAACATTAAAGCCCCATGTGAATAAATTTATAGAATATTCACTATGGTGGCATAAAAAATAAATAAAAATAAAATTAAAAAATTGATAATAGCATTTATATTTACTTTCTTGCATTATGCAAATCCTAAGCTCCATGAGAATAAATATTCTCCATGGTGGCATAAAAATATATAGCATGCATACATATTTGATTGTTGCATAAAAAAGTTAGAAAACCCTGAAAAGAGAATCCTGCTAGAATCTGTCAATTAAAATCAACTCAGAGAATAATCAATTACTTATTGGCTGACCGCTAACCCCTTAACACATTCGAGCCTCGAATTTTGGTTTTCTTGTTGGAGTGTAATTATGCAGGATAACTCTATGTTTGAGGAGTGAGTCCATCAGTGGCGCCCACCAGACTGCTGCTGGTGAGCCCATTTTAAAGGTCATCAACACCAAGTATTGCAAACATCTAGTTTGGGGAAGGAGCATCCCCTAGTTATCAGGTAATTATACCTATGCGATTATCGAGTCTGTTTTATAAAGTAATAAAATACCAAAAATATGTGAACACATGAAGGTTCACCATAGTACCATAAGAAAATCTAAAAATACCAAAAATATGTGGGCACATGAAGGTCCACACTTTTTAGAAAAAAACCCAAAAATATGTGGGCACATGAAGGTCCACCCAATTAGGAAACTTCTACTGGAAATATAAAACCAATCACTTACCATGGAGTGGTATTAACCTAACCCATCTCCATGAAATTTGGTATTCTTGTTGGCAATTGAGTTTTACAGGATAATACAAGATCAAAGAGCTAGTCAACCCAGCGCCATTACGCTGTCGGTACACCTGCTCCCATAAGGATCACTCAACTTGCAACATCAAAGACCTCGTCAACATCCAGCTTGGGGGAGGGTACCCTCTACTTAAATCCAGTTAAGTATAAGTTTTCCATCCTTATTATTGTACCATATTGCTTTTCGTGTGAGTTAGCTAGTGAAATAAAATTTAAAAACCAAATAAATAGTGTTTAGATTAGTTAGTGTGTTTGAATAAAATAAAAAGAGAGTGCTTACAATAATTTTGCTCAGACTTAATGAAAACCATACTCAGGAATTTGATAAGTAGCACCCCACCATGATTCCTCATTCCAACTTAGTTTTCAACCTTGAATCATCCCAAGTTTAAGATACAACCATTTTAACTTGAAGATTTGCTTTGAACCTGAAACTTGTGGGTAGCAAATGCTTGATCTAAGTCTAAGTAATTGAGGGATATGATATGCAAAGTTTAAGCTGCTATTTATCTTGTTCCTAGTGATACTTGAATTCTAGAGATTTATTTTGAAAATCCTTAAAACCACATGATGAGTTCCTATATGACAAAAGCTTTATAATCCCACCACAGCCATACATGGTAGATTAGGAAAACATACACATTATATGCTACTTGCTTTATTTTGAGTTTAGTCAAGCTTTTTTGATACCTTAGGAACTTGTCATCCTTTTACAATCAAGATCACATGCACTCCACCCATAATGCACTACTCATATCCGAGTGGGCGCATCCACATTCCACATTTTCCATCTAGATCCACCTGAAAATGTTCTACTCCTACACTAGGAGTGAACACTAAAAATATCCCATTGGTTACCCCAGATCAATGCTCTAAGGTTCTTATTGCTATCTCTCAAAAGAAAAAGAAAAAGGGAAGTATTGTTAAAGAGAAGAGGCATGTGGCTATGTAAAAGAGTGAGATGAGAGAAAACAATAGGTACAAAGATGCCCGCCTGAGAGGTAAAAATGGACAAGTGTCCGAATTTGTCAAAACAATGGGTACTCTGATGCCCGCCTGAAAAAAAGAAGAAAAAGAAAAGAAAGATAGCCTATGTTGTCTTGCAACACAATTCTCTAGTGTTTGAAAAAGAGAGAGATGTCTCAAGGAGCAAACGAGTAGAATTAGGATTAGCCACCATATATATCCACGTACCACCTCACATCCACACACATGCACATCTTGATTTGATTGTATAACTTGTTCCTTTAGATCCATTGTTTGACTTTTGTAATACCCCGGGTATTACGGATTTAATTAATCTTCCATGTCATCATATTTAAATTAATCATTTGCATATGATTGTGATTAGGTCCCTAGAGTGATTTGAATTTAATTAGTATTTGTTTGTAAAATTAAATTCCCAAATAAAGGTTTAAAAATTTACTTTTATTAGGACCAAAACCTAATTTAAAATCTAAAAGGAATTTTGAGATAGTCCCTTAATAAGAGTTTTAGATCTTTTAAAATGGAACAACTTTTATTTTTGGAGATTTCAAAGTTCTGTGGTGGAAATTCAAATGTATTTCAAAACAATGATTTAAAACTTAGTTTTGGATTGGCATTTCAAAAATTATTTGGAATCTGGCAAAACTTCCTAAATAGAAGTTGTAAAGCTCATTGAGTAGAACAACTTTTATTTTGACAACTTTTCAAGTTGTTGAGAAAATTTAAAAGTAATTTTGAAAATACAGTTTGAAATTTAAAACCCTATTCTACCCCCTTTTCTGTAGATTCAAAAATATTTCGAATTTGGATTTAGTTCCAAAAGCAAAGTTGTTCAGAATTTCAAACCCTACAACTTTTGTTTTTGCAGTTTTTCATGTTTGTATGCAAAATCAGTCGAATTTGGTCAAAAACCGACAGCCCCTAGGGAATGAGTGCTACAGTACTTCGCCCCCTCTTCCTGTTCGCGAACAGAGCCGGCAGAGCGCCGTGCCGGGCGGGCGGCCGCGCGAGCCGTGCCGGCCGGGATCCTGCCCGGGTGCCAGTTCGGAGGAGGATCGGCATGCGCCGCGACGCTCTGACCCTGTCCCCCTCTTCCCCGGCCTTCAAAAGGGCGACGAGGCCCTCCCCCTCTCCATTTTCTCCCTCCCGGTCGCCATCGCCACCTCTCGGTCGCCGGCCAAATTCGCCGTCGTCACACCACCACCACCCTCTCCATCTCCCTGCTAGCTCGCCAACTCCCTTGCGCTTTGTTTGCCACCGTTGGCGAGGGTTGTAGTGGTCTGTAGGTGCCGGAGTGCTCGTCGCCATTCCTGCGGGTGGCCAGAGCGCCGCCGCAACCATCTCCGACGCGACGAGCGTGTTGGAGTGAGTTTCTTCTCCCTCGGTCTCGTGTCTCGAACTCTCTATCACTCGCTGTTTCTCATGCGCCTGGCGGTTGGGTCTCTGGCACTCTAGGATCGCCGGAACGCGGGGTCGCCGTCGGAGCCGAGCTGCCGGATCCGCCATCACCGTCAAGCCGCCCTCTCCAAGCCGTTGTTGCCTTCACCGACTCGCCCGTTGGCTTCATGGTGAGCCACTGAGTCTTTCCCGTCCTCTCTCCCTTCCTCTATCCCTTTGTTTTGGCCGGCGCAGAGCCGCCGTGCCGTCGGCTTCCGCCATGGGCGAAATGCTCCTCACCGTGGGATGCTAGGCTAGAGCCTAACCTCTCGGGGGTGCTCGTTAGGAGTTAGGGTAGCCGTAGAGTCGCTCGGGTTCGTCGCTGGGGTCGCCGGCGGCGAGGGCCGTGCTAGCCGCGCGCGCGTGCGCGTGCACGGGAGCCGGCGGGAGGTAGGAGGAGGAGCTGACAGGCGGGGTCCGCCCGTCAGCGTCTCGCCTCGCGTGGCCGTGGGCCGCGTGCGCGCGGGAGCGGTGCGCGCGTGCGCTTGGGCCATGTTGGGCCGGCTCGGGCGCGAGCGCGGTCGGCTGGGCCGTCTCGGCCGAGTGGGCCGTTTTCATTTTTTCCAAAGGAATTTCAAATGCCTTTTCTATTTTAATTTATTTAAATAGTGCTGATGATTGTTATTTTCATATGAATTAATCTGTTGAATGGAAAAATGTGAGAATAATTGTGTATGCTCTCTGAAGTATGTAGTATTTGTTAAAAATATAATATAGGGTGTTCCAGTGCCTTTAATCTGCTGTATAAATCAGTGAAGTAATTAATAAATGCAAGTTTGTGTAATTTTAATTAATTCTCTGTAAATCCAAAAATCATGAAATTTATTGTGGCTCTGTTTGGTGATAAAACCTAGCTGTTGGTAAAGTTTGGTTGCAATTGAAGTTAGTTTGGTCAATTAATGAATATATGTGAAATTAGGGATTAATAAAGTAAATAGAAAAATGAATTTAGGTTTGTTGTGTGAATTTTGGGTTGAATGAAGACCAAGGATCTTTCGCTGTGTGATCCTTGGCAGTTTGAGAACTTAGTGCTTGGTAGTAGTCATAAAGCTGTGTAGCGGCTTTCTGTGACCGTTAAAAAGGTCAATAAAACAAAAGTAGGAAACATTACTTTTACCTTCTGTAGATCGTTTACAACTTTGCCGTGAAGGAAAGTTGTACTCAAGGTATTAATGGTTTACTTCCAAGCATTTCATTTGTTGCCCTCATGCCACGCTAAGCATACATCATTGCATACGTGTAGTGCCCGTTCCCGAGGGGGTCCAGGTCGAGACTACTACTGAGGAGGCCACTCCAGAAGTCATCCAAGGATTCGACATCTGCGGGACTGATCCCGACCCGACGCTGTACACGATCCAAGGCAAGCCCCGGTGCATTCAGCCCCTCTATTACAAAATATTTATAATTCGAGTTAATCTACTGCATAAGGTTGATAGGAGTTGATTGTCACCTATCCAGATGCATTGTCTCAAATAAATACCCTGAAACCTGATTTAAATAAAATGGTTTGAGAAATGCTTAGGCATGCTTAATGAACTTAGCTTTGCATAAAAGAAAAACTATTTTCTGTGCCATGACTATACTTATACTTTGATTGGTGAAGAACTTGTTATCCGCTGGTCGATGTGTATTTGGGTTGGAGTCCCAATGCATGGTCGCTTTCGGAATAGTTTGGAACTGGTCGATGTCTTTGGAAACGTGTTTCGTTGGGTGGCCAGCTCATGGGGCGGCGTTCCCTATGTCTCACTCACCCGACAGGCACGATAATAAAAACTGTCGGGTAGTCTTGTACTTGGGTTAGAGTCCCAATGCAGGATTGACGGCAGGAAGGAAGTAGGGACCGTTTGTTGTAGGTCTGCTGTGATCATGATGAACAGCCTAGCCACATACCAATGCGGAAAGCCTAGAGTTCGGTGACGCTATTGCTGGAACCGACAACCACGCACTGGGAGTGGAGAGATGGCGAGAGTAGCTTGTAC
Source organism: Eremochloa ophiuroides (assembly GCA_038502445.1). Lineage (NCBI taxonomy): Eukaryota > Viridiplantae > Streptophyta > Magnoliopsida > Poales > Poaceae > Eremochloa > Eremochloa ophiuroides. Next base: position 169,432 of record JAHLJS010000188.1, read on the forward strand.
CCACGTGGCCGGCGTGCCTGGATAAGAGTGGAGTACTGTGCTCTCGGGTGGCGCAGGACCGGTTCCGGGATAGCAAAGCCGTGACGACGGGTTGGTATATGTATGCCGGCGTGCTGCATATGCAGTGTGGTTAGAATCCCCAGCTGGGTACTTTCTGGATTCGAATCGACGTGCTCCTCGGTTATGGAGACTTGATCCTCACACTCTACACCGAAAAGTGGTTCTCAACTAGGTTATCTGAATGAATAAAGAAATTTGAAGAATGATGATATTTGAGATTGAATGTCGGAACTATAGTTGTGATTATGATATTGATAAAATAAAATATGGAACAGGATAGATTGCTTTTCTGCAAACTCCTCATCCTCTGCTAGCCTTACCCATAGCCTTGCATTCCTGAGTCTCATTTTACACCCTTAGTCGGGTAAGTCTTGCGGAGTACCCCAAGTACTCAGGGTTTGTTAACCCCGTTGCAGGAGGACCGCAGTCGGAGATCTGTCTTGCCCCATGCTGCGTGACCGTGGTCGAAGAAGAAAGCGGCGATGAGTGAAGTGGAACCCGTGGGCAGGGTTCGAGTTATCTTATTTAGTATTGTGTAACTATTCCACTGCTACTGTTATGTCCTCTGGTCTGTAATAACTATATTTGAATCCTATTTGAACAACCGGTTTGTAATCTAAATGTTATGTAATCTTCCGCACTGTTACTCTGATGTATTTTATTACGAAATGTTGTAATCCTGTGATGATTCTGCAATGGTGATCCTGTCGGAGAAAAGGGCGCTAATGTAGCCCGACGGACCTGTCTAGATCATTTGGGACACGGGCCCGGCTGTCAGAAGTCGTTAGTGACAATGACAAGTGCCGGTGGGCCAGGTGATTTAGCCGGTTCTGTTACAGTTGGTACCAGAGCATTCCATTGCTAATCATTATGGATTACTTTTCAAAAATTTCAAAATGTTTTGGATCATAAAAAGTTTAACCTATTATTTTGGGTCCAAATTGCTTCTATCCTTATCTTGTTCAGTAGTTCTTGTCTTGTTCTACATTTTACCTTATAGGATTAAGGTAGCTGGTGGAATAATATTATTATTAGCCCTATGTTAAAAGTTTATTTATGTATGTAGGTACCTTGCATGATTTAAATTCGTAAGTACGTACATGCATCATGATAATCACACCTGTTAATTAACTTCCTCCTTAAAGTGGGTTTTTTTGGGATAGTTTACCAAACCTATTCTTGCTAACCTATTATATCTTAAAATTCCACTTACCTTCTCCAGATGGCCCGTTGCAAGCTCACAGCACGCAAGATGACCGGACCACGTGGCGTTCCACGCCACCAGTTGGCGCCACGCGCTGGCGAGGGCGGAGCTTCTGGGAGTCGCCCACCTCGTCGCAGCAGCGAGGAGCTTGAGGCTGAGGTTGGAAGGCTGCAGGATCTAGTCAGGCAGTGGGAGGAAGAATACAGAGTGGCACGTCTCAACCACTACCGTGACGTGAGGACCAATCGAGATCTGCGTCGAGAGATCGATCGCCTGACCAAGCAGAGGGATGAAGCTTGGGATCGTGAGGAGACGATCATGGACAGGATGCTCGAGGCGGAGCAGCGTGTTGGTCAGCTTGAGCTCTACAACAACGTCTTGCACGAGGAGGTGCATGAGCTCTATGGTGAGCTCCACCCTATTCCTGCACCGCAGGAGGAGGATCCTGAGTTGGGGGTTGTCCTCGGTCAGGAGGATGAGGACGTGGAGGACGTTGACGTGGAGGTCGAGCCGATCAAGGTCGTCGAGGCAGATGCCGAGGAGGACTTCGAGGAGATCGACGAGGACAGTGACGCTTCTGGCGCGTCTGGGATCGACGAGGACTAGGCCAGTGTGGCCTAGGGTTGTCGGCTAGTTGTTCTCTTTTGTCTGTAGTATAGGTGCTTGCCTAGAAAACCTTAGTTATGGGTTGTGGGTCTTGCCTGGATGCAAGCCATGTTGTGTGAACCTTGTAATATTGCTGTGTGCTGCTATGTTTGCTTAACTAATGTAAGACTCAAGTCGGGTTTGCTTATTAACAGATGGGAGACAACTCTGATAATGCAACTGGTGTTCCCCAACCACCTCAGTTTCCACCCACTCTGGCAGAGGCCATCGCTGCATTGACCAATGTTGCAGCGCTGTTAGCTCAGAATCAGCAAGACCGTGGTGGACGTCGTGGCCGCCGTGATAATGAGGATACCACCTATGTTGACTTCACTGACACCCGCCCACCGGTGTTCACTAAGGCTGATGAACCCTTAGAAGCCGATGATTGGCTCCGTACCATGGAGCAGAAGTTTAGCTTGATTCACTGTACCGAGGTCCAGAAACCTCTGTTTGCAGCCCAGCAGCTCCGTGGCCCAGCGACTACTTGGTATGCCAACCTTTTGGCTGCGCAGGATGCTGGACATCAACTTACCTGGCACGAGTTCCGTGAAGCTTTTCGTGCTCATTACATCCCTGCGGGTGTGATGAAGTTGAAGCTGGATCAGTTTCTGGCCCTGAAGCAGAATGAGTCCACTGTCGCTCAGTATCTTGGGCAGTTCAACCACTTGGCACAGTATGCACCTGAGCATACCAACACTGATTCTAAGAGGAGAGCCTGCTTTGTCAGAGGTCTGAATTTCAAGATTCAACGCAGTCTGTCTAACAACCTCAAGTGCACTTTTCATGAGGCAGTGGATAGTGCAATAGCTTTTGAGGAAAGCGACCGTCAGCTCCAAGAGGAGAAGAAGAAGAGCAAAAGGTCTAGCTCTTCTGGCAGTCAGAAACGCCAGAAAGTTATCTGTCATCCTACCCATCATAACCGTCCGTCATATCCCCATCAGCAGGTAGTTGTGCGCACTGCCGCTACCTCTCATACCTCTAATCAGCAAAACACCACTCAGCCGAATGCCCCTGGCGTTCGTATCAACACTCCACAGACCAACTATAATCATCCATGCTACAACTGTGGAAAGGTGGGACACTGGGCCCGTGATTGCCCTTTTCCGAAGCAGAACAACCAGAATGTGCAGAAGAGTCCTGGTGTTCCGCAACAGCAAGTTCAGCACCGTGGTCACCAGCAGCATGCTCAGAAGGGCAAGATTGTCAAGAAGGCAGGTCGGGTTTATTACACTCAGATCGAAGATATTCCTGCTGGAGAACCCGTCATGATGGGTAAGTTTCCTGTTGCTAGTCATTCTGCCGTTCTGCTATTTGATTCTGGTGCATCTCATTCGTTCATCAACCGTACATTTGTGGTTAAGCATGAAATACCTATTGGGGAAATAAAGGAAGATTTCCTTATACATTCGCCCGGGGGGCGTATAACTACTAAAGAGGTAGTTCAGGGAGTACCTATAGAGCTGGGAGGGCATAAATTCCCAACCACAATGATAGTACTTAAGGATCAGGATATAGATGTGATATTAGGTATGAATTGGATGTATCAGCACAAGGCCTTGATTGATGTGTTGAATAGAACCATAAGAGTCAACATACCTAATAGTCAAACTCAACTTCTTATCCAACTTCCATTGCCCGTAAGAAAGATCGAAAAGACCGTGCAAAGGTTGTGTGCCACCGCAGTTGAAGAAGTATTGAAGATTCCAGTGGTCTGCGAATTTCCAGACGTATTCCCTGATGAGTTGCCTGGTTTGCCACCTGATCGAGATGTGGAATTTGCTATTGAGCTAAAACCTGGAACCGCACCTATATCTCGTAGAGCCTACAGAATGCCTCCCAAGGAATTGGCAAAGCTTAAAGTGCAGCTACAAGATTTGCTAGATAAGGGTTTCATCAGACCCAGCTCATCTCCTTGGGGTTGTCCTGCCATCTTTGTCAAGAAGAAAGACAAATCCCTCCGACTCTGTATTGATTACCGCCCACTCAACGAGGTCACCATCAAAAATAAATATCCTTTACCCCGTATTGACCTACTCTTTGACCAGCTGGCTGGAGCTAAGGTGTTTTCCAAGATTGACCTTAGGTCTGGCTACCACCAAATAAAGATCCGTCCCGAAGACATTCCAAAAACAGCTTTCACCACTAGATATGGCCTATATGAATACCTTGTCATGTCTTTTGGCCTAACCAATGCACCCGCCTATTTCATGTACCTCATGAATTCCGTCTTCATGCCTGAGCTCGACAAATTTGTTGTCGTATTCATTGATGACATCCTGATCTATTCTAAAACACCCGAAGAACATGCCAACCACCTCCGTATCGTCTTGAACCGTTTAAGAGAACATCAACTCTATGCCAAATTCAGCAAATGTGAGTTCTGGTTGGACCGAGTTCCATTTCTTGGGCATATCCTAACAGCGGAAGGTGTGTCCGTAGATCCATGTAAGGTGGAAGAAATCTTGAACTGGAAACCACCAACCACTGTGCACCAGGTTCGCAGTTTCATGGGAATGGCGGGATATTACCGCCGATTCATTCCGGATTTCTCAAGAATAGCTAAGCCTATAACCAACCTATTGAAGACTCAGGTCAAGTTTGTCTGGTCGCCAGAATGCGAGACAGCGTTTCAAACCTTGAAGAGATGTTTGACCACTGCACCAGTCCTTGCTCAGCCAGATATTGAAAAGCCGTTTGATGTGTACTGCGATGCGTCGGGTACTGGCCTTGGTTGTGTTTTGATGCAAGAGGGCCGAGTCATTGCTTATGCTTCACGACAACTCCGGCCTCATGAAGAGAATTATCCCACTCATGATCTTGAATTGGCAGCTGTGGTTCATGCATTGAAGATCTGGCGTCACTACTTGTTAGGCAGCACATGCAATGTCTACACCGATCACAAAAGCCTGAAATACATCTTTACACAAGAAGAATTAAATATGAGGCAACGAAGATGGCTTGAGTTGATAAAAGATTATGATATTGAAGTGCACTACCATCCTGGTAAAGCTAATGTGGTTGCCGACGCACTCAGTCGGAAGGCTCATTGTAATTACTTGACTGTGAAGCCATATGATCTGTCGTTGTGTTACGGGTTAGAAAAATTGGGCATAGAAATAGTCCCTCAAGGCAGTTGGAACAATATCAGCATCAAACCCTCCATCCGTGATGAAATCGTGGCTGCTCAGAAAAATAGTAAAGGTATCAGGCACATCAAAGAGAAAATTCAAGCAGGGAAAGCAGATTGTTTCAGAATTGATGATGAAGGGATTGTATGGTTCAAGAATCGGCTTGTAGTTCCAAAAATTCCAGAGTTACGTGGCAAGATTCTTGACGAAGCTCATTTGACAAGATACTCTATTCATCCGGGAAGCAACAAAATGTACCAGGATTTGAAACAGAAGTTTTGGTGGACTAAGATGAAGATCGAGATTGCTCAGTACGTAGCAAAATGCGACACTTGTCAGAAAGTAAAAGCTGTACACATGAAGCCTGGTGGAGAGCTGCAACCATTACCTATTCCTGCATGGAAATGGGAAGACATCAGCATGGATTTCATTATGGGTCTCCCAACAACCTCTAGGGGTTTCAATTCCATCTGGGTTGTTGTGGACCGCCTCATTAAACAAGCTCATTTCTTACCTGTCAAGAAAATGTACAGGGCTCCGCACTACGCCAAGCTATACATAGAAAATCTGATGAAGCTACATGGAGTGCCCAAGACCATTGTCTCTGACCGAGGCACTCAGTTCATATCCCAATTTTGGAGATCCTTTCATAAATCATTGGGTACAAAACTCCTGCATAGCACAGCCTATCATCCTCAGACTGACGGACAGACAGAGAGGATAAATCAGATACTTGAAGACATGTTAAGAGCCTGTGCACTCAATTACCCTGAGAAATGGGACGAGTGTTTGGCATTGGCCGAATTCTCGTACAACAACAGCTACCAAGAAAGTATAAAAATGGCTCCGTTTGAGGCAGTATATGGCCGCAGGTGTCGTACTCCATTTAATTGGTCCGAGCCTGGAGAAAGATGGTTCTATGGAGTTGACTTGGTCAATGAAGCCGAAGAGAAGGTTCGACTGATACAGGAAAATTTGAAAGTGGCACAGTCACGACAGAAAAGTTATGCCGATCAGCGGCGCAGACCTTTGACATTTCAGGTTGGAGACTATGTATATTTGAAAGTTTCGCCTATGAAAGGAGTTAACCGTTTTGGAGTCAAAGGCAAGTTAGCCCCGCGTTATATTGGACCGTTCTTAATCATAGGACGCGTGGGAAAGGTAGCTTACAAGCTTGAATTGCCAGAACATCTCTCGGAAGTACACAATGTGTTTCATGTTTCTCAGCTGAAGAAGTGTCTCCGAGTACCTGGACAAGTCATCGATGTTGAAGGAGTAGTACTTGAACCTGAATTGACCTACTCGGAGCAGCCAGTACGAGTTTTGGATATAAAGGACCGTGTTACTCGAAGGACCACGACCCGGTGGTACAAGATCCAATGGAGTGATCATTCTGAAGATGAAACTACCTGGGAGTCTGAAGATTTCTTGGCAGAAAGCTTCCCCGAGTTCTATGCTACTCTATAAATGTAAACCTATTTTGTGTTATGCATGGCTTCGCATTGTCTCTTGTTTAAGCTTGAACTTGTTGTTGTTATTCTTTTCTATTACTTTGTTCCAATCTTGGTTATGTACCTAATCTCGGGACGAGATTTCTTTTAGGGGGGAAGGCTGTAATACCCCGGGTATTATGGATTTAATTAATCTTCCATGTCATCATATTTAAATTAATCATTTGCATATGATTGTGATTAGGTCCCTAGAGTGATTTGAATTTAATTAGTATTTGTTTGTAAAATTAAATTCCCAAATAAAGGTTTAAAAATTTACTTTTATTAGGACCAAAACCTAATTCAAAATCTAAAAGGAATTTTGAGATAGTCCCTTAATAAGAGTTTTAGATCTTTTAAAATGGAACAACTTTTATTTTTGGAGATTTCAAAGTTCTGTGGTGGAAATTCAAATGTATTTCAAAACAATGATTTAAAACTTAGTTTTGGATTGGCATTTCAAAAATTATTTGGAATCTGGCGAAACTTCCTAAATAGAAGTTGTAAAGCTCATTGAGTAGAACAACTTTTATTTTGACAACTTTTCAAGTTGTTGAGAAAATTTAAAAGTAATTTTGAAAATACAGTTTGAAATTTAAAACCCTATTCTACCCCCTTTTCTGTAGATTCAAAAATATTTCGAATTTGGATTTAGTTCCAAAAGCAAAGTTGTTCAGAATTTCAAACCCTACAACTTTTGTTTTTGCAGTTTTTCATGTTTGTATGCAAAATCAGTCGAATTTGGTCAAAAACGGACAGCCCCTAGGGAATGAGTGCTACAGTACTTCGCCCCCTCTTCCTGTTCGCGAACAGAGCCGGCAGAGCGCCGTGCCGGGCGGGCGGCCGCGCGAGCCGTGCCGGCCGGGATCCTGCCCGGGCGCCAGTTCGTAGGAGGATCGGCGTGCGCCGCGACGCTCTGACCCTGTCCCCCTCTTCCCCGGCCTTCAAAAGGGCGACGAGGCCCTCCCCCTCTCCATTTTCTCCCTCCCGGTCGCCATCGCCACCTCTCGGTCGCCGGCCAAATTCGCCGTCGTCACACCACCACCACCCTCTCCATCTCACTGCTAGCTCGCCAACTCCCTTGCGCTTTGTTTGCCACCGTTGGCGAGGGTTGTAGTGGTCTGTAGGTGCCGGAGTGCTCGTCGCCATTCCTGCGGGTGGCCAGAGCGCCGCCGCAACCATCTCCGACGCGACGAGCGTGTTGGAGTGAGTTTCTTCTCCCTCGGTCTCGTGTCTCGAACTCTCTATCACTCGCTGTTTCTCATGCGCCTGGCGGTTGGGTCTCTGGCACTCTAGGATCGCCGGAACGCGGGGTCGCCGTCGGAGCCGAGCTGCCGGATCCGCCATCACCGTCAAGCCGCCCTCTCCAAGCCGTTGTTGCCTTCACCGACTCGCCCGTTGGCTTCATGGTGAGCCACTGAGTCTTTCCCGTCCTCTCTCCCTTCCTCTATCCCTTTGTTTTGGCCGGCGCAGAGCCGCCGTGCCGTCGGCTTCCGCCATGGGCGAAATGCTCCTCACCGTGGGATGCTAGGCTAGAGCCTAACCTCTCGGGGGTGCTCGTTAGGAGTTAGGGTAGCCGTAGAGTCGCTCGGGTTCGTCGCTGGGGTCGCCGGCGGCGAGGGCCGTGCTAGCCGCGCGCGCGTGCGCGTGCACGGGAGCCGGCGGGAGGTAGGAGGAGGAGCTGACAGGCGGGGTCCGCCCGTCAGCGTCTCGCCTCGCGTGGCCGTGGGCCGCGTGCGCGCGGGAGCGGTGCGCGCGTGCGCTTGGGCCATGTTGGGCCGGCTCGGGCGCGAGCGCGGTCGGCTGGGCCGTCTCGGCCGAGTGGGCCGTTTTCATTTTTTCCAAAGGAATTTCAAATGCCTTTTCTATTTTAATTTATTTGAATAGTGCTGATGATTGTTATTTTCATATGAATTAATCTGTTGAATGGAAAAATGTGAGAATAATTGTGTATGCTCTCTGAAGTATGTAGTATTTGTTAAAAATATAATATAGGGTGTTCCAGTGCCTTTAATCTGCTGTATAAATCAGTGAAGTAATTAATAAATGCAAGTTTGTGTAATTTTAATTAATTCTCTGTAAATCCAAAAATCATGAAATTTATTGTGGCTCTGTTTGGTGATAAAACCTAGCTGTTGGTAAAGTTTGGTTGCAATTGAAGTTAGTTTGGTCAATTAATGAATATATGTGAAATTAGGGATTAATAAAGTAAATAGAAAAATGAATTTAGGTTTGTTGTGTGAATTTTGGGTTGAATGAAGACCAAGGATCTTTCGCTGTGTGATCCTTGGCAGTTTGAGAACTTAGTGCTTGGTAGTAGTCATAAAGCTGTGTAGCGGCTTTCTGTGACCGTTAAAAAGGTCAATAAAACAAAAGTAGGAAACATTACTTTTACCTTCTGTAGATCGTTTACAACTTTGCCGTGAAGGAAAGTTGTACTCAAGGTATTAATGGTTTACTTCCAAGCATTTCATTTGTTGCCCTCATGCCACGCTAAGCATACATCATTGCATACGTGTAGTGCCCGTTCCCGAGGGGGTCCAGGTCGAGACTACTACTGAGGAGGCCACTCCAGAAGTCATCCAAGGATTCGACATCTGCGGGACTGATCCCGACCCGACGCTGTACACGATCCAAGGCAAGCCCCGGTGCATTCAGCCCCTCTATTACAAAATATTTATAATTCGAGTTAATCTACTGCATAAGGTTGATAGGAGTTGATTGTCACCTATCCAGATGCATTGTCTCAAATAAATACCCTGAAACCTGATTTAAATAAAATGGTTTGAGAAATGCTTAGGCATGCTTAATGAACTTAGCTTTGCATAAAAGAAAAACTATTTTCTGTGCCATGACTATACTTATACTTTGATTGGTGAAGAACTTGTTATCCGCTGGTCGATGTGTATTTGGGTTGGAGTCCCAATGCATGGTCGCTTTCGGAATAGTTTGGAACTGGTCGATGTCTTTGGAAACGTGTTTCGTTGGGTGGCCAGCTCATGGGGCGGCGTTCCCTATGTCTCACTCACCCGACAGGCACGATAATAAAAACTGTCGGGTAGTCTTGTACTTGGGTTAGAGTCCCAATGCAGGATTGACGGCAGGAAGGAAGTAGGGACCGTTCGTTGTAGGTCTGCTGTGATCATGATGAACAGCCTAGCCACATACCAATGCGAAAAGCCTAGAGTTCGGTGACGCTATTGCTGGAACCGACAACCACGCACTGGGAGTGGAGAGATGGCGAGAGTAGCTTGTACCCACGTGGCCGGCGTGCCTGGATAAGAGTGGAGTACTGTGCTCTCGGGTGGCGCAGGACCGGTTCCGGGATAGCAAAGCCGTGACGACGGGTTGGTATATGTATGCCGGCGTGCTGCATATGCAGTGTGGTTAGAATCCCCAGCTGGGTACTTTCTGGATTCGAATCGACGTGCTCCTCGGTTATGGAGACTTGATCCTCACACTCTACACCGAAAAGTGGTTCTCAACTAGGTTATCTGAATGAATAAAGAAATTTGAAGAATGATGATATTTGAGATTGAATGTTGGAACTATAGTTGTGATGATGATATTGATAAAATAAAATATGGAACAGGATAGATTGCTTTTCTGCAAACTCCTCATCCTCTGCTAGCCTTACCCATAGCCTTGCATTCCTGAGTCTCATTTTACACCCTTAGTCGGGTAAGTCTTGCGGAGTACCCCAAGTACTCAGGGTTTGTTAACCCCGTTGCAGGAGGACCGCAGTCGGAGATCTGTCTTGCCCCATGTTGCGTGACCATGGTCGAAGAAGAAAGCGGCGATGAGTGAAGTGGAACCCATGGGCAGGGTTCGAGTTATCTTATCTAGTATTGTGTAACTATTCCACTGCTACTGTTATGTCCTCTGGTCTGTAATAACTATATTTGAATCCTATTTGAACAACCGGTTTGTAATCTAAATGTTATGTAATCTTCCGCACTGTTACTCTGATGTATTTTATTACGAAATGTTGTAATCCTGTGATGATTCTGCAATGGTGATCCTGTCGGAGAAAAGGGCGCTAATGTAGCCCGACAGACCTGTCTAGATCATTTGGGACACGGGCCCGGCTGTCAGAAGTCGTTAGTGACAATGATAGGTGCCGGTGGGCCAGGTGATTTAGCCGGTTCTGTTACAACTTTACAATACATTTATTGCAAGTATGTATGAGCTGACTCCTTACCCATGAGCTCCACATAAGCCATTAGTTATAGGGTGAGAGAAAAAGAGAAGGCATGCATCACTATTGCTTTAGTGAGGATCCACAAATATCATATATTGAGAGACTTGAGAAAGTCATACAAAGGGAACTCTGAGTTTTATATTGAAAACTTACAAAAGCTCCAGGATAAGAGTTGAACAACAGAGCTTGAGACATAGTGTTTAACTTAGACATTCTATCCTTCAATTACCCAAGACTCAAGAGAAAGCTACAAGCTCCATGGTAAAGGTAATACAGGTAAGTCTGAAGGTTAGTTTGGTCTACTCTAATACTTGAGTACTTCTTGGTTTAAAACGGAATACTTGTGAGGGGTAGCTATAACTTTTGATTTATGCTAAGGTTTGGCCTTGCTAAGGGACTAGCAAAGGGTAAGTTTGGGGGAACTTGTTGACAGTAGTTATTGCTCATTTTTACCCATCAAATAAACATGAATCAAGGGCATAAAACAATACACAACATAGTTATGGGGTTTGATTCTAACAAGTTCCACGAGTTTTAGTGTTCTCACTTGTTTTGCAGGGTATAAAAGGATATTCAATTTTTCACCGACTAAAAGTATCTCAAATGAGGAATTGGAGTTCACCATTGCATAGAGCTCGTCGAGACGATCGAAACGGACCTATGGTTTGTTATTTTTGGAGTCTGGAATAAAGAGATATGGATTTTATAAACACTGGAATATTCTAAAACCTGAGCTGCGGGATTAATTAAAGGCTGTGGGATTAATTGGGCCTAAATTAGAATTTAGCCCATTAAAGCCTATGTGAACATGGTGGAAAGGCTTAATACCATATTGCTTGCGCAAGGTGGAGGGGAGGCCAGGCACCCCTATATATACAGCCCCAGGGACCCCCTAGGCTCCATCCCTTTTCATTATTATATTATAATTCATATTCTCTAGTTAGGGATTGGATGGAGAGGTGCTCATTAAAGGATAACCTCTCTCCAATGTAGTAGATTAGTTCTAGTTGAGAGTTAGGGAGAGCGGAGCCATGCTTCGGTTCTGGAGAAATCTTCAGGGGTCTGGTATATCTTTGTATCTCATCTCTGTAAGACTTATGCTTTTATATATATATCTTCTCTTATTACTTATATGCTTTATTATGTGATTGGTTAGTATAGTTGTTATACTTTAGCATAGGATCTCCGTTCGTATTGAGTGCTCTAGTTATCACGTGTGGTTAGAGTAGTATTCATTGGTGTAGACGTGGTGTCTAGGCTAGTATTTACCTGAGATTGCGCCCAATTCTTACGGTTAGTTGTGGTAGCCCCAGAGGTGACAACTCTGTCGGTCCTCGTATTCCACCACGTCGGAGTTGGTGTTTCGTAGAGCTTTTTGGTAGCCTTCTCCCGATTACCCCTTCCCAGTCTATTCGAGAATCGGAAAGGTACTGTTGCTGCAAAGTGCTATTGTGTGATTGCTTCACCTACCTATCTTTTAGTTATCTTAGAAACCAAGTAATAGAGAAGTATTTAGGAACTCCCGTTGTCCTCTCACTTTAGCTATCTACTCTTTTATCATAGAATTCTCCTGTGTGTCTATGTCATTTAAGCATAACTCCTATCATTTATTACTTACCCCTATTTTAGTCTAGTTGGTCTACTAAGTTAGTAGATACATGATGGTAGCTATCAGATTCTTTAACCATTGCTTTCCTGTGGTAAAATATAAATAACGATACCTGGAATACTCCCGGTAAAATGCTACAATGGTATTCTGTGTGTTTACGGAATCTTTCATATTCTATTTGCACTTAATTAATACCAACAGACGGCACCAACAAAGTCGATGAGGACGTTGCTGCCGAGAGCTAGAAACGCCAGATGGGAACTGGGCAAAAATTCAATTTGCTACGTCAGGATTCCCAAACGAGGGGCTTTCCTTTGTGTGGCTTTGTTGCGATTTGGTCAATAAGTAGGCGGACATATATAACGGGGAGAACTCCTCACCTCAACATGAATTAGTAATATGGTACTAATTGGTGTTGCACCCTCCACCCTTACTAATAGGCCTAATAATCATCAAAACCCAGTAGTAAATAATGCATAGGCTAAAGAAATGTATTAGGATTATTGCACATGGGCTTTGTGGGCTAGAGAATAATGAAAGATTTTTATCATTTTCGGAATTAATTAATTTCACGAATAAAATGATTCTAGAAAAGTCTAGAATTAGCATTTCGTCCAAGAAAAATATCCCGAAGGCTTCAAAAATCTTGGGAAAATTTCTAGAGACATTTTAGAACATGATGAACCCAAATAAAGTATTTGGAGCTTGTGAAAAGATATTCTGAAGCATCTAAAAATTAGATTTTGCTCACAGAAAAAAGGAAAATTTTTAGAAAAAGGTGGAAAGATCCTTAGAAAGATTTTAGAGATAACTTGGTGAGTGATGAACGCCAAGGAATGATTTGGAGTATAAGAAAAGAATTTTGGGAAGCTCTGAATGAAAGGGCCAGGGTAGAAAACCAAGGAATTTGATCTCAGAGAACAATGAGAAACACCGGATAAAGATAAATGGCTTATTACATGCGTTTTGAAAACTTTACTCACTCACATCACAAAGTCATTGACAAATGATTTTGAATCATTTTTTTAGTTTTGGTAAAGACTATTGTTGACGGTCGTTAAGTACCAATTTTATACCATTAACTAATACCTAGAGAAGATCAATAATAGAAACATAGGGGTTATTACTGACAAATTCCACGAGTTTTGGTGAATTGTGTATTTTTCAGGGATTATTCATGAAAGGTTTAAAAGAAGGATTAAAGTGCTTAATTACCACGAAACTTAACCGCCAAGGAAACATCATCACGAGAACACTAGAAGCATCTGGAACACACCCGAAGAACCGGGGCCTGAGACCCACCAGGGTGGGTTGGCGTCCCCCCTAGGGTTTCGGCCCACCTTCTGGAGTCTTCTTCCACCGCCTCTCTGGAGTCATCTGTGCCCTTTGTTCAAGTCGGTTTGATCCTACGGCGCACGTTCATCCCACCGGGCTATAAATAGAGGGGAAGACCCCCTCACAGAGCACCAATTCATTCCTCCTCCTTCATTCGTCAAGAGTACACAGAAGCTAGGGTTTCCAGAGATTAGAAATAGCGCTCTAGTTTTTCAAGTTCATAGTTTAGGCGTCTAGCAAGCTTCAAGTAGAGTTGGGCGCTACACTCGGGATTCCAGATCCGTTCGTCTGGAGATCGGTAATCTTATCTTGTATCTCATTATGACTTTGCTTTATTTTAATATATTGCTACTTATTTAGTTCTTAGTTTATTCTAGTTGCATATTCGATATAGTTGTTATTGGTGATGATTATTGTCATTTGATCGTAAAGCGCCTAATTCAGTACTCGAGTGAGTTAGGTGGTAAACATTATGTAGACGTGGTGTCTAGATATATTGTGTGCCTACGGAGGCACCCTGACGTGCCGGGTCATGTGGTAGTCCCCGTAGGTGACAGCTGCGTTCGTTCCTTTGTAGTCCGCCCCCGTACGTAGGACGAGCAGAGCGCGGTCGCGAAGGAGGTGACCCTTGTGTCTTAATATCCTCATTAGATGATGCTCCTTATGATGTTTTCTGAGTTGATTATGCTATAGATGAAAATGTGTAATGTGGCGTAGACTGTAGACTTTATATTTAGTAATTACATAGGTTTCCTTTACTTTAGCCGAATCTCGAGATTGTCTTACTACATTAGTGAGTCTCTATATTCTATCTCTGGAATACCATTTACCTTATTTACTCAGTTATCATTTACCATTTATCATTGACTTATTTATCGCTAAACCACTAGAGTTATGGATTATCATATGTCTGCACATTTATCTTTCTAATCATTATAGTAGGTTATCCTAATGAGTAGAATGCCTCTTTATCCTTTTGGCATTAAACAAATCAATGATACTCAAAATACTTACCGAGTGAAGTGCTACAATGGGAGAATTATCTGCGCGCTTGCGGATATATTTTATAGTATTATTTTTTGGAGGCAAGTGAAGACTATTTTACCTTTGGTTTTTGGCATCATGTTAGGGATGACAACTTAACGTGAAGTGATGTTAAAAATACCAACAAGCATTTTTGGCGCCGTTGCCGGGGATGGCAATTGTATTCATTAGGATAATTTATTGAGTTCGTTGATTTTATTCGCCAGGATATTTATTCTAGAATTTCATATAGGAGAGTTCTTCATAGATAATATTATAGAAAAACATAAAAATAACTATAGACATAAATACTTAGAGATATCCATAACCTTTTACTTTAACAGACTTACCCGTGTTTTGTTTATATTTAAATATCTTATATAGGGTAAGTGCAGGATTGGTTGTGTACTTTAACTCTTATCAATTAGGAACAACCATAGGAAGAAGGGTCTTACATTATTTTATGAAGCCATGGCTGAGAAGGCTCTACGTGAATTCTCTGCCCCAAGCACGGAGAATATTCGCGTTAGGCCAACTTTCAACGTTGGAGAACATGATTATGAAATCAAGCCAAGTCTCATCAAAATAGTGCAAACTATCACATTTACTGGAAAGAAAGATGAAGATGCAAGTGTCCATCTGTAGAATTTCCTGGAGATTAGCAACACCATCAACATCAAAGGCACTCGTCAAGATATCGTGCTACTTCGTTTGATTCCATTCTCATTGGAGGGAAAGGCGAAGCAGTGGTTTTATCAGAATAAAGATCGAGTTAAGACATGGGTAGAATGTTCAAAAGCTTTCCTAAAAAAGTTTTTCCCAGTAAGCAAAACCAATGCTCTACGAGGAAAGATTTCAGAATTTTGTTAGCAGAAAGGTGAATCTATTTCAGAAGCTTGAGAACGTTTTCAAGATTACATATCAGATTGTCCCCATCATGGAATGGAAAAATGGTTGCTCATGCAAACATTTTATCACGGACTAACTTAAAGGTCACGTGAGCAGCTAGATGCTACTGCTGAAGGATCATTTATGTCACTCACCCCTGGAAGAGCTGAAGAAATTATGGCAAAGATAGCAGAAAATCAGAATTGGATCAACAATACTCAGATATGCCATAAGAGTGAAGAAGTTCCAGAGGAAGTGTGTGCACTGTTAACCAAGATGGATGTACTGTTGAACTGGTTAGAGCAAAGAGCCAATCATAAAAGAGATCGTCAAGCTATTCAAAATGCATTCAATTCCCATAATCAATATGAAGGATCTTTAGAAATTGAGTTTGCAAATCCCCCAGAAGATATTAGTACAGTCATCAAGTCCACTTTTTAGAAACAAGGATGGAATCAACCTCGGTCAGCCAGTCAAGGTAAGTACCAAGGCAATACTAATTTTTCAAATCATAGACAACCACCCTTGAGAGAATTAATATTAGAACAAGGTAGAATTAATGAAAATATTTATAAGAAGCTTGCTTTTAATGATAAAGTTTTAGAAGGAATTAATTCTAAGTTGGATAATCAAAATTTTTTCCCAACTAAACAGCCCCTAACTGCTGGCAGGAATTAGTCTATATAGGAGTACATCATAAATTTGTCCAATTACTGACCTGAAGCATCTACACCAAATTCATTCTTTGTATTACTTAATAAAGCAGGTCAGATCGATCTTTCATCTCACTAGATTAAGTTTCCATCTGAACAACAAGACACTATTTGTAACACATGGGTTTCAAGGCTAGCAATGTCATCGGCCAAACTAGTAAGTTCATGGGCCGTCAAGTGTATTGGCCCAAATAACATCTGCAGAGGAAGCCTAGTACATAATAAAGTTGTATCGTGGAAGGAGAAGGAAAGAAAAAAAAAATTAGAGAACAGTCGTTTTCTTCCTTGTAAAGGGCGGTCTAGGTGAGATTATTGTCTTGTCAAGATCCTCATGTCCCGGTCCTCACCACCGGTGGCCACGGGGGGTGTGACACTATTATTCAAAACTAAAGATGCCCATCTAATTGTAGTAATTGTTTTATGCATAAGACATCTGGATCCGTAAGAAAAGGTCAGAGGGAACATGTCCTTTTTTTTTGACAATAGCAGAGGGCACATATCTAAGTGCACCATATATATATATATATATATATATATGTCATTACCGGACTCAGGTTCAATCTTATTCTTTTGTTGAGAATCTGGTTTGAAGAATTCTTCGAAATGTCTAATTTGGCTATTTTCATACCAATCAAAGAAGAATATGTTCTTCTTTTGCTCAATCATTTCTTTATGCCAAACTTCTCTAATCTTCAGCCTAAAAGGTCGATCCACATTTTTGAAATATCTTACTTTTTTGGCTTTATTTTTTGGAAGACCTATTTCTTTTAGAAGAAGCTCTTTATCTATTTGGAACTCACCTTCTTCTAATGTTGTGACAAAATAATCAGCCCAATGAAGGCTTCTAGGGATTGGAAGACAATCAGTGGACGGCAGATTAAATCTGCTTGCTCACCAATTGAGTCCACTCAATTAGAAGCAAAAACCAAGGAAGAGAATATTAAGGCATGCCCGCTAAAAGATATATCCAAAGCTACTCAAGAAAAACCCACAAAAATAGATCACATAGGCTACCTTATGAAAAACCAGAACCCTTTAAATACATCTTTGCGTACTCCTGGCCAACGAATAGACCCCATAAAGACCATCCTTGGGGACAGAACAATGCCCAACAAAAGTAAGGAAAAGGTAAATCATCCATCTAGCCCTCATCCTGAAACCCAAACAGCTGTCCCATCTTTTGTCTCAAAACTTGGAAAACAAAAAACTCTGGGACGCTCTGTTTTTGAGGAACCAATCAACGAGCTAGCAAACAATTTGGAAAATTTAAATATCACCAAAAACAACCAAATCACTGATGAAGAAAGTAAAGATTTAATAAACAAGATTAGATCTTTCCAAATGATAAAAAATTATTATCCAAAGCCAATCTACGCAGAACTACCCTACATAACCAGTATGATATGCTTCAAAGAAATCACTAAAGGGAATACTGGAGGAAATGTAGAATACCAAATATTTACTATGTGCCATCAGATGATTATATATACAAACTCTTGCATGACAAAGGGACATAAAAAGAATGAAACCACCCATATGATTGTCATAGGATTTACGGGGCAAATAAGGAGCCCGTGGGATCACCATCTAGATGAAATCCAAAGAAAATCCATAATTGATGCCGTTAAAATAGATAAAAATGAATGGCCAATTGTCCTAATAGGTGATCAAAGACAATCTTTAGGAACAATCCCAGATGATATATCAGCCCTACTCTACAGTATAGTTTGCCATTCAGTAGGAAACCATCAAAAGAATAGAGAGCGCTTAGGTTACAAAACTATGTCAATTTTCAGATGGTGTAAAAATCTGTTCCTATCAAAATTATTTGTCCTTCCAAATTCCAATCAGAATTTCTGGAAAGAAAAATATATACCTGATCCATCTCCCCTATTTCCTAAAAAGGTTAGAAATACTTTAAGAAAAGGGAGTACAAAACATCAAAACCTAGATAGAAGTAAAATCACCCAAAAACTGCAAATGATTAGAGCTAAGCTATGTAATGATTTAAAAAGCATGGAATAGCTCAAAAAACAAAGAGAATTAAGGGAGTTGTGCTATCAATTTGGATTCCAAGACCCACTTAAATCTAGAAGAAAGGGGTCAAATAGATACCATAAAAGAGCTTATAAGAAAGTAAAACACCCTATCTTTAAGAGAAGGCATAAAAAGATATATAACAAACAAAATGCCTCGAAACATTTCAAAAGAAAGCCCAAGTCTAATAACCAAGGGTATGGCCAAAACAATCATAAGACTCTAAATTGCCATAAACCGAAAGAAAAAGCTTTGCTTAAACCAGAATCTAAAGATAAAAAAGAAAAATCAGAGGAAAACCTCTTGGTTCTCACTGATTTGGAACCATTTGTTTTAGATACCTTTGATACAGTGCAAAATCCAGAAGAAAAGGAGATTATCCTTGAAAAGTTTCTATCAAGGGTAAAAAATAACAAAGATGAAATAAGTAATGAAATTAAGCAAAAGAAATTTTATGCCACAAACAAGGTCTTCAATAAGGTTGAAAATTTGAAGAAAAAAAATAAGCAACTGGATCTTGAAGCACTCTCGAAAGAATACAATCTTATAAAAGAAGAATTAAGAAGCCTTAAAAGGAAGGCAAAAATTATCGAACTCCAAGATTCCAAAGACGATAATGAAGCCCAGAAAGAGGAACTAGTTGGTTCTATAGAAAGATATTTCAAGCAAAAATGGTATGCTGAGATTTTATATAAATTCCATGATGGATTCAACTTCAAGTATAGAACTTTGATAGATTCAGGCGCAGATGTAAACTGCATCAGAGAAGGAATTGTTCCATTCAGATATTTTAAAAAATCTTCTCATAAGGTCCATGCTGCCAATGGCAATCTACTCCAAGTAAGCCACAAAATTCCTGAAGTCCATGTTTGCATTTCTGGAGTATGTCTAAAAACATCATTTTTACTAATCAAAAACCTCAATCAAGGAGTAATTTTAGGAACTCCATTTTTATCGTTAATACGTCCTTTTCTTGTGACTAAACAAAGTATCCAATTTAGCATTAAAAGCAAAAAGGTTGAGTTGATGTTCACTTCTCAGCCTGAAGAAACTTTATTAAATCATTTAAAAGAAGTGATCTATCACAAAGAACAATTTATCAATGAGGTAGCCATCGAAATTAAAAAGACAAGAATAGACAAAACCCTTGAAGATCCAAATTTCAAAATCAAAATAAAATCCTTAGAAGAAAAATTTATTAAGGAAATATGCTCTGATCTTCTCTCTGCCTTTTGGCATAAGAAGAAACATGTTGTTGCTCTCCCATATGTATCTAATTTTAGTGAGGAAAAGATTCCTACCAAGGCAAGGCCCATCCAAATGAATAGTAGACTTTTGGAAATTTGCAAATCTGAAATTAATGAACTACTAAAGAAGAGTTTAATAAGGAAAAGCTCCTCGCCTTGGAGTTGCGCAGCTTTCTATGTAGAAAATGCTGCTAAAAAAGAGAGAGGTGTTCCTAGGTTAGTGATCAATTATAAACCTCTCAACAAAGCTTTGCAATGGATAAGGTATCCAATCCCTTATAAACATGATTTGATCCGAAGAATTCAAGGATCACAAATATATTCCAAATTTGATATGAAATCTGGATTTTGGCAAATTCAAATAAGAGAAGAAGATAGATATAAAACTGCTTTTACAACCCCATTTGGCCATTATGAATAGAACGTGATGCCTTTTGGATTAAAAAATGCTCCATCTGAATTTCAAAAAATAATGAATGAGATTTTCCTGCCATATACTTCTTTCATTATAGTCTATATAGACGATGTTTTGATCTTCTCACAAAATATTGATCAGCATTGGAAGCATCTAAACACTTTCCACAAAATTATAATCCAAAATGGTCTTGTAGTATCTGCACGAAAAATGAAACTTTTCCAAACCAATATACAATTTCTTGGATACAAGATACAACATGACCAGGTTTTGCCTGTTACCCGAGTCATTGAATTTGCTGATAAATTTCCTGATGAGATTAAAGATAAGAAACAACTGCAAAGATTTCTAGGTTGTTTGAATTATGTCTCAGATTTCTATGAAGCACTGGCAAAAGATCGAAGGATTTTAACCGAAAGGTTAAAGAAAAATCCTCCTGCCTGGACCATAAAACATACTCAGGCAGTAAAACAGATTAAGAGCAAAGTGAAAAGGTTGCCTTGCTTAAATATACTAGATCATGACGCATTCAAAATTATAGAAACAGATGCCTCAGATTATGGTTATGGAGGAATCCTAAAACAAAGAAAGGATTCTAAAGAGCAGGATTCTAAAGAGCAGCTTGTCAGGTTTACCTCGGGAACCTGGAACGATGCTCAGAAAAATTATTCCACTATAAAAAAAAGAGATATTGGCAATTGTAAAGGTTGTCTCAAAATTTCAAGGAGAACTTCTCAATCAAAAATTTTTGTTGAGAATAGATTGCAAGACTACAAAAGATGTTCTCCAGAAAGATGTGGAGAATTTAGTCTCCAAACAGATATTTGCCAGATGGCAATCAATATTATCATGTTTTGACTTTGATATTGAGCACATAAAGGGGGAAGTAAATTCACTCCCTGATTTTCTATCCCGTGAATTCTTACAGGGATATGTCAATCAAAAGAGAATTATCATTCAAGGCGAGACTCAATGAGAGCTCTCCTTCCAAACAATCTTATCAGAGGAAAATATTTAAAAGCCCCATGACGCAAAAAAAAAATAAATGGAAATGCGTCCCAATATATTCAGAATGCAGAGGAGATAATACTGCCTCTGGAATTCAATGATTCAGATCTTGATCTTCAAAAAATATTAGGGAAATATCTCCCCAAAGATTATTATTTCATACCTAAGTATCCAGGTAAAAGATCAAAATTATTATGAAGCAATATTGTGCGAAACACAAAGTGCACAAATATTCCACACAAAAAATGGAGAAGAATTGGGATTTACAAAGTTATTAATCCAGAAGGTTATTCACCTGGAAGATTGGGACAGGGCTTCCAATCCCTATGTGGCTAAAACTTTATATTCTGCCACATGCCTCAATAAAAAATACAATTATTGGGACTATCAAAAGGCATGGGAAAGAGTACTACTTGTACAAAATCTTCAGAAGAAGCACTCATGGTTTGTCCGCTTCAAGGAAGGATGTGGTGAAATACCACTATGGTTCTTCAATAATTGGTGGCTTAAAGCTGGTGCAATTCCGGAAATACTCCCAGAGGAAATTATTAATTTGATCACCCAAGAATCCAAGAAAGACTTGAAGGACTACCCTTTTATACTTATGCAATTCTGCGCGGATACATCATTACCTTGGATTATTAAGTGGGAATTTGAGGTTCATAAAACTCAATTTCCAGCAACTCTCAGAAGAAAGTATTATGCAAGATGGTGGGATAAATTCAACACTAAAGCCATCATTGACAAGAGAAGATACCAATCAACAAGTAAGAAATCTAATGTGGCTCAACTAAAGGAAGACATCACCAGAGAATTATTGATAAATCAACCAAACTTATCTCAAGCTGACCTAAATTGCTTGTTTATGAGAAGATGTTTAAAATGTTGGATGATACTCCTCAACCACTACAAATTAAATCTCCTACTCAAGACAGCAATGAAGATATAGTACAATGCAGCCAAGCAGTACCAAATTATTTCTCACCATTAAAGCAAGAAGAAGAGTCTCAGGAAGGGATATCTGACTATTGAAGATGAGATAAGGATTCCTCACTATTGAAGATAAAGTTATCTTCAAGATAAGGATTCCTTACTATTCAAGATAAGGCCAACTTTATCAAAGTCTAAAGGTACATCATGAAGACCTTTTGCTAGTCAAAAAGAGTCATCATAATGTTTATGAATGGACAAAAGAAACATCATGAAGATGCTTCATCATCACCTTGGTGAAGTCAAAGAAATAATTATAAAGATTCCCCAATAATGCAATTACAAGTCAAAAGTATCATCATATACAACTACAAGTCAAGAATGTCATCATGAAGAAGGGGCTCCACAATACCTTTGCCATCCCTATATAAAGAGAAGAAGAGGCAAGGGAAGGGCATCGCTTGAACCACCACCTCAACGATCACTCGAGCACGCTCTCGAGGTTCATCCGTCGATCGCTCGAACCACGAGGATCACACATCGCTTCCACCATCCACCATAGTATTGTATCCAGTATTGTATCCTAAATAAAAGACTCATATCTGAGTCTATGTGTGAGAGTTTGTAAGGGTCTATAATCAAGTCAAGTTTGTACTACTACGTGTGTAACAAGAGTCTGGTGTACTACTCAGGAGGATTCACCTTCTGACTATCAAGGTACCTAATATAATCCAGGACTATGTTTTATTAAGCACGTTCTTCATTTATCACATGTGTGTTCTTGTTATGATGAATATATGATTAAAAATCCAAAAAATATTTATACTTATCCATTGTTCGTGTTGTTCTGCATTGCATCCTTATTTATGTTCTTTATCTAGTTTATTTACTTATATATTTATCTGTTGTTCTTATTTGTGTTCTTCATTTTACTTACTGTTGCATTATCACTTGCTTCCCTGCATTGCATATAAACTCCTGAAAAAACCAAAAAACTCCACCATTACTCCACCTTCCCGGACATACCCTCCTTATCCTACCTAGACCTGACCACCTGGGTGTCGACCTGTTGAAATATATATATATATATATTGCAATATTGAAAACAATATTTCAATATATATATATTGAAATATTGTTTTCTTTTTAGTTTCTTAGAGCAGGTACAATAATACACCTCAACTTAGTTTATAGCCAAGCCAACTCAGCTAAATCCTACGTGGAAGAGAGAGAAAAGAGGAGAGAGAAGGAAATGGGCGCCAGCCCTAGCGCCGAGCGCAACACGTTCTCCCGTGCAGCAGTGGGTCCCACAACGTATGCAACTGGCTCCCGTGATCGTGACTCCATCCTCTGCCTTCCTACAAACGGGTGGGTCGGTTTAATTAAAAAACACTTTGGGTGATGTGAAGAGCTCAGCTATTGTACAATTTGTCTTCACAGCTTGTCTAAGGTGATGTGGCTTGGCTTAAAATCAAGCTTATTAAACTTGCTCTTATACGAAGGACGGATATCTAGAGTATGCATGGTAGTACTAAACTAAAATTAATGACGACATTATCCTACTTCGATTGCACGATTGGAAACCGCGCGACCCTTCTTCCTCCTTGTCAACACCGTTGTCCTCACCACCGCCTCCACCTCATCGAACTCGCTCACGCACTCCTCCACTTCACGCCACCCCTCCTCCATAGTCCACACCCACACCTTCTACCCTGCTCGACCAGTCAATCTCCACCCACCTTCTGTGCATGTGGTGGATGCAAAGCGTGTGTTAGGGCACATGTGCCAGTGTTAAAGGTATGCTGCTAATCCGAAAGCGTAGGGCAGTCGATCGTATCCCAATCTGTCATCAAGTCTAAGTCCCCAAGCTGTAACGTTGCCTTACACGAGTATGACTTCAACATTAGACCTGTTAAAGGCTTCGTTCGGTTAAGACAATCCGGCTCGCTCCTGGCCAAAAACGATTCTGACCCTGTAGAAATTAGTGAAGAAATGGTGAGGCCGGTAATCAATATCGCATAACCAAACGAGGTCTAAAGTGTGGGACTAAACCCGCCACTAATAACCTACGCGATCCAAAGCATAAAAGTTATATGATCTCTAACTCAACCTAATTCAGCATAAAGTACTCCTAACTGATTGATCAACCCGCCCTGCTGTCGTCCTGCCGGTAGGCGACCCTCCACAACCCACCAACCGCCGTGGTGCCTAACTCCCAGTCCCAGCCAACCATGATCCACCTCATCCGCTTAAAACGTACGCTAGGAGTCTGTTTGGTTGGCCGGACCCAGCCGTCCTTGGCTCCCGAGATGCAAGCGCACCATGTTTGGTTTCCTGGTCGCGCGCTGGGGCCTAGTTCCCGGGATGCAGCTGACCTCCCCCAGCCAGGCTCGCTAAAAACAGATTTGGAATCCATTTTCTCCGAGCCTGGCTCGTGCGGTGCGGCGATGGCGTGCGCGCGCGTGCACGCGCTGCAGGGCGGGAGCGATTTCAGGTGGGAGCTC
>JAHLJS010000189.1:0-148572 GCA_038502445.1 Eremochloa ophiuroides
ACCCTGTACATAGTGCGTACTCCTACTACACGTAAATACTGATCGATCATGCATGGTCAATCCCAAGCATTACGGTATTTCGTCTGCCGCCCGGCCCATGCCCAATCCTAAATCTCAAGTGGCATTAGCCAGAAACTTTTAGTTAGGTGTGACAGGAGCAGAGCCAAAATGACTGACACAAGTTGGAGCAAGCTGAGGAAGTCCTAAAGATCAGTCATCACAACGCTAATGGTAGGAATAGGATACACGTTACTGAATAATCTGAAGAATGAACTCTCAGAAGAAGACAATGCGGGCAGCCAGGTGGCTCGTTCTGAACATTGCAAGCACAAGGTTCAATTAAGCGTCGAACACAACACCTTCTAACAGAACTCACGCTGATTATGTCTATTATTAGTATACCAGCAATGGAAATGACTATTACACGCGTCACTGCGGCAAGTTGACTGATTAACACAAGTTCAACAAAGGGGAAATGGTAGAATGCACATGGACTGAATAATCTTAACTTCAAGCCTCAAAGAATGAAAGAAGACAAGCATCCAGGTTGGTCATTCTGAACAAGGCAAGCGCGAGGTTTATTACCGTCATCCGTCAAACACCACACAAAAGGCAGTGGATGGCTAACAGAAGACGTCGACACAGCCTCGACGCTCGTGAGCTTTGCCTCCTATGCGATCAGGACCGAAAACAATCGACCATATCATTGTCTCCTTCTCGTTCTCGCAGCAGGTTTGGTGGCAACATCGCGCAGCGCTGCACGAGAATGTCTAAGTCTAACTAACCGAGTGCATTCCATCCTTGAATGGTGGATTGCATGGCGAACACTATGGACAGGGGGCTTCAAGAACGGGGCTGACTCCATCTTTGCCTTTGATGGCCTGGGAAGTGCCGAAAGAAAGAAATGCAAGGTGCTTCCACGGAGCCGCCACCCAACTACTACCAATGCTGCTGGCAACAATCAAGCACGAGATGGGTGCAAGCAGGAGCGACGAGCGAAGAACTTAGGCTGTTTACTTCAACGAGTGATAGGATAGCTTGTGTTTTGTTGCCAGGGAGGGCGAAAGCTTTGTTGAAAATTTCAAGCCGGTCCTTTGTCTACTAAACTGCTTCTGTCTAAATACAAAAACGGGCAATCCTTTGCGTGATCGAGAGAAAAAAAAACAGACAATGGAAATGAAATGACCATTACATGTGTCCTGCAGGAAGGAAATTGAACGAGCAGATCATCATCATCATCGGTTACATCACATTGCATTACGAACTCAATATCTGTTAAATTATTTAAGTTTACAAGCAGAGAAGATAAAACGAAGTTGTCACCTTCTGTCTTCTGATGGTAAATCAATCTCTACAGCTCTACAGCTAGGGGAAAGCTACACTTTGATGAACAAAAAGGTTGCGTTTCAGCTTTAACAAGAACTAGCAACACACAGCAGCAGCTAGCCCGGTCAACACGCCAGATATGGAAGCCGGAGGGGATCAGGTCCTTGAAGAAGGCTGCTGCATCGGCGTACGGACGACGAACTCACCGCCGGCGTGTAGCTGCTCCAGTCGGTATACTTGTTGTTGTCATGCCGAGCCCGAGCATATCCTCGACGGTGGTTTCCGGCACCACGGGCACCACCTGACCCCACGGCATCTGGATGACTCGCCGCCGCCATGCCCATGCCCATGCCCCAGCGGCGTCTCGACGATTGGCGGCTGCGGCTCACTCGCAATAACCACTCCACCGTGAACTCTTCTTCATTGTCTCCGGTGGTGCAGGCTTCGGCGGCCAACCACCGGACCACACGCGATTGTTGCCTGCTGCAGTCCCGGCTCCGGGCACCGGCTCATCTCGCAGCATGCTCTCATCGACGTAGAAGTTCAAGTCTTCGATGTTGTAGTTGAAGGTCGCCGCCGTGCTCCCCAGTACTCCACGTCCTGTGCTGGTAGCAGGTGGTTTCGTGCTGCACCTGCTGGATCGACGACGCCGACGCCGACTTGGCCGGCGCGCCTCGGGGGGGTTCACCGCCGCCGGCCTTCCTCTTCTTCTTGGCCGTTTGCTTGGACGAGGCGTTCTTGCAGCAGGATGAAGCCGACGCAGACGCCGGCTTCCCTTCCGCGCGAGGCGAGCGGTA
This sequence comes from Eremochloa ophiuroides, assembly GCA_038502445.1. Classification (NCBI taxonomy): domain Eukaryota; kingdom Viridiplantae; phylum Streptophyta; class Magnoliopsida; order Poales; family Poaceae; genus Eremochloa; species Eremochloa ophiuroides. Next base: position 2,124 of record JAHLJS010000189.1, read on the forward strand.
GACCTTGCACAGGACATAGTTACTGGCGGCGGCGGCGGCGGCGGCTTCGTGTTCCTTCTTGTCGGCGTCGGCGAAGTCATATTCTTTCATGCACCACCCCATCCTGTCGATCGATCGAGCGGAGGGATTCGTCTTGTGGCCGTAGGACAAGGTGCAGGACGTGCCGCCGCCTGATCCCTGGACCTCCTTGGGGCTTATCTCCGAGTGCCAGCTCGCGCCGCCGCCGCCGGTGACCTTGCGCTGCCTGTGCCCGCTGAGCCTGCCTTGCTTGTTCGTGAATTTCTTTGCTTGGTAGAAGTACCAGACGCTGCTGTAGCCGTCGTCGTCGATGCCAGTGCCAGTGCCCGGCACCGGCTCCAGATCAGCGACGAGAACCTCGGGAGGAGCGTCGCAGACGTCGACGCGGTGGACGAAATGGACGTCGTCGCCTCCGGCGCGGAGGTGGCGCAGGAGGGCGATGGAGGCCGTGTCCGTGGGGCTGAAGGCGCCATCGCCGGTGAAATCCATGTCGCCGAGATGCAGCTGCCGATGGAGATCGACGACGACGGTCGACTTTGATGTGGAGGCGTACGTGCGTGCGCGACGGCGAGAAGGTGAAGAAAGCAAAGCACACGTTGGCGCGCGGCAGAGGTGGGAGGGAGCGCCGCTTCCGTTACAGTATATATGAAGGCCAAAGTGACCCTAGGGTATGCAATCTGTACGATGGATGGATTTGGGTTCTGTTGCCGCGATTTTTCAACAGAAGCTCGTAGCCTTTGGACGCCTATTCTATTCTGCCTCTGAACTGAAGTCAACCGATCGAAAATACTGCGCCGCCATGGCGCCATTTTGATTCCGACCTCGCCCCCCGCTGTCATGTATATATTTCGATTCATTTCTTGCGGTCCGATCGATCGATTTGCCACGATTTACAAGTTACAACAAACAGTCGGATTCAATTCGCATCTCATTCTTATCCCTACTCGGCTGCTCCATCTCTGAAGTCAGTGCTGGGGGCGTTCCGGGATAGCTGGTGAAGACGCGGACTGCGTTCCTGGCCATTGCACCACCGGTCAGGGCGTTCGTTCCTCAAGTCAAGGCTTGCACGCTTTGAGTGAGGTCTATCCTGTCTTGCACTGAGTTTGTTCAACATTATGTTCTTTAATAATGGAACACGGTTCCAACCTCTACCACCCGGGGTGATACACAGCTAAGGTATAAGACAATCCAAAGCCATAAGGCCACACACGACACGACTTAAGACAACGATAGAGTATCAACTTAACAGACCCTCCACATCACGCGACTAGACAGGTCAAGACAGGGAACAAAGCTATGCTTCAATCCGACGTCTTGAGGGCCAACCAAATTTGGCGAAAATGGCCATCACTTGAGTTTCTAGAATTCTGCAACCATTCTTGAAAGCCGCCCTTGCTCCTTCCTCATGCAGCTGGGACCATTGCCGAATCCAATGCGTCATCCTGAATATTTTCTGCATAGGAGAAACAGATTTTGTTTGTTGAAAACCATGTCATTTCTATTCAACCAAAGACACCAACAAAGGGCTGCCGCTCCTACTAAAATTTGGCATCTAAGTTTGGCATTTACGCCACCCATCCAGGATCCAAAAATATTAGCGAAGCTAAGGGGTGGTTGAATACCAAAGATGACATGTATTAAATTCCAAACGAATCTGGCAACGTGGCACTCAAAGAAGAGATGCCGGATAGTTTCAACTTTGCTAAAAAAACAGCAAGTGACACTCCCTTGCCAATTGCGTTTCGCAAGGTTATCTTTTGTAAGCGTTACACCCCGCTTAAGGAACCAAAAAAAACCTTAATTTTTAGTGGTAACTTTAGCCTCCAAAGCATACATCTCTCGGGTACTATGTCTCTGCCAATCATAAAATTGTACATAGACCCAACCGAAAAAATCCCCTTCCTATCGCCACTCCAATGAAATCTATCCCGCCCCTCGTTTAGGCGAATAAATACCACTTTTGAGACCAAATCCATCCAGGCCTCCCGATTCGCACCCATGATGCCTCTCCTAAAGGACACATTAAGAGGAGTGGACCCTAAGACACTCGCTACCGTGTCATGCTTATTCCTGACTAACCTATACAGGTTTGGGTAGACTTCCTCGAAAGGTTTATCTCCTAACCAAACATCCTCCCAGAATCTTACCGCTTGCCCACTCTGTACCTTAAAAACACCCCCAGCAAGGAAGTCCTCTCTCACCTTTAATAAACCCGACCAGAAGTGAGAATCACCCTATCTATGTTTCACGTGAGACAATGGCTTCTTTGACAGGTATTTTCTTCGCAGAATATCTTGCCAAGTTCCATCCTCATTAATTAATTTGAACAGCCACTTGCTTAACAAGCACTTGTTCTGGATGTCCAGGTTTAGGATGCCCAAGCCTCCAAACTCCTTGGGGGTACACAAGATACTCCACCGGGCCAAGCGATATTTCTTTCTGTGTTCATCACACTGCCAAAAAAATCGAGATCGGTAGTAATCCAGCCTTTTCAGCACTCCTCTAGGGACCTCAAAAAAAGAGAGCATAAAAAGAGCTATACTAGAAAGGACGGAGTTTATGAGCACTAGTCTTCCCCCGAACGATAGTAATTTTCCTTTCCAGCTACAAAGTTTCTTTTGGAATTTCTCCTCCACTCCAATCCAATCTTTATTTGAGACTTTCCTATGATGCATCGGTATTCCTAGATACCTGAAGGGAGTATCCCTTACTTTGCACCCAAATAAACTCGCATACTCTTGTTCTGCCTCCTTGGTGTTCCCATAACACAAGAGATCACTCTTATGAAAATTAATTTTTAGCCCAAATAGCTGCTCGAACGTGCTCAGCACTAATTTTAGTTCTCTGGCCTGTACCACATTATGATCAAGAAATAAAATGGTATCGTCCGTATATTGCAGAATCGATAACCCGTCATCCACCAAATGAGGTACAACCCCCATAAACATACCATTCGCCTTAGCTCTGGAAATAAGAATTGCCAGCATATCGGCTACCAGGTTAAACAAGATGGGGGACAGGGATCACCTTGTTTGAGCCCCCGCTTAGTTTGGAAGAAATGACCTACCTCATCATTCACTTTAATACCGACACTACCCCCACAAACAATCTGATTAATCCACCCGCACCATCTCGGAGAGAAACCTTTCATCCTAAGGGTTTGCTGCAGGAAGGACCACTTGACCTTATCATAGGCTTTTTCGAAGTCTAGCTTCAAAATTACCCCGCTCAATTTTTTACGATGCAACTCATGCATGGTTTCGTGGAGAACCACAACTCCCTCCAAGATATTCCTCCCCTTCATGAACGCGGTCTGAGAAGGTCTAACAACCTTCTGGGCTACAAGGGATATCCTATTGGTTAACACCTTGGTGAAAATCTTGAAGCTGATGCTCAACATACAAATGGGCCGAAACTGTTGTATCTTTGTCGCTTCCTTTTGTTTCGGGAGTAACGTAATTATCCCGAAGTTTAAACTAAACAAAGGAAGGTCTCCCTTATGGAACTCACTAAAAAATGCCTCAAGATCCTCCTTAATTAGGTCCCAAAAAATTTGGTAGAACTCGGCAGGAAAACCATCTGGGCCCGGAGCTTTATTATGCTCCATCATAAAGATAGCCTTTTTAATTTCGTCCGCTGAGAATTCCATCTCTAGTATGTCGTTCTTAGCCCGGGAAACTTGGGCAATATCATCGGAAAACGACTCAACCATAGAAAAATTATTCCATTCTGGCTCCCCAAAGAGTCCCTTGTAATAATTGGTTATATACTTTTTAAGGTTCTCCTCCCCACTTATGGTTCCTTCCTCCTGATCTAGGCTAAAGATCCTAGTTTTCCAGAGGATCGGATCAACATGCTTGATTGCATTCCATCCAGACCAGATGCTACACTGATCGATGCACACCATGCCCATGTTATAGTCAGACAGACGACGAGCTATGTACTGATTTAGCTAATGATAGTCTGACATGATGCTCTCAATGGACTGCCGCGCAAGCAATGCTTGCATGAACATCTATGGTTACAGGCACAGCTAGCATTTGTTGTGGCACATGCGCACGAAGAGCGTTCTGATAAGGCGGTAGAGTTGATTCAGAGAGCTTCGTTATACTGTGTGGGGAGACCATTTCAGGATGTCAAGTGTGATGAATGCCTGTGCTGATCAGAGCTGAGTGTGCCAATACATTGTTATGTTAAGAAAAAGAAAGAAACAAAATTGAGTAGAATACTACTCCTCTATCTTAAATTGTAAGTCATTTTAAGAATCTTGGAGAGTCAAATTATATCAACTTTGACCAAGTTTATATAATAAGATAATAATATTTACACTATCAACTAAGTATTATTAGATTCTTGATTAAATATATTTTTATAGTACATTTAGTTGTCATAAATCTTTGTATTTTTTCTATAACTTTGGTCAAAGTAGAGATAGTTTAACTCTCCAAGATTCTTGGAATGACTTATAATTTAGAATGGAGGGAGTATATTCAAGCACTTGGATTCTAGAAGAATGAGATTTACTCTTTGTGGCAATTGAGTTTGCATTTCTTGTTGTTCCTGTGCTTAGCTTGCAGCAGCCATCGAGGACTGACCGATGAAGGTTAACATTGGGGCATATTCCTCTTTCCTTTTCTCCACACACTACTACACAATCTTCTTTGGAGGCGCGCAAAAATGATTTACAGGAGGTGATTGCTTTACGTGTCTCCTATAATGCATTAACGGAGACAGGCATTTTGCAGTGGGTGAGCCCATTTTCGAGCCCACCGGCCACCGGCCAACCCACTCCCAACCCGAGCTAGATTTGCCGCCGTGAACCACAACAGATCTCACACCGCCACAGCAGCAGATTTGAGACTCGCGGGGGCTGCTGCTTCTCACCGGGACTGCCGAGCCGCCACTGCAAAGGAGAAGGGGGGAGAGAGAGAGAGAGAGAGCTCCTTGGCCCCAACCGCGTCGCAACCGCCGTTGGATCTGTGAGAGAAGAAGGTTGAGGGACATATGTGCTCTGGATTTGAGAGATGAGGGAGATGATGAGGGACATACCGCCATCGGGACAAATCTGTTGCCGGGGAGCCAACCCACCGCAGCCGAATCTGCATTGTTGGTCCTTCCACTATCAACCCACACGTCGGATCTAGGGCGCGCCGGTGAGGCTGCGCGGCCACGTCACGCCGGTGAGGGCGGCCCGCCTCTGAGGCCGCCAAGGTCTCCTTGCCATCGCCGAGCGCATGAGGGCCTACCTAAGGAGAGAGATAAGGGAAAGAAGAGAGATGTGCTAGGAGCGGAGAGATGAGTATTGAGCCTGAAATGGCAGTGGGCTAGGCTAGTATTTATGGGGATGGGTCTTATAGTGTGTCTGTCTATGAAAATATAGTAATTGTCGGTGCTAGGATTAGCGGGTGGTAACACCGGCTAATAAACTTGTGATTTGCGGTTGAGTCCACGGGTGGTGTGTAAGGGGGAACACAGGAATTATGCTGGTTCGGGCTAGGAATGCCCTACGTCCAGTGCGGGTCGAGTCGTGTTACCTTGCACCGGGGTGCTTACAGTAGGGTTACAAGCCTAGGCGAGAGAGGGAGAGGACTCCCAAGTCTCTTGTGCGTACGTGTATGTGTGTGTTCTTATGGTAGTGAGGTGTTGTGGCGACGCGAAGTCTGCCTGAGATCTGTCTCTGCCTTCCCTTTTATAGTTACAAGGGAGAGGCTAAAGTTACGTGGTTACAGTACTCGGCATGGTGGAGACCGTGGTGACCGGTGACTATCGTCAGCCACGCCCTCGTCTTGGCGCCTCGAAGGTATGGCCTCGGTCATTCGGTTGATCTCCCACTGTTCGATTGGTGAGTCCCGAGGCGGCACACAGTGCGGGGCATGGTTTGCTGCGTGGCGCTACGTCATGACGTCGCATCCGACCCTGCACAGTGCAACGAGAAGATGGGTTGACCTTTGAGTATTGGCTCCCGAGGTTCAGGAGTCCGTGATGCCGTCGAGGGCGAGATGGGACGGAGCGGTGGGAGTGTCCTCCCTCGGGCGCGACCCCCTCCCACGTGCGGTACTTTCCAAGGGGTAGGCGAGCCCGGTCGTAAGCCTTGTCCATTCCCCCGGGTTGGCCGGATGGTTGTCATTCCTCCTTTCCTGGCGCCATACGTACGACTGGGATATGGGCAGTTGTGACAGAACCGCCTTAATCATAGGGCCTACGTGCACCGTCATCGTCCCTAAGGACCCACGACCAGTTTACACAAATAATTTGAATCAGAGTACAAGGTGCGGAAGTATTACATAAACATAGATTATAAATATAAATTACATTATCCCAACCAGAGTTCCGTAGTGGAGTAGCATCATACAACTAGACACCCTGCCCAAGGGTTATACACATCTTCATCCATGCACGATCCGTCAACCGGCACGGTCTCACGTAAAACCGTACTCTCGGCTCACCTGCAACAGGGGGCTTAACAAACCCTGAGTACTGAGGTACTCCGCAAGACTTACCGACTAAAAAAAAGGAATGAGACTCAAGAATGCAGGCTGAGAGGAATCAATGTAAGGCTTTAGCAAGAGTCAAAGTATTTTGTGAAAAAGCAATACTAATTCTATTTTCAGTATTTTAGTCAACATTATTATAATCAATATCAATAGTTCTCAATTCTTTCACATATATCCTTTCAATTCTAATTACTTATTCATTCTCAAAAACATCCTACTTTCGAACCACTTTTCGGGGTAAGTCAGTGGATCAAGTCTCCATTAACCGAGGAGCAACGACGATTCGAATCGATTAATACCCAGCTGGGGATCCATATCCACACTGCATATGTAGCACCTAAGCTTGCATATGCCAACCCTGTCTACCACGGCTTTTCTATCCCTGAACCGGTCCTGCGCCACCCGAGAGCATAGTACTCCTCTCGTCTCCAGGCACGACGGGCACGAGGGTACACGCTACTCTCGCCATCTCTCCACTCCCAGTGCGTGGTTGTCGGTTCAAGCAATAGAGCCACCGGAGATAGGGCTTTCCGTAGTATGTGGCTAGTTGCAAAGTCTCGATCCAGCAGGCCTACAACGAACGGTACCTAATTTCTTTTCCGCTGGCAACCATGCATTGGGACTCTAACCCAAGTACAAAGTTACCCAATGGTTTCCAAATCCATGCCTGCCGGATGACAAGACATGAGGAACGCCGCCCCATGTGCACATCATCCGAGCGAAACATTTCCCTTTTTCCATCGGTGGTCAAACCATGGGACTCTAACCCAAGAGATATAACCACCCAACAGAACATCCCCTCCCGTCGGTGACGATGTACTGATCAGGTGCACAGTCACCGAACGAGAACATTACCAATTCCCTTTTTCATGAAGTATTCAATAGCTCAAAAATAGCATTTTGTGCAAATTCTAAATATTCAAGTAGAGCTAAGCATTTTCCAAACATTTTATTTTAAAATGGTTTCCGGGTATTTCAGTGGTCAAGGTTAGTAATGCATCAATTGGGTTATCAATCAACTCCTATAAACCTAATGCAGCAGATTAACTCAAGTTATAAATATTTTGTAAATCACAAGGAAGGGGCTGAATGCACCGGGGCTTGCTTGTTGCTTGGAGTAGATACACTCTGAAGTCATACGCCGGGAAGATCCACGTCCACCGAGAGGAGACCTTACTCGGGACTTGCTTCCAATAATATTTACTGCGTGTTCACTACACGAAATAATAATACAACACTTAACATGATGGTATATATGCCATGATGCAGGAGATGCACAGAATCACCGATGTATAGAAAGTAAACTTAATTTGAAAGTTTGAGTACGACTTTCCTTCACGATAAAGTTGCAAGCCAAGTAACCTAGCAACTACCGGCCTAGGGTTTTATGTTAACAGTGGTTGAAAACCCAGTTAGCTCGTCTATAACATTACCACTAAGCAAGTTACCAATCATTAATGATATGTAGAGGTTACATGATTTATTAATAATAATTCATAATTACAAGCTAATAATGGACTTAGGAAACAAGTGAAATGCCAAATTAATAATGAATTTACGCAATTATTAAGGATGCCAAGGATCATTTTAAGTCAATGGCCCAAGGTCAGCAGTCAATTCAAAATTTACACAAAACCCTAAGTCATTGGGGCTTCCTATTTAATTTTTGTTAATCATTTATGGAGCATGAAATAATAAATATATAAACTATTTCCATTTGGACCCAAAATTCTTCTATAGCTATGTATTGACCTAAAATAGCACCACCTTAAATTTCATGATTTTTGGATAATTATTCTAGTCTACAAAATTCATAGAAATAGCATTTATTAATTAATAAGGTCATTTTTACTGTCTACAGAAAGTACTCAAGATGCTTATCCAATATTTTCCTTAAATACTACACCACACAGAGAAGCTACCACATTTATCTTATAATTTTTGGAGCTATAGAAATATTCATATAAAATAAGCAAAACTGAGCACTATTCCTTTAATCCAAAAATGAAAAAGCTCTCATAGCTACCCATCCAGGGTTACTGGGCCGGCCTACTCTGCCCTTGCACGGCCCAGTCCCACTCTCCCGCGCTCAAAGGCCTCTCTGCGCCGCTGGGCCGGCCCGATAAGGCCCAACCGGCCTTCCCTAACCTCTGCTCAAGCAGAACAGAGCAGGGGAACGCGCTCGGGGCGGCTCGCTGCGGAGCCGGCCAGCGGTGCCCCTCTGGCAAGATCGTGGGCACAAGAGCGCAACCCAATGCCTCCCGCACATATCTAGCTACATAGTTGGGCAAGAAACAGCTCGGCTCGAGCTCTACGGCGGCTATAGCGGACCGGACGGCTCGGAGCTCTCCGGCAAGACACGTTCCGGCAGCAACGGACTACAAGGAACCCAACAGACCATACCTAGGGGAACAGGGGGCTCACTAGAGTGTGATGCTCTCACAAGTTGGGGCAGAGGCAGGTCCGAGAAGGTTCATCAACGGTAGCCGAGCTTGCGGCGGCGAACTCCGGCGGCAAGGGGATAGTTTAGACGGTTCCTGTACACCAAACGAAAAACCATCTAGGGGGTGAGCTCCAGGGAAGCGAGGTGGGTTCAGAACACAAAACGTTACGGCCCAAACCTCACATGAGTGCACAGGTCGCGTGTAGCCGAGCACGACGGAGCTCCGGCCAGACGCCGAGAAGAAAACGACGGCTTGCAGTGGCTCCGGTGACCAAACCACCGAACCAATAGCCGAAGTGGATGCACTAGGACGTGGTGGGGCTAACCAAGAGATGGAGAGGATTGTGGTAGCTCGTGGACGATGAATTTTTGTCTCCGACCGGGAGCTCGTCGGAGTCGGGAACAGAGGAACGGAGGAAGACGATGACCGGCTGCGGCTTATATAGGGCAGAGGCAGCGCCATGGCGTGGCCGGGGCCCCAACGAGCTCGTCACGCTGTCGGCCAGACCTGGCCGGCCCCGGGCGTCAACGGCGGGCAGCACGCGCAGGCGCGGCAGAGTCGCGCACAGGGCAGAGCCGGACCCCCCAGAACACTGTAGCAGAGTCAGCACCGATTTGACTTTTGTGCAAAATTACTTTCAATTTCATGTAGAAACTTGAAAAATACCCTTAATAAGAGTTGTAGCAAATTTAATTTTTAACAACTTTGGTTTTTGAACTAACCTCAAATTTTGAATATTTTTGAAGTGATGAAAAAGGGGTAGAAATTCAATTTGAAACTCATTTTAAATTCCACCAAATTCTCCAAAGTTTTCTGAACAACTTGAAAATATTTGAAAATAAAAATTGTTCTACTTGTTAATCTTTACAACTTTCAATAAATGAGTTTTGCCAGATTCTTTATAGTTTTGAAATAGTATTTCAAATTTAAATTGTAAAACACTCATTAGGGTTTTATTTGAAATCTCAATGCATAAGTTCAAAATCCCCAAATGTAAAAGTTGTTCAACTTTAAAAGCCTTACAACTTTTATTAAAGGATTTCGCCCAAATTCTTGATAGTTTTTTAAAAGAGCATTTTAAATTTGAATAAACAAACACTAATTGGGGTTTAATTCAAATTTTCACTGGTAAACTTCAAAATCTTAAAAGATGAAAGTTGTTCCATTTTGAAAGGGCTAAAACTTTTATTAAAATACCATCATCAGATTCCTACTAGTCTTTTATTTGTATTTCAAGTTTAAACTTTAAAACCTAGATTAAGATTTTATTTGAAATTATTTTTAATAACTTCAAAATTGCCCAAAATAGAAGTTGCTCAACTTTTAAAAATTTACAACTTTTGTTTAAGGCCCAACACTTAATTCTATTTAGTTTTTGATTTAGGGTTTTGGGTCCGATTAGGGTTTTTAATTGTTTTTCCTTTTTATTTTCTATTTGGATTTAGAGGCATACACACAAACAATTATTTAAATCATAAAGTCAATCAAAGGTAACTAAGCACATTCATATGTGAAAATGATGCTAGTCTTGATCTTGTTTGCACACCCTTTTGAATATCGCCAACAATTTGGTCCAAAGGATGATCTCTTGCAATGTTTGTGGGTTGAAGCACTTGAGGTTGATTGCTTGAGCTTGATTGTGCATTTGATTGATTTGCTTGAGAGGAACTAGCATGATCTTGATTTTGCACTTGAGAGTCACTAGCTTGATCATTTGAAGGAACTTGCACTTGATCTTTGTCATCTTCTATGTCAACCACTTGAGTCGGCCTTATGTCACCAATGTCCATTTCTTGTATAGCCTTTGCTAATTGAGGTCCACTCACATCATCTAGATTCTCATTTTGATCTTGAGACCCACTGGTTTCATCAAATTCAACATCATGAACTTCCTCAAGTTGACCACTTCCCAAGTTCCAAACTGTACAACCTGGGTTTTTCGATAACCAAAAATCTGAACTTTCTAAAATTTTTCTTGTAAGGGTGTGAAGCATGTAGCTTCTAGGTTAAGTTGAAACTAACCCTCTAACAACCAATGCATACATGTAGTATTAGTTGTAGGTGCTTGTCGGAGTTTTCGTGTTGATCTAGGGTTTAGTGTTGGGGAGCACAAGTCCATAGCAATCCTCTGTGAGCCTCTTTTAAGTTTCCTGCGAATTCCTTAATCCAACTTCTGGATCCATGGGAGGAAGCTCCTCGTTCACTATCCAAATCTATCATAAAATTCCTTATTTCATAAACAGTAGCCTCTCAAATCATCTTGGCAAAATAGGAAAACTATTCTTCTCTGCACAGGCTGAAACCCCCTCTTCTTTCCCTTGTCCGTTACTGTGCGTATCAGGCCCAAGTGGCCTAGCCGGCCTGCTCACCCCGCGCCCCTCTTCCCCCATCTGGATTGCTTGCATGCAGCAGGCCCGACCGCGCGGCCCACGGCCAACCGCCCCAGCGCGCGCACACAAGCAGCACAGCCCAGCTGCTCCCAGCCGCTCGCCCTTCCTCTGTTGGCCCGCACAGCGCGCGCGCAAGGCCCGCTCGCAGCCGCAGCCTGCTTGGCCCATGACGCGGCGCCCTCCCTCACGCGAACCCTAGGAAGGAGAGCGCTCCTCGTGGCCGCCGCCGCCAGCGGCAGAGCCGCGCGAAGCCCCGCACGCGCCCCCAAGTGCCCTCGGCGTCCGGGCCCTGCGATGCACGCCACGTGCCTCGCGCCCCGCACGGACGTCGGAGATGACCGGAGGCCCCTAGAAGCCCTAGCCGCACGCTATAAGAGGAGCCGCAGCCGCCGCACTCCTGTTCCTCTTCTTCCTCGTGACGCCGCCACAATCTCCTTCTCCCAGCTCGCGCCGCACCGAGCTCCTCGCCGCCCCGCCTCCTTGCACGGGCACATCAGCCGCCCTGCGTCCTGGTCGCGCCACACCGAAGCGCCGCTGGCCGCGTTCACGACGAGCTCCACGCCACCGAGCCCGACCGCCACCCTGACTGGATGCTGCAGCCGGCCACCACCAACACCGTTTCGAGCAGCACCGATGGCACCTCACCGCGTGTCCAAGCCGCCACCACCGATGGACCTCACCCCACCGAGCTCGTCGGCCTACCTCAACAACGACCGGCAGGTCGCGTCCACCTCGCCTCGGCAACAACAGGCCGACAGCCACGCCACGCCATGTTAAGCTGCCCCTCGACGTGGCGTCATCCGTAGTACCTTCGTCGCGGCGTCCTCCACGCCTCGGCAAGCCCGCGGCCGTTGCCACGGGCGCGTCGCGCCGGCCTCAACACCACCTCGCCAACATCATGCCACCTCCTGATGGCCGCGACCCTACGCGCCCCACCATCTCCTCCTCCGACGTGCCACTGCCACGACCTCGTCGGTGAGCCGCCATGCCCAGGACCCCCTCTTTCCTTTCTATCGGTAGGCATACCATTGCCGTTCCTGACATCCGGCCTTCGTGCCGTGGATTCACTTCGCTGTAGGGAGCACCTCGGGCAGCACCATCCACCTCTGGCTCGTTCTCAATCCGTGTCACTCCACGATGTCACTCTACAACGATCCTCCCCGATGTCGTGCACGAACTCCGTTCGCACCGTGCCGCGCACGCAGAAGCCAGACGCCCGAACAACAACGCCATCACCTCCACCACGTCGGTCTCTTCACGCTCCGGCCATGGACACTAGAGCCGGAGACAGAGCTGGTGCCACCGTCGCGGATCGGCACGGCACGACGATCACCCTGCACAGCATCAACTCCTTGCTGCACCACCATCCTATCTTCGTCAGTACCACGGTGAGCACCACAGCCTTCTCGGACCCGCCATGTGCGCCACCGCGTCCCACCCTAGGGAACGCACCGACAGAGTCACCACTGGCTCAGGAAGAACAGAACACACTCGCACACGCAGGACTAAACTCAGCCAACCGGATGACACACCATGAATACTTATGACGGGCATCGCCGTCGCGTGCACCCGGGGCGCCGACGTCTCGACGGCGTTCCCGCGTGTTATAGCTACTCAACCATGACGGGCATCGCCGTCGCGTGCACCTTGCCATTTGACATAGGCCTTCGTGCTAAGATCCCATGCCTTGTTTGGAACCCGGCCAGGCTCCGCCGCCTCCTGGCCACTTGACGCCACCTCCAGCCAGTATCTGGCCAGCCACAGCCTCGTTCGGCTAGCCACAGCCCCGCCCAACCAGCAAGCAGCAGGCCACGACTAGCCGTAGCCAGCCCACAGCAAGCCGCAGCCGGCCAGAAGCTACTAACAGCTGGTCGAGAGAAGCTGGAACATGTAGCAACAAGCCTCGCCACTTCCCTTTTACACCGACCCTGTCCGGCCTTTGTGCCGTTACCCCGTTGCTAGATCTCGAGGCCCCATAGATGATGTTGGACTATTAGAGAGCCTAAAATAATAGATGACGATGGACTGTTGGAGAGCTCAATTGATAGACGATGTTGGACTGTTGGAAAGCCCAATCGATAGATGATGTTGGGCGGTTGGAAAGACAAAGTGATATACGACGCCGGACTATTGAAGTGCCCTTCTCTTACTTCTTGTACACCTGTCCACCATATTGAACCCTGTCCTTGCGATCTGTCTGTTCATATATCTGTTGTACCCTATCCTTACGATCTGTTTGTACATGTATCTATTGCACCCTATCCTCACGATCTATCTGTATCTGTATTTGTAATACAGGATCCAGCCATCATAATGCTATGGAAATGTGCTACTCCACTGTCTTGTTGAGTCGTGTCGTTGGATCTTATTGTTGGTTGTTCGTCTGTGCGCCGTGCCTTCGAGCCGGCTGTGGGATCGTACTTCATTCGGACATTGCGATCGCGGGATTCGTCTCGCCATGGCCGTAATGCCGAGTGTAACTTGACCTCGCGTTGCCACTCTGACTTTTTGTGCCTGACCCTCGTATGCTTGTACCCTGCGCGACCGTCGCATTCCTCTGATTCTTGCGGTGACAACCGCATCGCTATGGATCCGAGTAATGACTTAGTGCCAGTGCACCCGGGTCGTGGTACCCTATGAGTGGTTTCCGCACTTGTATTCTTCTGTGTGTCGCTCTCTTCTGACGCCCCGTCTATCACCGTGGCATGTGCGTTGGAAAGAGTAGACCACCGCTGTTTTATGTTTCTCACTCAAAGTTCCCGTATAGCCCACTCTGTTCTATCCCGCCTTATCCATGGCGTTTGGATCAAAGATCGGACCAACTTATTTTAGTTAGCGAAGCTATGGTCTATATTAAGATCTCGGACCTATGCGAGTCGACCCGATCGATCGCTTAAAACAATCTTCACTTGAGATATGGCCGAGAATACGATACGGAAGTGCCTAGCTAACTTGCCTTTCTCCCTTATGATTCTTGGTGTTTTATCACTTGTATGATTGTACCTGTTTGAACCACAGCCTAGGTACCCTACAAGTGGATTAAACACTCGCGCTGTCTTGTGCAATCTTTATTGCCAATAATTACTCGTTCTTCCCTTTTGCTTGGCCCGTCCTCCGATCCCCGTCTAATCCGTGACGCTCGGATCGGAAGATTGTGAGCCGTGGTGTTTGCTATGGATCAGCTCTAACCTAAACCATTTATTATAAAGCCATATTGGCTTGGCTGTGACATAAGCTTGTGCATAGCAAACCCCACCATTAATTTTTCTTTGGCCCGATGAAATTGGACATGCGCCGAGAGGGCCAAGTCGTGTACCTTTTATTACTTCTCCAGTATTTGTGGATCTTCCCGTGTCCCGTCAACTTTTTGGTGTATTGGGTGTTTTCTTGCCTTGTATTGCTTCGCGGAGTAGCCGTTTCCGGATTAACGACGATCGGGCTGAGACCCGCCAGAGGAGGAGAGCATGGACGACGACAGGATCTGTGGAGAGAAGTCACCCTGGAGGAGGTGGCCCAGCAGAACGACTATACTAACCGAGAAGTACTCATACCACTACTTCCTCGACAACGCAGGTGTCATGGCAGCACCTTCTTTTAGAGAATCCTACTAGACATTGCATATTTAGAATTGCTAGCGCTTTGTATTTACTCCTTTTGCTAGTATATGATGCATGCAACTACCTAAGCCATTATTACACTGCTTGCAACCACTCTACTATGCTACTCAGCTTCGCGCTCACGCTCTTTCATATATTTCTATCTTCCTGCTTGCTTTCATGTTACATCACCATATTTATTAACTCCACTCGCGTTATATCTGTGATGTGATGCTGGTGGTGAACATATGGGAATGGTTTGGCTTGGGATGCCAGATTGGTGGACTATAAGCGTGCTGCGTGTGTCTTGGGTGTGTAGTGAGGGTCGAGTCGACCAAGTGGGATACACGACGAGCTGTGTAAGCAAGTCTTGCCGGGAGTTGCATCTGGGCATTCCCACGAGAGATACCTGTGGCGGGTAATGGTTTATGAGGAGGTTCCGGGATGGATAGCCTACGTGGTTTGAAACCCGTGAAAGGAGGTACCGTGATGGCACGGGGAGAGTATCCCCTATGAGAAGATGCCTGCTTGGTCAAACCTAGGAAGGACTAGCACCAGGTTCATGGGAATCCTTTCCTGCTCACTCGTCTTCGATGGGTGGGGAACGGCTGGACTACTTGGTAGGGTGGTGCCACTACTGCTAGGTTGTAAGGTGATAGGGTGGGCGGTGGCGGACACAGGAAGTTCCCGCACCGTTCTAGATGTGCAGTACCACTGATTGGGCCCGGTACTGCGTCTCCCAGTCTCAGCGTTTCGGTTCGTGCCCGAAGTTACCCAGGGCTGAGTGGTAGGGTGGCATCAACCTAGGCAAGCAAGCACCCGGAATTCTGTCTAGATGATTGTATAGCATCGATGATGGCTAATCTTGTGAGTAGTAAAACCTCTGCAGAGTGTATGGTTGATCGATCGATACATATGCCGATTCGTCGGCTATGGACCTTTCCTGTGAAGCTCTGACTAGTGTAGAGAGCGATATTCTTTTCTCCCCCTGGTTGATGATTGTCCGGCAGTGTGCCTGGTGTGGCAGTGTGCCGTTGAAACAGGACCCGAGAGGGAGTTGGGCCTGTCGACTGAGCGTGAGGGGTGTGTGTGTGTGAGGTGGTGTATGGGTGTGGGATGATGGATTTGGGATAGACTGATGGGAATTGATGATATGGGTTAAAACTTGACAAACTATTATGATATTATTACTTGATACTACTTTGCATGCGTTTAGGATGCAAACCACAGCCAAATGTTAGGATCGCCAGATCCTTTGTTTTCTCTTTTCCACTAAAGCTCATCGGTGCTGACCATGGCCTGCACATATCTGGCGGTGTGCAGATTACCTGACTAACAGAGATATTGAGATAAGAAGTATTAGATGGTCTCGTGCCTACGCTCAAGTTTGGTTCAAGAGATGAAGACTATGCTACGCCAAGATTGACCCTGACGATACCCGTGAAGGAGGAGCCTCCACCCGACAACATATTCCGCCAACTCTGATGACGACTAGATACGCTTCTGCTAGATTAACCCTATAATAGGTGTATGCTCAAATGAGGTAAAACTTGTAAAGCTTGTAATCATATGCTGTATGATTATGATTTCAACTGATATATGATAATGTGATGGAATCAAACTTTGGTTTGATCGCATTACAACTCATTCTGTGGATTTTCCCTTCGTGGAAAATCGAGGATGTTTCACAAACTCTATAAGCTTTACTAGTAGTGGAGTAACCAAGCAAGAATCGCTCATCACATTTCTTCTCAAATTTGCTCAATCTAGCTCCTTTCTTCAATATGTAGCACTTACAACCAAACACCCGGAAATATGCAATATTTGGCTTTCTTCCATTCAAGATCTCATATGGAGTCTTCTCCAATATAGGATGGCAATAGAGTCTATTGGAGTAGTAACATGCCGTGTTGATTGCTTCGGCCCAAAAAGATTGACTCACATTATACTCACTAAGCATAGATCTTGCCATATCAATGAGAGTCCTATTCTTTCTTTCAATTAGGCCATTTAATTGAGGTGTGTACTTAGCCGAGAATTGATGTTTGATTCCTAAGTCATCACATAGCTCATCAACTCTTGTGTTCTTGAACTCACTACCATTATCACTTCTCACCCTCTTGATGGTTGTTTCAAATTCATTGCAACTTCTCTTGACAAAAGTTTTGAAGATACCATGAACATCACTTCTGTCATTGAAAAGAAGACCCATGTGTATCTTGAGAAGTCATCCACTATCAACAAACCATATTTGTTTCCGCCAATGCTTGTATATGTAGTTGGTCCAAACAAGTCCATGTGCAATAACTCAAATGGTTTGCATGTGCTCATCATGCTCTTCTTAGGATGAGTGTTGCCTACTTGTTTTCCGGCTTGACATGCACTACATAACTTGTCCTTCTCAAACTCGACATCTTTAAGGCCTCTAACCAAGTCATGCTTCACAAGTTTGTTCAATTGCTTCATTCCAACATGACCAAGCCTTCTATGCCATAACCAACCCATGCTTGACTTAGAGAGTAAGCATGTTGACAATTGTGATTCTCTAGCACCAAAGTCCACTAGATAGAGATTCTCATATCTAAATCCCTTGAATATCAAGTTTGATCCATCCACACTAATGATTTCCACATCATCAACACCAAAGATGCATTTGAAACCAAGATCACAAAGTTGAGCCACGGACAATAGATTAAAGTTCAAACTCTCAACTAATAGCACATTGGAGATGCTTAGATCATTTGATATTGCAATCTTTCCAAGACCCTTGACCTTGCCTTTGCTATTATCTCCAAATGTGATACTATCATACTCATTGCCATTAGAATTGATTTGGTTGAACATTCTTGAATCACCGGTCATGTGTTGAGAACACCCACTATCAAGAACCCAATGCCTCCCTGCGGATTTGTAATTTACCTACAAAACAAATCAATGTCTTTTAGGTACCCATACTTGTTTGGGTCCTCGGAGGTTAGCAACCAAAGCCTTTGGTACCCAAATAGCCTTCAACCTTGGGCTCTCTTTAGGTGTACCAATGTATTTGATTTTGACACCTTTCTCACCCTTGGTAAGCATGTAACAAGAATCAAGTCTAATAGATTTAGCACTTGCAAATTTTATTTGCTTGTTCTTGTTGTTAGTGATGCAATTTGCCTCAATATGCCCAACTTGCTTGCACTTGTAGCAAAACCGACCATTGCTCCTCACAAAGCTAGGCTTTGGAGTTACAAAGGCCGCCTTGCCTTTCTTGGAAGTATAGCCAAGTCCCTCCTTAGAGTTACTATATCTTTGGCTACCCAAGCATTGTAGCAAGCGGGCATCCCCACCATAGGCATTGCCTAATGCGCGGGTTAGCTTGTCCACATCCTTCTTCATCATTTTCAACTTTTAGTGTGGGATCAACACTATTAGTGAAGGTAGAAGTAGAAGTGGATGATGATGAGGAGCTAGTGTTATTAGGTGTGGTTGCAACAAGTGTTTCATTAGTTGATTCATTCATTAGATCACAAATTACACCCACATCACATGTTATAGCAACATCATCTACCTTGCTTAGCTCTAAGAGTGAGGAGCGAGCTTTCTCAAGCTTGGTGTGAGCTAGTTTGAGATCCTCATGGTCTTCCTTTAGACACTCATGAGAAGCACTTAGCTCATCAAAAGATTGTTCAAGAGTTTTTAATTTCTTGGACAATTCTTTGCACTTCTTAGACTTAGAGCTAATAAGATATTCGGGTTGCTCTAACATGTCCTTGAGTTGTGCTACACTAGGCTCATCATCATCACTATCACTATCACTATCATCTTTTTCATCATCACTTGAGTCATCGTATTTTACCTTAGTGGACTTAGCCATAAAGCATGATGAATCAAATGATGAAGACTTCTTGTTGATAGCAATAGAAGCCATGGCCTTCTTCTTGGATGTCTTCCTCTCATCATCATCACTAGCATTAGGATAATCCGCCACAAAATGATCCGTGCTCTTACAATTGTAGCACTTCCTTACTACATTCTTGCCTTTAAAGTTATCTCTTCTCTTTCTAGCACCATAGCCTTTCTTCTTCATGAATCTTCCAAACTTGCACACAAAGAGAACTAGTGCCTCATCATCACTATCAAGGCTAGATGCATCATCATCACTAGATTGTACTTTCTTGCCCTTGCCCTTGTTCTTGGAAGAAGAGGTGGTGGACTTGAATGCCACGGTCTTCTTACTCTTGTCATCCTCCTTCTTCACTTCTTCACTATCACTCTTCTCATTGTATTGATCCTCGG
Source organism: Eremochloa ophiuroides (assembly GCA_038502445.1). NCBI lineage: Eukaryota > Viridiplantae > Streptophyta > Magnoliopsida > Poales > Poaceae > Eremochloa > Eremochloa ophiuroides. The sequence continues at coordinate 21,344 of JAHLJS010000189.1, forward strand.
TCATCACATCACCAAGAACCTCATTTGGAGTGACACCCTTCAAGCCGCCTCGGAAAATGATAGTTCTCAAGGTCTTGAATCTCTTGGGCAAGCACACGAGAAACTTGTGAGAGAAGTCCTCATCACTTGTTTTCTCACCCAAGGCCTTGAGATCATTGACAATCACTTGAAGCCTATAGAACATTTCCGGAATACTCTCTCCATCATCCATCTTGAAGTTTGAGAGCTTGTCCTTGAGCATGTACAACTTGGCACTCTTTACCGTTGAAGTGCCCTCATAGGTTTGCTCTAATCTTGTCCATACTTCACTTGCTCTATCCAAATCCTTGATTTGCTCAAACACCTTTGAGTCAATGCCATTGTAAATGGTGTTGAGAGCCATTGTGTTACATTGGTTGTTCTCTTGATCTCTAGGTGTGGGGCTTGCGGGATCAAGCACAATGTATTCCGTCTCGGTGACCTCCCACACCTTCTCATGAATTGAGCCAAGATACATCCTCATCTTTCTTTTCCAATAATCAAATGAGCTTGTGCCATCAAAGTGAGGTAGTTTGCCCCCAACATGATTGAACATGATATGAGCCATTTCAATGCACCGAAGGATGTTAAGCCTTGACTAAATGGTGACCACGGCTCCGATACCACTTGAAAGGTCCTAGTATGGCTAGAGGGGGGTGAATAGCCTAATAAAATTTCTACAAAGAACTTAAGGCCAAGAGGTTAGTAACAAATATAGCTAAATGTGCAATGCTAGTGCAACTACTAACTTAGGCAAGCCACCTACACAATTCTAGTTAATTCTTAGTTCTAAGCCACACACGCAAGCTAGCAAAAGCTAAAAGACTACACTACTACACAAGACAAGAAAACAAGCTACTTTGCACAAGAATAAGAAAGGAATGATCGTCGATTAAACATTTGCCTTGTGAGGAAGCCAATCACCGGGACAATCAATAAGTCACTCACTCGAAGGTGAGAAAATCAATAGAGACACCAAGATTTATCCCCGAGGTTCACGTGCTTGCCGGCACGCTACGTCCTCGTTGTGTCGACTTCAACCGGTGGTTCGGTGGCTAATCGGTATCACACACCGAGCCTACACTAGGCGCCACAAGAACCTACCACGGAGGAAGTAACCCAAAGATACGAGCAATCCACTAGAATTACCTTTGAGCACTCCGCTCGGGGAAGGCACAAGAACCCCTCACAATTGCCGGGCGTGGGCAAGCACAATCACCAAGCTCCTCCACACCTTCTTCTCCTCCAAGCCGTCTAGGGACACGACAATGTCCCAAGAGAATAAGAATTGAACCAAGGCTTGCTCTCAAGTGCTCTAAAATGCAAATCACAAGCAATGATGCACTTGAGGTTCACTCAATCTCACTAAGGATGATCAAGATGATGAACTAGTGAGAGAGTGGAAGGCTAGAATGCAACAAAGTGTATGACAATGATCCAAGTGTGCAAGAGTGTCACCAAGTGACCAGGGAGGGAGTATAAATACCCCTAAGTGCAATCCTAGCCGTTACCTACTAAAAAACAGCCGTTAACACGTTTTTCGGGGCATCAGACCGACAGCGTCGGACCAAACGTTAGCATCCGACGCTCTAGATCTCGCCACGTGTCAGCTCGATTCAACCACAGCCGCTGGATCGCAACGGCTACTTCTCGCGCTCAACTGCGGACCGTCGGACTGGGGGCACCGGACTAAATGCTCCGTCCGACGCCCTGTTCCCAGTACACTGCGTGCGTACCGTCGGACTCTTCAGCGAACACCGTTGGACCAACGAAACGTACAGTCTGACGCTTCCGGAGAGGTTTAAAACTGAGAAAACCGCGTCGGACGGAGTCCGACGCTCGGCGTCGGACTAAGCTTCAGCGTCCGATGCTCTCAGATTGCACCACGCGTCACACCTCGCTGCTCAGCATCGTCGGACTGAAGACGACAATGGTCCGACGCTCGGTAGACGAGCGTCCAACGCTCACAACTGAACAGGCGTCGGACCGAACCAATGGTCTGACGCTACGTCTACAACCAGTCCGACGCTCTGGAAACAGCCCCTTTCAAGATAGTTTTTCACCCCTTGCTTCTATGTGCTAACACTCAAGGTCTTCAACACTTGTGCACAGTGTGTTAGCATTTTGCAAACAATTTTCAAGGGTTTTCAAAGAGATTCTCTAGGTTGGTTAGATCAATGCACATGAGATACAACCTAGAGCACTTGAAAGTAATCCAATAGGTTAGTTCTCCCCTTGATAGTCGGTTATCTATCCTAAATATGATCACTCCCACTTGGAGTCTTGATCACTAAAAGAAAAGCCCTATTTAAATATACCTTAGCCTCTAGCTTTCCTTCTTTAAGTCCTTTTCTTTTTCCTTGATCATTTCATCTTGATCTTCACTTAAGCTCATGTCAACTTCCTCCCTATCACTAATCTACTCTTGGCTACACATACTTAGCACTTAGATTAGTAACTAGGTTTCATCAATTAACAAAACCAAACTAGGGTCTTTCACTGATACGTACAGATTAAACAAGATTGATATCAAAATAACCATACTTTTATTACTAACGTGGAAAACACATTTATAAGGTTTATATTTACAAAAATGGTCCATTGGCCTACAACAAACATCAGAGTCTAACACAGCGTTCCTACGACATCGTGGTTCCATTCCGACAGGCAACTTGGAGTGCGGACGAAAACCTCAGTCTTCAGCTCATTCTTGTGATCCATCACTTGTAGTCTCTCTTGCTTGAATCTCCTTGGTCGCGGTGGCATATCTCCATCCTTATGTCCTTGCTGATTCATCCTTGCGTCGCCTTCGATAGTTTCATCCTAGCGCGTACTCCTGCGGTTCCATCTTCGCGTAGATCCTCACGGTTGCATCCTTGCGTATATTCCCATGCTAGATCCCTGAGATCATAGTATCGAGTGGGTTGAGTACATAAAGTTCTCAGCTAGTCTAACGAGAAGAAAAGAAAGGTGGAAAGGGAAGGTAGGATTATAGGGCATAAGTGGTGAATGATAGGAGTAAAGTTATAATGTATATAAAATGATGGTTTGGGCCCTAGGAGAGTATTAACCCTTCTCGCTAGTTCCCGGGTTAGTTACTATCATCAGTCATCAGAATTCATACCTTTATTACAGTGTTTGTCCCTAACACATAAGTGACCTCATCCCGGCGGTTGCCCATGACCAAGGACGTGGCTATTCGAATAGGATTTGGTAAACTCTGCAGAGGTGTACAAATTTCCCCACACGATAGACACTATCCAACACCATCGTCACGGCTTAGACAGGTCCAACAAACGTTCGTACCCGGCTGGAGCTACCTAAGGATCCATATAACTCTACCACGAACTAATCAGGGGTCGGAAATCCACACAGCGACTTGCATGAACCCTATCATGCAATAAATAGGAATATATAATTGGCTCAACTCGGCCCAAAATTTATTAAGCGGCTCGCACACGGCCCAATAGAAATTTAACATGGGGCCAGTATCCCCACGCCGACCGAACATGGGGCCAGTATCCCCATTCGGCTCCTGACAATTCGTTGCACCTTCGGCCTCCAGATAGAAATTATACTTCAACCTTGCGGGGTGTGGATCGCAGGTCTACCCATATAGACATGTGGCTGTACGAGTTTCTGACCAGGCGAGAGTGGCTTATGACTAATCAATTTTATGACCAAGACAAGCTCTCCAAGTAGGAACCCACTCCGGGCGAACCTACCCAAAGGTAATTTCACACCGCATGAAATTACCTCCCGCTTGCTCAGTCGAACAGTTTTAGTTATCACAGTATATCAAAATTTATGTTCACATATCAGGATTCATGTTCACAAGTTTAATCATAGCAGAATTATTATTTCAGCATTTATCATGAAATAAATCAGGTTTATTTAGTTTAGGTGGTAGAATGGGAGATGTAGGTTTGGTGGTTTAGGTTGTGAATATGGTGGTAGTAGGAGGGCAGTTGGGATGGTAGTGGCATGACATGTGGAGTGGAGGTGGTGGAAGGTATGGATGGGTGGTGATGGTTTATATGGTAGGATTTTGGTGGAGAGGATATTTATGAGGTTTTGAGGTAGGGAAAATGTAGGTGCCAAGGTGGAAGGGAAGTTAAGGTTTGTGGTGGTTTTGGTGGATGGAGATATTTAGGGAGAGGGAAGTATTGGTATGGGAAAAACTAGGAAGAAGGGAAAGGGAAGTTAGACTTGCCTTTACTCGATGACGATCATATCCATGTCCTGGGATCCTGATTCCTAGTTTCCTTGTTCCTCTGTCTTCCTGTACTATGCCTTGGGATTTCTCCATATTCTCGGGATTTGCTTCTGGTGCCTTCAGGTTCTCTTCATGTTGCCTTATATCCTACGCCGTCTAGCGTTGACAAGCAAAGAAACTCCAACACAAAGGAAACAATACAAGCACAGCCAAAACAACATAGAGAAAAGAGGAACGATCCTACTAGATGTGTCCTAACTAGCGGAGGGGTTTCTATTAGGGCTATCACTATTATGTGAATCTGAAGTAGAAAGACTGACCAAGTCATCCTAAATAACTTGATCGACTTCTATGGATCCACAAGGGGTTAGCAGCACATACGCACATGCACATGTATGTGCTTCGGGTTAGAGTGGTTAGGTACGTGTATATGTATCCATATACACATACAAAGGGTTAGCGACATATACGGATACGCATATGTATATGCCTGGGGTTAGGTTAGCGACGCATCTGCACATGCATATGTATGCGTCTAGGGCAATTAGAAAGGTGGGAGAGTGTAAAACCCCTGGTGTTACATTAACTAAAACCTGTCATGTCATCATGATCGCATGCAAATCATTCCGTATTTAACCCTGTTAAGATGCATCAACTAAAATAACTTTTATTCTTGCATGTGATTGTGCATAGGTGCTTTAGAGTGACTTATTATGTAAATGCTTATGTTTGTGACTATTTATCTAAATTCATTTGGAAATTAAAAAGAAAATCATTTATAAATCCTAATCGGACCCAAAATCCTAATTTAAAAACTAAGATGAATTAGACATTGGGTCTTAAATAAAAGTTGTAAAGCTTTAAAATTTGAGCAACTTCTATTTTGGGTAATTTTGAATTTATTAAATAAAATTTTAAATAAAACCCTACCCTACGTTTGAAAATGTAAATTTGAAATACAAATCCAAAAGCTATCAGGAATTTGACCAAACACCTTTAATAAAAGTTGTAACTCTTCTCAAATGAAACAACTTTTGTTTTGAGGGATTTTCATGTTATTGAATAAAATTTCAAATGAAACTCAAATTGGTGTTTAAGACTTTAAATTTGAAATGTCATTTCAAAAATTATCAAGAATCCGACAAAACCTCTTTAAGGAAAGTTTTAGGGCTTGTCAAGTAGAACAACTTTTATTTTTGTAGATTTTCAACTTATTGAGAAAAATCTTGAGAATTTGATTGGATTTGAAATGAAATTCAAATTTAACTTTTACCCCTTTTTTGAATAATTCAAAAACCATTCAAAATTTCAAATTTATTCCAAAAGCAAAGTTGTTCAAAATTAAATTCTATACAATTCTTATTTTGGGGATTTTTCGAGTTGTTACACAAAATCAAAAATAATTTCACAGAAACAGTTGGAGACACTTGAGCATGGCTACAGTAACTCGCCCCTGTTTCCTCCGTTCGCGAGCAGAACCGCGCGTGCGGCAGCGCGGCGTCGCCGTTCGGGTTGGCCGGGCGCTTGTCGCCGGCGCTGTCCGAGGCGTGGGGTTCCCGGGAGCCCTGTCGACTCCGTGTTCCCCTCCTCTCTAGCGTTTATAAAGTCGGCGTCGCCGTTCTCTCTCTTTTCCTACCTCCATGGCCGCCTCGGGAGAGCTCCCGTTCGCCGACGAAATTCGCCACACCTCGGCCACCTCCACACTCTCCAACTCGCCACTGGCTTCACCACTTCCTGGCGCACCCGTCGAGCCCATCCGTGCGTCTTCTCGCCCCTGTAACGCTCGGGAGTCGTCGTCGTCTACCTCGCGTTCGTCCGAGCGCCGCCGCGGGCAACTCCGCCGTGTCCTGCTCGCTGCGGTGAGCTCATCCCTTTTAACTAGCAGGTCCTAGATTATTTTAGACCTCTTGATGCTCATGAGCCAGTTGGTTTGTGGAATGGGACACAGAGTTCGCGGGAACGCCTTGACGCCGCCGTGTCCGTGCTGCTGAACCCGCCGCCGGCGTCACGCTCCCTCCTCTGCACCACCTCGGGGCCAACCTGCTAGCCGAATCAAGTCTCGGTGAGGAGCTTGACCTTCCCGATCCTTATTTTCCGTCTCTACCGATCCCGTTTGCCCGGAACGCAGTCGCGCCGTCGTGCCGTCCCTCACCGTGCCGCCATGGTCGGCGTTAAGCTCGCTAGGGGCTGTTTTCCTTTCAATCTGGAATCAATAAGGGTTCGTGGGGCCGTATGGAGCACATGGGTGTGTTCACCTTCGTCGGTCCGGTCACCGCCGGCGTGCCGCCGTGTGCGCGCACGAGTGTGCGGTCGAGAGAGAGAGGGTGTGGGCGCGCTTGGGCCGTCTGCTGGGCCGATGGGCGGGCCCAGCAGCGCAGGGGCGCTGTGGTGGCGGGGCGCGCGCGCGGGCCGCGCCTTTGGCCGCTTGGGCCCGAACTGTCCTTCGTGGGCCGACTCGGGCTGAATTGGTTTTTCATTTTCCCGCGAATTTGATTAGGTTTTCTGATTTACTGATAGTTTGAGTAGTGCTGCAGATTGTTATTTTCAAAGGAATTATTGTGCTGCTACAAAAATCAGGAAAATATTTACATATACTCTCTGAAGAGTCTAGTATTTAATAAAAATATAAAATATAAAATTTGGGTGTTTTCTGTGTAAAGTAAAAATATGTCTTTTAATTAATAAATGGGTATTTTATGATTTTTGTAGTCTATTCTACATGTCCAAAAATCATGAAGGTTATTGTGTCACTATTATATGATGTAAACTATCTTCACAAATTTTTTGGACTCAAATGGAAATAGTTTACTCAATTATTATTAAATGCTATATTAATTAATTAATGAAACAAATAGAAAACCCTAATGACTTAGGTTTTGTGTGATTTTGGATTATGTGATGACCCTGGATCATTGACATCATGTAATCCTTGGCACTTTGTTTATTTGATTGAGTTTATAATTAACTTGATACTAGAGAAGGTTGATAATAAATAAAATCACCGATGCATGGTATTAGGGTTTAATGACTTACTTCAGCAAGTGATTAGTGGTGCTATAGAATGGTTAACTTGCTAAGGAGGATTATTAATAACAAGTCTAGTTTATTATCACATATACTTATGGCATAATGAGATGCTTAGGTTAAAATAGTTAATGAAATAATTAAGGTGAGATAAGTCAATAACCACCATGATATTAGTATCTTGATAGAAACTTAATGACCCTTTTGCTAGTTGGTAATCACCTTTGGGTGCACCAAAACAAGTAACCTTAATTATAGGCTATCCTGACCTGTAATGTCATGAGGTTGTTTCTTAGATACAACTTCATGGGTGAAAGGTCCTAAATGGTTAGAGGGGGGTGAATAGCCTATAAAAATCTACAAACAACACTTAACAAGTCGATTAGTAACAATAGCAAGCTTTGCAAAGCACTAGCTCTAAACTACACTATGCAAGCCACCTAGACAAGTATACTACACTATGATCACTAGTTCACACTCAAAGGCTATGTCACTATTATACACTACTCCAAAGTGAGCAACTAACTAACAAACTAAACAAGAGAGTAAGTACACAAATATAAAAAGTAAAGATGATTTCAATACCCCCGGTGTAGAGAAGAGATGAAGTCCAATATAACCAATCAATCAAATACAAGAGAAATCCTCGGTTGAGAGATGACACAAGATTTTTTATCGAGGTTCACTTGCTTGCCGGCAAGCTAATCCTCGTTGTAGCGATACACCCACTTGGAGGTTCACGCGCTAATTGGCATCACACGCCAAACCCTTCTCAAGGGTGCCGCACAACCAACACAAGATGGGCATCCACCAAGCTACGAGCAATCCACTAAAGATGCCTTTCGCGATCCCCCACGGGGATAGGCTCAAGAACCCTTCACAATACCTTGATCGGAGGCGGAGACAATCACCAACTCCCCTCAACGATCCTCGCAGCTCCAAGCCATTTAGGAGTCGGCAAACTCCAAGAGTAATGAGAGAAACCGCTGCGAATCACCACTACCAAGTGCCTCTAGATGATCTCTATCAATGCAATGCACTTGATGCTCTCCAAACTCACCAAATGATGATCACAATCAAGTAGGATGAGTGAGACAAGTATGCTATGATGTTCAGGAGTGCCAAGAGGTCCTCCCCAAACCAGTCAAGTGACTATTTATAAGCCACACACAAGAAAATAGCCGTTTAGACTTCACTGCGAACCGTCGGACTGTCCGACGGCCAGACCGTCGGACTAATCGGCACGGTCCGATGCCCCAGATGAATGCCACGTGTCACTAGCCGTTTGAAGTCGAACGTTGGATCACAACGGCTAACTTCCCGCGCTAAACGAATCGTCGGACTGACGAGCGTCGGACTAAAACATACGGTCCGACGCCCTCAGCTGACCACCGTCGGACGCAGCCAGACGGAGCCGTCGGACTAACGAACGCGGCCGTCCGACGCTTCCAGAGAGCTCCCCGAGCGCTGAAAACCGTCGGACGTTGGTCCGACGCTCATCGTCGGACTAACGCCGAGAGTCCGACGCTCTCAGAGCTCGCCACGTGTCATCTCTCGCACGATCTGCACCGTCGGACGCTTCGGCTAATGGTCCGACGCTCAGCAACTGAGCGTCCGACGCTCTCAGCAGTGTTAGCCATCGGACCAAGGCTAATGGTCCGACGCTCTGAGACTCTACCGGTCCGACGCTCTGTTTTCTTTGGATTTTCACTCAAACCTTTCACCCTTTGTTCCCATGTGCTGACACCAAGTGTTCTACACCTTGTGCACGTGTGTTAGCCTTTTCAAAAGAGTTTTCCAAGGGTTTGTTAGTGTCACTAGCATCTATATTGTCGGTTACCAAAGTTAGGGGTACCCAACTTCGATGCAAAAACGCTCATTCCCAACTTGGCCTGGCCCAAGTAAGGCCAGTGGAAGCCCACGAAGGCCGCGTCTACAGAGGCCCACGAATCATTCCACTAATGACAGCCTCCTCGGGAGAGCTCGCTCCGATTCGCCCGAGCCTGCTCGGGAGAGCGGCGTCCTCAGCGTCCAAGTCTCCGATTCGCCCGAGCCTCCTCTGGAGACCTCGGGAGAGCGGCATCCCGGGCGCCCAAGTCTCCGATTCACCCGAGCCTCCTCGGGAGAGCTCGGGAGGCGGCGTCCTCGGCGCCCAAGTCTCCGATTCGCCCGAGCCTCCTCGGGAGAGCTCGGGAGAGCGGCATCCTGGGCGCCCAAGTCTCCGATTCGCCCGAGCCTCCTCGGGAGAGCTCGGGAGGCGGCGTCCTCGGCGCCCAAGTCTCCGATTCGCCCGAGCCTCCTCGGGAGAGCGGCCTCCTCGGCGCCCAAGTCTCCGATTCGCCCGAGCCTCCTCGGGACAGCACTCCTGGGTGCCCAAGTCTGCGATTCGCCCGAGCCTCCTCGGGAGAGCTCGGGAGGCGGCGTCCTCGGCGCCCAAGTCTCCGATTCGCCCGAGCCTCCTCTGGAGAGCTCGGGAGAGCGGCATCCTGGGCGCCCAAGTCTCCGATTCGCCCGAGCCTCCTCGGGTGAGCTCGGGAGGCGGCGTCCTCGGCGCCCAAGTCTCCGATTCGCCCGAGCCTCCTCGGGACAGCACTCCTCGGCGCCCAAGTCTCCGATTCGCCCGACCCTCCTCGGGAGAGCTCGGGAGGCGGCGTCCTCAGCGCCCAAGTCTCCGATTCGCCCGAGCCTCCTCGGGACAGCTCGGGAGAGCGGCATCCTGGGCGCCCAAGCCTCCGATTCGCCCGAGCCTCCTCGGGACAGCACTCCTCGGCGCCCAAGTCTCCGATTCGCCCGAGCCTCCTCGGGAGAGCTCGGGAGAGAAGCATCCTCTCCACGGGAGAGCTCGGGAGGCGGCGTCCTCGGCGCCCAAGTCTCCGATTCACCCGAGCCTCGCCCGAGCCTCCTCGGGAGAGCTCGGGAGAGCGGCATCCTCGACGCTTCCCTATCCCCCTCAAGCGCAATCTCGCAAAGGCATCCAAGGCACGGGTGATGTCAGCGGAGCAATCTTGGACCACAAGAAATCTCTCTGACCACTTTACAAGCACTGTCCCGTCAGGCGAGACTCTCGACGCGACTGTGCTTCGCACGCCCCTGACGGCCATACCACCTGTCGGGATTTCCCTGGCAGCAGATTTGATGGGCCCACTACGACCGTCCTCCACGATATGGTCTACGGTGCGCCGCCCCGTTTCGGGAAAGGCGCCCACTGCGCCGTCCACACGAAAGGACGAGCACGCCTTCAGGATCCCGAGCCTCGGGAAACAACGCCCCAAGGTGACTCACCCTCTTGTCACATCGTACGGAAGGATAGCCGGCAGGTGTGAACTCACCAAAGTCGTGCGGACCACGACGGCCATATCCAGAAGACCCAGAGAGCTGACGACATGACGTAGTCAGACGACTATTTCTACCTTGGAACTCGCGAACCAAGATAGCCATACCCATACCCCGGAGACAAGGAGAAAAGGCAGCAGCTAGTCAAACGGGGAACGGCAACTCCTCACTATTTTAATAGGTAGCGTCGTAGCCGCCTTTGCCTCTCCCTTGCGTCTATAAAAGTGAGAGCAGAGACCAGCTTTGGAGAAGGAACGGACAGAGAAGTTCCAAGTTCTCACCCACAGCAAACGACTTGTAAACACTTAGACACTCACAAGAGACCTGGGAGCACTTCCCTCTCTTGACTAGCTTGTAACCCCCTACTACAAGCACCCCGGTGCAAGGCAACACGACTCTCCTCTCCACTGGACGTAGGGCTTGGTCAGCCTGAACCGGTATAATCCCTGTGTTCCCCCTTGCACACCATCCGTGGCCTCAACCGCAAAACACATATTTACTAGCCGGTGTTAGCCTCGCCAAAATTAGCACCGACATATATGCAATGCAATGATTATGAACACCTAGTGGCACTTGATAACCGTATTTCATCAACGATTTCGCCCCTCTTGATAGTACGGCTATCTATCCTAAATGTGATCACTCCCTCTATGGAGTTTTGATCACTAAAAGCAAAAGAGCTCCTATGGATTATACCTTTGCCTTGAGCTCCTAGCTTTTTCACCATCTCTTGATGAAGCTTGTGGACTCCTTTTGATGATGGACTTATACCATTTGCATGGATGTCGTCAATAGGGCTTTCTCCTTTATTGATGGGCTTACACCATTTTTATGGACGCCGTCATTGCCCTTCACTTGTGGCCTCCACCGACCCGGTCCTTTGCTCCATCTTGTTGTTTGCTAATCATTCTCATGAAACACTTAGAGCAATCGTTAGCAAACTAGGTTTCATCAATTACCCAAAACTAAACATGGGCTTTCAATGGGTAAAAACACTTGAGGAGAACGACTTCTATATTGGACCTTTCCGAGCCCAACTCGAGCATAGAATTCCTTATAGGTACCCGTAAACCGCCAACTCGAGTTGTTAGACAACAAGCTAGTCTTGTTGGCGTGCAACTTTAGCGTAAAGAAAAGTAGCATTCAACTTTCTTTGATGTAATGCAGTTGTATGTTTTTATTATGCATCATGCCATGCATTTCATCATGCATTAATATTTCGTGTAGTGAACGCGGGATATTATTAATTGAAGCAAATCCCGAGTAAGGTCTTCACTCGGTGGACGTGGATCTTTCTCGGTGATTGACCTCCGAATGCTAACTGCTCCAAGCAACAGGCAAGCCCCGGTGCATTTAGCCCCTCTATTTATAAAATTTTTATAACTTGAGTTAATCTATTGCATTAGGTTGATAGGAGTTGTATGATAAACCCATTGATGCATTACCTTCCTTGACCACAAAAATCCTGAACCTGTTTTGAAACAAAATGATTTGAAAAATGCTTAGCCCTACTTAAATAAATTAGATTTGCATAAAATGCTATTTTTAAGCTGTGTGAGATATATATATATATATATATATATATATATATATATATCTATGCTAATGATTAATTCATGAAAAAGGGAATTAGTATATTCTCGTTTGGTGACTGTGCACCTAATCAGTACATTGTCACCGACGAGAAGGGATTTTCTTGCTCGGTGGTTGTGAATTTGGGTTAGAGTCCCAATGCTTGACCACCGGCGGAAAAGGGATTTGAAAACCGTTGGGACACTTGTATTTGGGTTGGAGTCCCAATGCAATGTCGCCGGCGGAAAAGGAATTAGGGACCGTTCGTTGTAGGCCTGCTATGATCGAGACTTTGCAACTAGCCACATACTACGGAAAGCCTCTGACTCCGGTGGCCCTACTACTTGAACCGACAACCACGCACTGGGAGTGGAGAGATGGCGAGAGCAGCGTGTACCCTCGTGGCCGGCGTGCCTGGAGAGGAAAGGAGTCCTGTGTTCTCGAGTGGCGCAGGACCGGTTCAGGGGTAGGATAAGCCGTGGTAGGCGGGGTTGGCATATGCAAGCTTAAGTGCTACATATACAGTGTGGATAGGGATCCCCAGCTGGGTACTAATCGATTCGAATTGTCGTTGCTCCTCGGATATGGAGACTTGATCCTTTGACCTACAATTGAAAAGTGGTTCGGAACTAAGTGTTTTTGAGAATGATTAAGAAATTGAAAAGTATATGATATTTGAGAAGGAATATTGGAACTATGGATATGACGAATAAATATTGAGATAAAATATTGAAATAGGATAGTAATGCTTTTCCGCAAAATTCCTCAACTCTTATTCAAGTCTTACCCTCAGCCTTGCATTCCTGAGTCTTCTCCCCAATTTCTTTAGTCGGGTAAGTCTTGCGGAGTACCCCATGTACTCAGGGTTTGTTAACCCCCTGTTGCAGGTAAGTCGAGTGTACAGTTCTGCGTGGAACCGTGCCGGTCGGTGGATCGTGCATGGAAGAAGATGAGTATATGATATAACCCTTGGGCAGGGTGTCTAGTTGTATGGTTGCTACTCCACTACAAAACTCTGCTTGGGATAATGTAATTTATATCTGTAACCTATGTTTATGTAATACTTCCGCACCCTGTACTCTGATTCAAAGTATTTGTGTAAATTGTTGTAATACTGCGATGCTTACAATGAGATCCTCGGGAGGTTAGGGTTTTCTAGGTAACCCGGCAGGCCACCTAGGTCAAGGGGAAACTCGTGCAGACTGATCGTGGGTCCTTAGGGACGATGACAGTGCACGTGGGCCCTATGATTAAGGTGGTTCTGTCACAGAGAGAGGGACAGTTAGCCATGTATAGTATGATACGGTGTATATATGTATATATACATATTTATTTATTTTACGGGTTTTGTATATATACATACACACATATACATCGCATATGCCTCTGCATGTGAGCGACTACGATTCTATGTGAGAGTGTATATTTGCGTATTCACATACGTTATATGGTGTATATGCCTACACGAATATACGGTGCGAGTGTAAACTACGGGTTAGCGGGGAAATAAAAGAGAATGAGAAAATAAATAAATAAAACTAGAATTTAAATGGGCACCAAAATTAAGGAAATGGTATGAATAGGTAGGGATTGATTTTAGAATATATTTTTTGGATGAATTTTGGAATTTAGAGTTGGGAAGGTGGAGATATGGATTTTAGAAGTTTAGCAGGAAAGGCAGGTCGAGAGAAAAGGCATAGAAAATATTTCTAGAAATTTTGGAGTCTGCAAATTGAGTGGAATAAGATTGGATAGTTAAAAGGTCCTAGTATGGTTAGAGGGGGGGTGAATAGCCTAAATAAAAATTCTACAAACCACTAAGCAAGTGATTAGAACCACAAAAGGCTATAAATGAAATGCTAAGGCAACCACTAACCTAGGCAAGCCACCTACACAATTCTAGTTAAACCTTAGTTCTAATCCACACAAGTAAGCTAGCAAAACCTAAACAACTACACAACTACTTAAGAAAAGGGAACAAACTACTTTGCACAAGAATAAGAAAGAGATGATCGTCGGATAAACCTTTGCCTTGTGAAGAAGCCAATCACCGGGACAATCAATAAGTCACTCACTCGAAGGTGAGGAAATAAATAGAGACATCAAGATTTATCCCCAAGGTTCACGTGCTTGCCGGCACGCTACGTCCTCGTTGTGTCGACTTCAACCGGTGGTTCGGTGGCTAATCAGTATCACACACCGAGCCTACACTAGGCGCCATAAGAACCTACCACGGAGGAAGTAACTCAAAGACACGAGCAATCTACTAGAGTTACCTTTGAGCACTCCGCTCGGGAAAGGCACAAGAACCCCTCACAATCACCGGGTCTGAGCAAGCACAATCACCAAGCTCCTTCACACCTTCTTCTCCTCCAAGCCGTTTAGGGACACGGCAATGTCCCAAGAGAATAAGAACTAATTCAAGGCTTGCTCTCAAGTGCTCTAGAATGCAAATCACAAGCAATGATGCACTTGAGGTTCACTCAATCTCACAAGAATGATCAAGATGATGAACTAGCGAGAGAGTGGGAGGCTAGAATGCAACAAAGTGTATGACAATGATCCAAATGTGCAAGGGGGTCACCAAGTGACCAGGGAGGGAGTATAAATACTCCCAAGCCAACTCCTAGCCGTTACACTCTCTGAAACAGCCGTTAACCCCGTTTTTATACCGTCGGACCGACCGTCGGACCGACTGCGTCGGACCAAACGGCAGCGTCCGACGCTCGGATGATCGCCACGTGTCAACAGGTTTAAACGTCGTTCGTCCGATATCAACGGTAACTAATTTCACGCGTTTGAATACTGTCGGACTGAGGGCGTCGGACTAAACCCAGAGTCCGACGCCCTCTCTCAGCTCACTGCGCGCGTATCGTCGGACGATCGCGCGAGCACCGTCGGACTAAAGATTTCACCCGTCCGACGCTTCCAGAGAGGGTTGAAAACGCTAAATCATCGTCGGACTTCGTCCGACGCTCGCCGTCGGACTTTCCTTCAAGCGTCCGACGCTTCTCAGCGTGCCACGCGTCACACCTCGCTGCTCGGCACCGTCGGACTGAACATCTCAATGGTCCGACGCTCGATATTTGCCGGGGCTAGGGTTAGGCGTCGGACTCTGGACGATAGTCCGACGCTGCCCCTGCTAACAGTCCGACGCTCATTTCTCAACGTTTTTCAAGTATATTTCTCACCCATTGCTTCTATGTGCTAACACTCAAGGTCTTCTACATTTGTGCACAGTGTGTTAGCATTTTGCAAACATTTTTTAAGGGTTTTCAATGGGATTCTCTAGGTTGGTTAGATCAATGTATATGAGATGCAACCTAGAGCACTTGAAAGTAATCCAATAGCTTAGTTCTCCCCTTGATAGTCGGCTATCTATCCTAAATGTGATCACTCCCACTTGGAGTCTTGATCACTAAAAGAAAAGCCCTATATGAATATACCTTAGCCTCTAGCTTTCCTTCTTTAAGTCTTTTTCTTTCTCCTTGATCATTTCATCTTGATCTTTACTTGAGCTCATGTCATCTTCCTCCATATTACTAATCTACTCTTGGGTACACACTTAGCACTTATATTAGTAACTTGATTTCATCAATTACCAAAACCAAACTAGGGTCTTTCAATAGGGTTTATAATGTACCTAGTTTATTTACAAATTTTCTGGGAATTTTCTGGAATAGGAAAGGTCTTCAGTTAACACTCAGTGTACGTTTTCCGAGTGCGCGTAGCATTTTCCCCGTTGGGTTGACGCGTGGGTCCAGCTGGACTGTCCAACTGACGGGCACTGTACTCGTGAACCTGTATACCGATCGGTGGACTGGGTGCTCTTCTCCCTATGTTTCACGTGCACCATGTCCATTCAGAAAAGAAGAAAGGGGATGGGGCATTGACGTACAGGGCTCTGCCTGACGCCGTGCTCTGCTCTGATTGCTCGTGGTGGAGTCAGGAGTGGAGTCAAGGACGGTCGGCATCCGGTGCCCAGAGCGAACGCATCCTCATCCACATAGCCCGACGAGCGACGAGTCAGAGGGAGTAGAGGTGGGGAGAGGGAGCAGAGCAGCGATGGCGGCACCCTGTGCGAAGGCGAGGGGGATGGCAGGGAGCAGAGCACAGCGGCGCTTCCTGCGCAGCTGGTGTATCTCACCCCCGGCACGGCAACTTCGGCACGGCGAGCTCGGCTTCAAGGGCGCTCCGACGCGGTGAGCGAGGCGACTGCTCCGGCGCGAATTGGCCGGCGGGGAGCGCGGTGACGTGCTCGGTGCTATCCGCGGCATCCTCGGCGGCAGTGGGCAGAGTGGAGCAGAGAAGGGAGGGAGCAGAGCAGAGCTCGGCGGTCCACGGTGAGGCTCCGGGGTGGCGGCCCGGAGGCAGGCATGAGGCGCAGGGCGGCCGTGGCGAACGCGGCTCCGGTCGCAGCGGCATTCGGAGTACAGCTGTGCGGCGGTGCTCGTCCTTCGGCGTGTCCGCGTTGTGCGTGCGCGAACTCGAGTCCCCGGCTTCGTTGGTCGAGCTTCCTCAGGTGCCCCTGACGGCAACCATGGCCGGTTCTTTCATAGCCGGAGTAGGTCGGTGAGCACAGTATGTCGGTGGCCACAGTAAGGCGGTGGAGCACAGGGCGTCAACTGGCCACCGTATGGCGGTGCCGGCAAGGTCAGCGGGTTCACTGTGCCACGGTCGCTAGCACAGGCTCGGCGTTGACGCGGTGTGGGTGTGCTTGGGGAAGGAGACGACCGAGGGAGGCTTTGCTGCCGCTGATATTTTGGCCGGTAGAGGAAGAAGAAGTTGACGAACAGGGCCCACCTGTAAGTGACAGGAGAGAAGAGGGAAAGGGGGATGGGCTGCTGCCTTCCTGCTGTGCTTGAGCTGTGCGCTTGGACCAGTTGGCAGGGAGGGGAATGATTGAGCCCAAGAAATACTTTCCCCATTAATAAGTGTCTTTCTATTTCCCAGAAAATAAATAAACTAAGTACAATCTAAATAGTTTTTAAATCGGAATATCAAGGGATTTGGAAGGGGAAAGGTCTGGATAACCCGAGGAAGAGGTCAAGGAGTATTTTTTCGACGAATAATATCAAGGGATTATTTTAGGAGAGAGGGGACGGATAGGAAATTCAAAGGATGTTTTCGGTGCTTCAAATAAATTCCAAAAAGCAAACAATCATGCAAGCATTCCAAAATAAGCAACAAACGAATCAAACAATGTAAGGGAATGCATGTGGTGCATTTTCAATGCAAGGTTTTCGGAAAAGGTTTTTCGAAAACGGTTTCGTGGAAATAAATAAAGTCAATTTTAATTTGTTGGAAAGTTTAAAAAAAGTTCAAATTTTTAGTGAAATTTAAGATGATGAAAAATACGGATGTTACACATACACACAAACAATTATTTAAATCATAAAGTCAATCAAAGGTAACTAAGCATATTCACATGTGAAAATAAAAATTGTCTTAGTGATGCACAGTAACAATGATTTTATGCGGGATGAATTATATGCAATCATGATGACATGGCCGGTTTTAGTTATCGTAACACCAGGGGTGTTACAGCAGTTGTTGTCGTAGTTGGAAAATCTCTTCGTCAGCCCAGGGCGTCGTACGGTTGACTGTTCCTGTAACGGCGTAGGAGGAGTGGGTCCGTCAGATTGGTTGCCAGAGGGGATATGACAGTTGGTACAGCGGACGTGCGTGTGCGGGGCGCAGTCGCGTCAAGGGGCCCACTCGATAGGACCGTGCTTGTGAAGTGATCAGGGAGGTCCCTTGGCCGGCAAGATTGCTCTGCTGACGTTGGCAGGGCTCGGGCGAACTAGAGAGGTGCGCCCAAGGGAGTTTGCATATAGCGGGGGGCTCGGACAAATTGGAAGTCGGTTGCCCGAAGCTGCGGCGTTTGGTGGCAGGCTCGGGCGAATCGAATGGTGTCGCCAGAGGGTCCTGCTTTCCCGAGCCCTGTCGTGGAGGCTCGGGCGAATCGGAGGATTTCTCCCGAAGGGTCCGCGCGTCTAGGGGAGGCAGTGTGTTTCCGCGCGGCTCCATCTTAGGCCGCGTGGGTCGTTCCCACATGAGCCTTGGTTGGCGCCTTCTTGCGCCGGGCTTTATTTAGGAAGTGTGTTTTTGCGTTGAAGTTAGGTACCCGATACTTGGATACCTGACAGTAATGGAGGCCATCATTTTTAGAGGCGGTTGGCTAAAACGACTACATCCGTAAATACATTTTGGAAGGTGTCACTTTACAAGCATCTCTATTAATAAACCGTCTGCTTCCGTTAATTGGCAACCATTAACCAAGTCAGTTGAATTTTATGACTGTCTCGACTAATGTTTGGACAGTGTCTTGTAAAATTATTTTTTTTATCAATGAGATGGCCATCAGCGTATATAAAACATACCTTGTTTTTTTACATGGACAAGTAGGTGCATTATTCCACCAGCCTACCTGTTACATATTTGTGTTAATTTACAGGCCATGGCCTGAAATTCGCTCACACGGAGAGTCGAACCTAAGACCTGAGGAGTGTCACTGGGTTCCTCCAACCAACTCAGCTAGAGGCCCTATGGAAATTACACAGCGGCACCGTAACCAATGTGAGATAACCACGAATAGGGCCGGGCCTGAGACCTATACTTTGGCCGTAGGATAGATGAGGGGATTTTTTTTTTAACCTCAGTCTAAAATTCGCTTTCACGGGGAGTCAAACCTAGGACCTGAGGAGTATCGCTGGATTCCTCTAACCAACTCAGCCAGAGGCCCTATGAAAATTACAAATACAAAATTAGCAATCACTGTGAGAACAGTCAGAATCGGTTGGCATAGATCCATGTTTTAGACCATGAATGACTCTGTTCGCTTCAGCTGAAAAGCTGAGCTAATTTAGGCTGAAGTTGATTTGTTGTGAGGGGAAATACTGTTCCAGAGCTGAAAAATATGTGCTGTTTAGTTGAAGCGAACAGAGCCAATATTTCTTGCTAGCTACTGCACTAACCTATATTGGCATGCTACAGTAGCTGGTATATGTGTATTTATACATTCGTAACCTAAAGACCAAGCCAATGTCAGATGTCCCGGAAAAAAAAAGACATCCATAGGGTGCTCCCATACTCTATAGGGTGTGTTTACTTCCCAAAAAATTCTCTTTCTCCATCACATTGATTGTACTTTCCGTCTACATAGAGCACTAAATGAAGTAACAGCTGTTGCACTTGCATGTTTGTACTTTTTGCCTGACTAACTCGAGATGAATCTTTTGAGTCTACTTGGGTCATGATTGATAAAAGTTGTCAAATACAAATGAAAGTGTTAACGTGCACTTTTCACCCATTTTCACCCAACTAAACACCCCATAGTCTCCTGCAAGGTAGCAAATTACTTTAGATTTGCAATTAATATATACTAACAGCACAGATTGATGGAAAAACTTGGTTTCGTGGTGTAGTTGGTTATCACGTCAGTCTAACACATTGAAGGTCTCCTGTTTGAACCCGGGCGAAGCCAAATGTTTTGTTTTGCTCTCTCTCTCTCTCTTTTTGCTTCCCCTGTAGTCCGATAAGTGTTCCCCTGTGGTCCGATAAAACAGAGAGATAATGTGATGCAGCTATAAGCATTTGGAGTCTCGCAAAGTTTCGGCATTGTCAGATGCCACTACTTTTAGCTCAGGCCTTTCGATCTGACAAGTCCCATAACCACAAAATTCACGAGCCTCCCGGTCCAGCAGGCCGCCAAGACCCTGGGAAAGAGCAGGACACTGTGGGAACATAGAGAGATTTGATGGCCCATCCATTCGAAATGGGTGCATGTCCGCAAGAGTGCACACGGTGGAGTTCTGTCTGCCCCCTTTTTCCGGTATTTTTTATTTACTCTGAGAGTTTTTTTTTAAAAAAAATCAGCAATTCTGTTGTTGAGTTTTCGGCAAAAGAATTATTACTATTAACGTGTCAATTCTATTCCATTCCGTCGTGCCCACATTGCTTGTCTTCTCCTGAATGGATGTGTGCGCGCGCGCTTTATAAAGAGGTTTCAAAAAAATAAAAGGATGAGGCTAATTTCGGCCTCTTTGATTGGATACTGTTGACGCCGAATCGGATCTCCACACCAGCAGGTGCTAGGTCGCACGTGTCTTCTTAGTCGTCTGGACCAATTTTTTTTTTTTTTTTGTTGTTGTCAACAGATAGCTAACTCTAAACCAGGCTCTACGAAGTCAAATTTTATAAATACACAAAGGTAAAAGCAAGGGAAAAGATGTGATGCACGGTGATGGCAGCTTAAGATAGGGCATCTCCTAAATTAGAGGAACCATTCCGTCACTCCACCAGATTGACCATCAATAGAATCAAACTGATGAGCTCAATCAACTGAATCCAAATAGTTACTGATGTAGGGGGGCCTTGGCACTCACCTTTAGGTGATGGAGGGGGACATGTCATTAACCTTTTGATGTGGTTGCTCGATGTCCGGTTGACGTGTTGGTGAGACGAGGGCGGGGCTGTCAGTGCTGCAATCGGTGAGGCTTTGTGCGGGCCAGATCCAGGCGTCTTCTTGCTGGTGGGAGAAAGAATCAGGCGGTGGAGGTGTTGCTCCAGACTCCACCACGGATTCATGTGATTCTCTCTGCATCCAAAACTCCAATGCAGTTAGGAACTAATCGCTCGATGAAACTTTGCATTTCTGGAAGGGAAAGGGGAGGGGACTGAAGTGAAACTATGCATTTGGGATTGGGAAAGTCAACCCGGGAGAGGTAGTCGTTGCGCGCGAGGCGGTCAAAGTTGGCCTGGACCTCGATCCAGGCGTTGCTGGTCTTGTTGCCGCGGCCAACTGGAAGCAGGGCCATGACCAACCGAGGCAGGGCGGTGAGTCGTCACGGGGCAGTGGCTCGTCGTCGCGGGGCACAACGTCGTCGCAGAGTCGCGCGGCGACGGTCACCGTGGCCAACTGGAGGCGGGGCAGCGCGTCGTCGCGGGGCGCCGCGGCGATGGTCACCGCGGCCAACTGGAGGCTGTGCGCGATCAATCGAGGCGAGACGGGCTTCTCGCGGCGGCACGGGGAGGTGTTCGATTGCCACGGCGGGGCAGGCCACAGCGGGGCGGGAAGGCAGGCAGGTCGTGGGATGAGGTAGGCAGGATGCAGAGCCGCGAGGTGCCGGTGGTCGCCGGCTCGCCGTGGGGCGTCTTCGTTGCTCCTCGGCGGGGCTTCTTCATGCGGCGGGCGGTTGTGGCGTGGCGTGGCTTCGGGGCAGAGAGCCGGTCGTTGCGTCGGGGCGGGCAGGCGGGTGTGCACGACGGTTTACATATAGCCGAGCGTCGATTTTTTCGCACAGCTCGTAGCGCCTCGCCGGGCCTCTCTCCCGTGCACGTTTCCCTCCTCCGGTTGAGCTCCGGCGTGTGCACGACAATCCAATGCGGGGGGAGGTTCTGCGGGAGACGGCGACGGCACCTGACGCAGCGGGGACTCCCTCCTCATTGTCATGCATGGCCTACCTCCTATTCATCGTATAGCGGCAGTTTGGCCAGAAGCAGTGGAACGGTGGAAGCGGAGGTGTGGCGTGTTCACGATGGAGGAGCTGCAAGCGATGGCCTGTGCACACATGTACTGCGCTGCGCCACCGTCCGTCCACCTCGGCTCCGAGCTCCGGCCACCTACGCAAAGGGAGTAGCCACTGCCTCTGCCACAGTCATTTTGCCGCGGTCGCCGATGCTTCCGAAGATGGCGGGCAGGCTCCTTGCACAGCCTGTGCCTGCGCTGACTTTGTCACCAGAGGCCCAGAAGGCCAAAAGCGGTTGGAGGGCATCTCCAGCCTCCGTGCCCCCTCCTTCTCCTGCTCAGTACGTGCGTCAATGCTTTCATGGATGATGTCCTTGACGTGCTCGATGAAATGGACATAAGGTATGTTTCCCCCCCTTTTTTCCCTTTCAATGTTTGCTTGCTGATTTTGTAGTATCCCCATCTCTATTAGTGCATATTGAGGTTCAGAGTTCAGCCAATATTGACATGAGTTCAGTGGATCTGTAAAATGTTTCCTTTATACGAATAGGTCAGGACATCCTTCTTCAATGTGCCGATGGTGTTTTCAGTGCAACCTGTAACCAAGAAATGGGTTGGCATGTGCTTAGTGTTTAGCATTTCTTAATAGCTTAATCTATGTTTTCATTAACCGATAGGTAAAGAACCTACCTATTTAGTTAGATTTGAGAACTGAATGCCCCTTCACCAGTCCAGTATCAACATTGTTTGTTGTATTATAGAACATAGTTATTTGCATCTTTAGATTGCCTTCTGCCCTGCTCTACTTTATCTCATATATTCTTCCAGCTATCGGTGGGTGCAATACAAATAGCTGCTTCACATGTATATTTTGTAAAACTTATTTTGATTGCACTTGAATCAATAGTAGACTTCATTATTGTTTTCTTTGTTCTTTTTAATCTCTATACTGGGTTCTTCACATTGTAGAACCAGGCCCAATATTGATGCTACTGTTTTCTATCCATTGTCGTTTGAGTTGCTTAGATTAATAAACAATTAGACTGTTTAGTGGTCTGAACTTGGGAGATCTCATAGAGGTTCAAAAACCTGCAAAGGCCATTGCTATATGCATAGGTGAACTGTAATGATTGAAACAATTGCACTCCATTTCTTCTATCCAAGTTTACCATTAATTTCTCTTAAATAAATTTATATATGTAATAGAACTTGTAGGTGCCTCCAAGAAATCTACGAAGGTACTAAAGACAGTTGCATTCTAGAATCTTCTTTTTTGCTATCTTTCTCACTCAGGTTTCTAATTTCTAACTTGGATTGAACACTGGTATAGCAGTAGTTTAAACTGCAGATTACCTGCTCATTGTAGTGCGAACTGCAAACTGTTATATAGTACTGCTACGTATTTGATACGCACTCCCTTCCTTTAATATTAGTTTCAACTATGATTCAATTGCTACCTATCTTACCTATCTTAGCATTTGTTAGATGTGAAAATAAGAGAGCATTAACATGGCAATTCCACTACTGTACAAAGTTTGTTATTTTTGTGATGTGCATTTCTTATTATTCCGATGAAAGAATTCCTATGATAGCCCTTGACTGCCTAGAAAACATGGAGTTTGCTTCGAGAAATCTGGCCCTTCATCTTAAGTGAAGTGCGTTAATTTTGTACCAAAGCTTTGCATCATAGTAAGATTCTATCTAACTATAGGAGATTGTACTATTGCAATGCTCTTTTGTTGTTCTGCAAAAAAAAAACTAATACTTGATTTGATGCACCCTAAATATTTTTTTAAAAAAACTTATTTCTATATTTAATTTTGTGCCTCACATCTATTGTTTAATATTTTATTGCCATATTTAACTCTGTGAATTAGTTGTATTGAACTCAGACCTCACATGGTGTGCATCGAATCATCACTTCTGCTATCCAAATTTACCATTGACTTTCTCTTACATATATTATGCTATTGCTGTTTCAAAATGATCAACAAAACAATGCCCTTCCCGATTCACTGAAGATCTGCAGTTGTTCATTTATCCTACATTTCATTGTCCATTTTACTATGATTTTTTTTTCACAATGTACCACAGGAAAGATTACTATCAAGACGACAACCGCGTCTACGGTGAGCTGGATGTCCATGATGCCTTTCGGAAAGCTCTCAACACCTGGGCCAATTGGGTTGATTCCAATGTAAATCCCAAGAAAACCACTGTGTTTTCTAGAACCAAAAACTCCTACCACAGGAGTTGATTGAAAAGGACCTTCATGGCAATGAATGGAATTTTCATCATAACTTTTGGAGTAATTTTTTCAGTTATTTTGTTGGTTTGTAGTATTATAAATTTTTCCACATAAATGCATAGCCTGCATTCGGACTTGTAACACACAATTCATGAAATGGCCTTATATACAAGTCTGACAATAGCAACTTAGAATTATTTTTTCTGCAGATCAACCAAAGCACCATCTTTGCTATAGACCCTACACTTTTTATCTGGTATGGCATTATTTCATTATTTCAGAGCTATGACTCATTTCTCACTTTCTTTAAAAAAATGGATTTGTACATATGTGTGGCCAGATATATGTGGATGCCCTAGGATTCCATTGCATGATTCTAGTAGAACAAGTTGGTGAAAACTAATGGATACCTATTTTGTAATATAAGGCAAGATGAAACTCATGTTCTTATCTCAAAGTAAATCCCACTTACCACTTTACTGTGCTGATTTTATAACAATAAAAATAAAAAACAAATTTTGGTTACAAACTTAGTCCACTTTCTGTTTGGTAATGAAATTTTAAGATAATCTGAGAACTGAAGGTTAAGAATCTATATGGTTTCTCAATACATGTTACAGAAGTATCACTATGCTGGTGTTTTGTACACTGTAATTTGAGATTGATCAATGACTCATAATTAAGTTTTAGAATATTACTACATATAATGTATAGTTTCAACTAAAATAACCAACTTCACATATGCAAAAAGAGGGTATGCCTGTTTTAACAATTATGTGTATGATTAAAAATTATGTGTATGAATTCTACCGCTTAGTTAGAACTAAGAATTCAATTTGATAACATAGGGCATAGTTTTCCATATACTTAATTATTTTATCAATTAAATTTTTTATTGTTTCTTATCTCTCTATCACGTGCTTTTTGGTGTTTTTTAACTCTTTTTTATGTGTTATTTGCAGGTCAATGATTTAATGCTGATATAAGCAAACGATATGGAATGGATTTTTTTCATGAAGGGGTCTCCAAATAGGCTGCACGCTGGAGTGTAGTCCATATATATAGGATTAAGAAGAAAAAGTCGTCGCTGGCCATTGAAGGATGGGCTCTAATTTAGAACCTAGGCCTGCTGCCACCGCACTACAAGGCCGAGGCCCAAAAGGCCCGTCAGGGGGGCAAATCGGTGAATCCCCGAAAACTAAAACCCTACCCCAAAACATATATAGAGTACCCTCCCAACCTAGTGCTCGCTCTTGGTATCCAGGCGGCGGCGGCGGAAGGCGAAGGAGGAAGAGCAGCTGCAGGCGGCGCCGAGGGGCTGCTTCCCACCCCGAGCTTGCAACCATGGTGAGCGCCGCCACTCCTCTGTTCGTCCCCTCTCCTTTCTTTCGTGTAGATCTGGGAAGCAGGCCACCACGTTGGGGTCGGTGCCAGGCGGGAACGCCGAGGGCACCAGCGACGCGAACGGCTTGCCACCGAACCCAGCCGCTGGTCCTCCCCGCCCCCGTACGCCGGCGGGACGCCGTAGGGCGGTGGCGCGCCTTGGCCGCCGCCCCCGCCGCCGTAGCTCTGGGAGGACTGGGGCGGCGCGCCGCCGTAGTAGGGGGGCGCGGAGCCGGTGGTGGAGGAGGTCTTGCCTTCGTTAGGAGGCTTCTCGCCCTAGGACGGCGCGGAGGGCGCGGGCGAGGAGCCGTACGGAGGCGGGGCGCCGTATCCCCCGCCGCGGCCTTAAGGGTAGCCGGAGCCGGGAGGCGGGTAGCCAGCCATGGCCTTGGGGCGGGCGGGCGCGCGAGGAGCCGCTGAGCCGGGGAGGTTGTGTTGGGAAGGGAAGGGAATGGAATTTCCCTATCCGAGTCTGAGACTGCGAGTCTGCTGTCGACGGCCGTGCTGTCTGCTGTGCGCCTAACTGGGTCCATCTCATTACGAAGCCTATAAATTGTTGCTCGTGTTGGCAACTGTGTAGATCGATGGTGCTCGTGCTGGCAACTAGAGCCTTATTGGGTCCATCTCATTACAAAGCCTATAAATTATTAATTTGTTTCCAATTTCAAGTCAGTATTTTATGCTGTGAGGTGCAGTCTCAGATTCCTGGGTGCAGTTGAGTGGTTGAAGGGCTTGTGGTCAAGTGGAATTTAATCTGGAAGTGTAAACATGATCCTTTCAGGATGTATTTAGGGATGGAACTATTATTGCTAGGAATGGCTTTCACGCAACGTGCATTGTGGTCTGTTACATCTTTAAATAACAAGCAGAAGTTAGTTGATCTCTGTAACTTTTTACTGAAAAATGGTGTCACTGACCTGTGTTTGAAATGGAATCATTCAGTTAATCTCCAGCCTTGTTCTTATTTAACAACCGGTGAAATCAGGATGTGTTGCATATGATAGCATTTCATTAGGATATGTTGTGTTTTTTCTGATAGTATTATTTTGCAATCCAGGCTAGGGGATTGAAGAAGCACTTGAAGAGGCTCAATGCGCCCAAGCATTGGATGCTGGACAAACTTGGTGGAGCTTTTGTAAGTAAACAAAGCCTTAAAGCTTTGACACCTTCATTGTTTTGTTGTTCCCCATTTGTCTGATGTTTAAGGTTTGTCTTTTCTTTAGGCTCCCAAGCCCTCTTCTGGACCTCACAAGTCCAGGGAGTGCCTGCCTCTGATCCTCATCATCAGGAACAGGCTCAAGTATGCTCTGACATACGGTGAGGTCATTTCTATCCTGATGCAACGCCATGTACTTGTTGATGGCAAGGTCAGGACTGACAAGACCTACCCTGCTGGGTTCATGGGTATGCCATCATCTCTCTTAATCTAGAAAGGTACTTCTAAGCTTAATTTGGTTGCTGATTTGTGACATCTTTTTTGGCAGATGTCATTTCCATCCCCAAGACCAACGAGAACTACAGGCTGCTGTATGACACCAAGGGCCGCTTCCGTCTTCATCCAATCAGGGATGAGGATGCTAAGGTTAGACCAATTCTCTCTTCTGTTATGTTTCATTGTTCTATTTTAGTGTGATCTTGTTAGCTGTGAAGTTACTGTTTTCTTTTTATATAATTGGAAGTTTGTAAAACTCCCTTTATTGGTTCTGCTTTTCATGTCCTTGCTATATGGTCTATATCTCCTGTATTTATTTAAGTCTTGCATTGAAAATGTTTGTGCTATGATTTGTAGGGTTGTTAATACATGTGGCTTGTTAATTTATCCATAGTACACATATTATGTTATAAGATCTAATGCTGATTACTATTTCATTGATCTTTATGCAGTTCAAGCTTTGCAAGGTTAGGTCTGTTCAGTTTGGCCAGAAGGGCATCCCCTACCTGAACACCAATGATGGCCGCACCATCCGCTACCCTGACCCGCTCATCAAGGCCAATGACACCATCAAGATCGATCTGGAGACCAACAAGATCGTGGACTTCATCAAGTTTGATGTTGGCAATGTCGTCATGGTGACTGGTGGAAGGAACACTGGGCGTGTTGGTGTTATCAAGAACAGGGAGAAGCATAAGGGCAGCTTTGAGACCATCCACGTCGAGGACGCCCTGGGCCACCAGTTTGCCACCCGTATGGGCAACGTGTTCACCATCGGCAAGGGCAACAAACCGTGGGTGAGCCTGCCCAAGGGCAAGGGCATTAAGCTCAGCATCATTGAAGAGCAAAGGAAGCGGGATGCCGCTGCCCAGGCTGCTGCCAACGCATAAATCCTCAGAATGTGATTGGAGTTTTGCTATGTTTAGTTCATCTGCAAGGATATAGAACTGTGTTGAGACTACCATGTTTAAGTTTTGCCTGGTACTTGTTGATTCGTGAACGAAGTTTGCAGCTAGCTGTAATGCTGCAATCGACTATCTAACTTATTCAACTGTTCTGCTTGTCTGTTTACGCATGCCTACGTGTTTTGCTTCCCTGTTTTCGCAACCCTATGAAATCATGAATTCTGTCACTAGAAGCAATAACTGTTAATCTTTGGGTTTTACATCTGCCTTTGCTTGAGCCTGGTCGGTTGGATTTGCATGATTACTGTTAGAACCGACGGGTCGTCATGAACTTGATTCCCATGCTCAATAAGTTGTTGTAGATTTTATCTGTTAAGCATGCATTGAAAAATTGTCTGTCGTTACATACGAAGAGATGGGGGAAGAACAGAAGAATGCAACGAGAATGAGACATGAGTCAACAGCACCACGGGAGGCGCCGTCGTCAGCTTTCTTCCTATCAGAGAGAGAGAGAGAGAGAGAGAGAGAGAGAGAGATGAGACGATGAACAAACCGCCCTGCGATTTCTCGCAGCCGAAGGATCAATGCGATGAAGGGATGGAAGGAGGAAGAGTAGATTTCTTCGGCTTCTCTGTCTCATCCAAACCATTTCTCGTTTCTCTCCGTCATCCGTGGCTAGAGTCCTGATTTTTTTTTCACGCCATACCCCAGTGTCCCTTCTCATGGAAGCGCTGGAACTATCACAGGAAGCAACCTGTTGGAAGTATTTGGGTCTGTCAGTTTATTTAGGGAAATTTAAAGTCAGCATTTTTGGCTATTTGAAGGAGAGGGTTTGGAAGCGTATTCAAGGCTGGATAGAAAAACCGTTATCCAAGGCAGGAAAGGAGGTCTTAATAAAGGCAGTGGCACAAGCAATCCCTTCCTATGCGATGTCCTGCTTTGATCTCACAAAAAGTTTATGTGATGAAATTAGTAAGATGATATGCAGATATTGGTGGGCACAACAAGATAAAGAAAATAAGATGTATTGGGTCTCATGGGAAGAGATTTGTAGAAGGAAAGAAGAAGGAGGACTTGGCTATAGGGACCTCTAACTGTTTAATCTTGCCATGCTCGCTCGACAAGGGTGGAGAATTTTGCAAAATCCAGATTCACTGTGTGCCCAAGTACTAACAGCAAAGTATGGAGTTGATGGGTCCTTACTGAACTCAAGAGAAGGGCCAGGTATATCTTATACCTGGCGCAGCATCATTAGAGGGATTCGTGCCCTTCAGAAAGGACTGATTTGGCGTGTAGGAGATGGTAATCAAATTCGGGTTTGGGATGATCCCTGGATTGCAAATGGTGTCACTAGGCGTCCGGTTACACCAAGAGGCCGCACCCTTATTACGCGGGTTGCAGAGTTGATCGATCCCATTTTAGGTTCTTAGGATGAGGAGCTGGTCCGGGATATATTCTGGGAAGATGATGTATGCCATATCTTGGCCACTCCAACTAACCTAGGTCACGAGGATATAATTGCCTGGCACTATGATAAGAAAGGGGTTTTCTTGGTGAAGTCCGCTTACCATGTGCTTGATGATGAAAAGCATCGCGCCAAGGTCCGGCAGAAAGGAGAAAGCAGTAACAAGGCAAGTGCTGATAATCAGTCGAAGGTGCTCTGGAGGAAATTATGGAAGCTACCTTGCCCGCCCAAGATGAGACATATTTTGTGGCGCCTAGCACGCAACAGCCTAGCGATAAGGATGAATATCAAAAGAAGAGGTGTGCAACTAGACACCAGATGCCCTATATGTTACAGGTTCGATGAAGATGGGGGCCATTGCTTTCTTAAATGCAAACAGGTGAAGAGGTGTTGGGCTTCCTTATCTATGCAACAAATACACCAGCGCCTTCTGATGAAAGAAACAGCTTGGGAGGTGGTGTTAGAAGTTTTATCTCTAGAGAAAAATGATCGACTGAAGGTTGTAGTCTTACTGTGGAACTGGTGGAACAATAAGAATAATGGAAATAAGGGGAAACCTTCAAGAACAGGTGAGGAGGCAGCTGGTGATGTACTAAGAATGATGAGCGAGTTGGACACAGGGAGGACGGTGCAGGTGAGAAGGACTGCAGCTGTTCGGTGGACTGCTCCACCGGCTGGTGAACTGAAGATAAACATGGATGGCTCCTTCTTGTCGGATACGCTACAGGGAAGCTGGGGTTTCATAATCCGTGACCACGAAGGCATGGCAATTGTCGCAGGAGCTGGAACCTTGGGTCGCAAGCGCACAGAATACCATTGTAGCATTTTACCGAGAGTATTCCAGGTATCGTTATTTATATTTTACCAAAGGGAAACAATGGTTAAGGAATCTGATAGCTACCATCATGCATCTACTAACTTAATATACCAACTAGACTATAGTGGGGGTAAGTGATAAATGATAGGAGTTATGCTTAAATGACATAGACACACAGGAGAATTCTATAATAAAAGAGTAGATAGCTAAAGTGAAAGGACAACGGAATGCAATTACGGCGGAAGCTGCAGCATGTGCCAAGGCATTACAAGAAGCTTCGGAGCTGGGAATATCAAGAGTGCAAGTGGAGACTGACTCGGTGATGCTGAAGCAAGCCTTGGAATCAAACAGGATGAATTTGGCGGCCTGTGGTATGCTGGTCAGTGACATTCGAGAGCTCTTGAGAGATCAATTTGTATGCAATGGTGTTATGTCTATTCCCCGTTTTTGTAACTCTGTTACTCATAATTTAGTCAGGCTTAGCTTGAATTGAGAATCGGGTGAGTACCATGTTTGGACGAACCCCCTCCCAGAGTTTGTAAAAACGTTTGTTGCTCGCGATGTGGTCGAGCATGAGTTCGCAATGAGAAGGCCATAGAGCCTGAACTTGAATTAAAAAAAAAATGTCCCTTCTCCTTGCTCGTTAGGCCTGCTACACCGACGTTGAAAAGTACTCGCACGTGTTTGGATGATGGTTCTTTTAGATCAAAGGTATTTCATGGGTATGCCATCATCTCCCTTAATCTAGAAAGGTAGTTCTAAGCTTAATTTGGTTGCTTATCTGTGACATCCTTTTTTGCAGATGTCATTTCCATCCCCAAGACCAATGAGAACAACATGCTGCTGTATGACACCAAGGGCCGCTTCCGTCTTCACCCAATTAGGGATGAGGATGCTAAGGTTAGACCAATTCTCTCTTCTGTTATGTTTCATTGTTCTATTTTAGTGTGATCTTGTTAGCTGTGAAGTTACTGTTTTCTTTTTATATAATTGGAAGTTTGTAAAACTCCCTTTATTGGTTCTGCTTTTCATGTACTTGCTATATGGTCTATATCTCCCGTATATATTTAAGTCTTGCATTGAAAATGTTTGTGCTATGATTTGTAGGGTTGTTAATACATGTGGCTTGTCAATTTATCCATAGTGAACATATTATGTTATAAGATCAAATGCTGATTACTATTTCATTGATCTTTTTGCAGTTCAAGCTTTGTAAGGTTCGGTCTGTTCAGTTTGGCCAGAAGGGCATCCCCTATTTGAACACCAATGATGGCCGCACCATCCGCTACCCTGACCCACTCATCAAGGCCAATGACACCATCAAGATCGATCTGGAGACCAATAAGATCATGGACTTCATCAAGTTTGATGTTGGAAATGTCGTCATGGTGACTGGTGGAAGGAACACTGGGCGTGTTTGTGTTATCAAGAACAGGGAGAAGCATAAGGGCAGCTTTGAGACCATCCACGTCGAGGACGCACTGGGCCATCAGTTTGCCACCCGTATGGGCAACGTGTTCACCATTGGCAAGGGCAACAAGCCGTGGGTGAGCCTGCCCAAGGGCAAGGGCATTAAGCTCAGCATCATTGAGGAGCAAAGGAAGCAGGATGCCGCTACACAGGCTGCTGCCAACGCATAAATCCTCTGAATGTGATTGGAGTTTTGTTATGTCAAGTTCATATGCAAGGATATAGAACTGTTCTGCTTCCCTGTTTGCGTTTTTCTTCCCTGTTCGCGCAAGTCATGGTGGTTATTGGAAACTTGTTTCATGGTGTGCCCTAAGAAATCATGATTTTTTTCGGCCGATGCAAGTGGTCCGGGCACACCGTGTTCTCCGGCCAACGGCCACCGCTCAATCCTGCGCTTCAGACCATGGAGTCCACAGCTCGTCGGTGTCCAAGCCTAGCGACTAGCGTGGTACGAGTAGATTTCTTCATCTTTTCTGTCTCATCCAAACTCATTTAACGATTTCCATGTCTATGGAAAGTACCGAGTTGTCCTTGTATGAGCTTTCATCTAACGATTTTCTTGTCTATGGAAAATACTGACTTGTCCTTGTATGAGCGACGGTATAGGGTAATAGCAGATAGTATATAGAATGGCGCAAAGACTGTCTGTCCATGGACTGCATTAGTTTCAGAACATGCAAATGTGGCCACAACAACAAAAGTAGCACACTGCAACGACAACAATGGAGTGAAATGACAACAAACTTAGGCAGTTAGGCTGCGCTGAAGTAGACGATCACCATAAATATGACGGGGAGGAAAAGGTCAAGCCGTACATCACTTGCCGTTGCCGCCACGATGCATGCAGTGAGTTTCACATGCCTTCCCAAATTATAGCTAACTTCCTTTGCCTAGTAAGACAAGCCCGTCAGACTTATGAAACAAACATGCTAGATGGTTAATAAATTGTGATGATTATCGTCTTCCCACCCTGCAGAAAACAACAAAATTATGTATGAACTGAATTGGTGATATTTTATCTAAGGCCTCATTTAGTTCGTGTGTAAAATTTTTACGTGTCATATCGGATATTCTATGAGATATTACATGAATTGTTCGGATATCAATAAAAAATTACGCATTCCATCAGTAAACAACAAAATAAATTAAACCTAATTAATCTGTCATTAACACATGTTTACTATAGCACAACATTATTTTAACATATATTGCATGTTTACTAATTAGTCGCAATACGTGTAATTTTTGCGTATATTTTAATACTCTATGCATGTGTCCAAACATTCGATATGATATGATATATGATAGTGTGTAAAGTTTTAGAGGATACTCCATGCTTGTGATAGGTGTCTTGCTTGCGTGTTTAGTAGAGCTAGAGCAAAACGCATATCGACATTATTTACTAACTGTTTGGTATAGTAAGTTTTTAGAATTTTAAAGTACACTATTCACCCTCTCTGACCAATTAGGATCTTTCATAGGGATCACATATTTTCGCATCATTAAAAACTAGACCGCACATGGATGTGAGAAACTCTATGGCCTCTATAGATAGAACACGGGAAGGCTTCGGCTTCAACTCCTCTGCGCACCATAGGGATATGCCATTTTTCTCTCTGCTCTCAACATGAACTAGAAGATGGTGAAGCCGTAACTTTACCGACATCCCCTTCTCCGTGCACTGTAGCAAGGAGCTATAGCTATTTGGAGATAAGACAAATCGAGCCTAAATTGGTAGGTAACATGTCAATGATGAAGTTGTCAAACCGAAGAGTCGAGAGGGAATTAAATTGCAACATTTTATAGTGTTCTCATTGTTGGGGTTATATCATATGTTAGGGTACCCTATTGGTATGTTTGAGGTCAAATTAGATAGCCCATGGGTTTGTGAGGTAATGTTTAAGGCCCACTATGGGGACCATGAAAAACCTTTCCTCCCATCTCCTTATAAATGGGAGAGAGCGGACTCTCATTCATTAGGCTCTTTTCTCTTCTTGCCACTCCCATCTCTCTCAAATTTGGCTCATAATATCTATAGAATATTCTTAGACACAAGCCTTCTTTTGAAAAAAAAATTCCTCATCATAATTGAAATAAAGATTGAACTAACATCTCTAAATTTCTCATTAGATTCTCATTAGATTCTATGGATATAATGTTTTAATATTATGATAACTAAAACTTAATGATAAGTTTAGAAAGCCTCTTTACAACTGACAGGTCATCAATACGTATGGAACCAATGGCTTGAATTTTCTCACCGTCTCCAAGGAGCCTAATGTTAGGAGATCCAACAATTGTAAAATGAAGAATTTTCTGTTCTATAACCTCACTTATGCCTTCTATGCTATTAAAATGGAAATAGTCACCAATACAGAGCATCCTGAGCTTAGATAGAACACGGATTGCATCAAATGAATTTTTTATAAAAAAAGGAATGCAACCAAGCTTCAATCTGACTAAGCCTGAAGAGACTTTAATCAAATTATTAAAGACAGTAACGATGACAGGTATAAATCCTCAAGGGAGAAAGACAATAATCATCCTCATTTGTCAGCCCACATATGAAAGGGATTGTGCTTGAAAGCATAAACCTTTTAGGTTCTTCACGAATATCACGCATGACCTCCCAAAACCACCTTTTACGTTCTTCATCAGCAATCCTATATATTTTTTCGGAATCAGTAATGTCCGGTGATGGAACAATTTGATGGATTTGATCAACAAACATCAGCTTCATGAACTCCACATCTTTAGCACATGTCAACAACAAGGTCTCAAAGTCACATATTTGTAGGATCTTCAGATTTTGAGGAAGTATTGGCAGTCTATTTAGTTTGGAAAGAATTTTGAGTATAAACTCATCAAGATAGACCATTTCTCTGATTTCGCAGCTTTGGTACTGGGGACCACCATAGCAATAGATTTTCAGCCGTGTAACTATGTAAGTGAACATGGAGCTTGGAGACCCTCAACTACCTCTGCTTGGAGATCCAGGGGACAACTGTGATACTTAGCCCATACAAGCGATACTGAAACTAATTTAGCTTTGAAAGTGCATTTGCCCCATCGTGGGTTTGGTTAGTTGATGACACCCAAATTAGGAACTAATGAACTCTACCAAGTTTATGCGCAGGTTTAATCCCGTGAGTGAATATTGAAAATCTATTTGGGATTAAACGGTGCCCCTCAATTCAACTTGAACTTCGGCGCTTCAACTCAAGTGGTGGTTAGAATCGGTTTGATGAAGATAGAGTGCTCAGGCTGTAATTTAAAATCAAAAGAGAGACACTCAAAACACCGCACGAACATGTTCGAGAGCTGCTGGAATTTGACCAGTCGGAAGTTCCGACATACAGCCAACTGGTGGCGTGGCTAAGTGCCGAGTGGTCAAAAGTTCCGGCCTCCGTCGGAAGTTCCGACGCGTCGGAAGTTCCAACCTACTCGTATTGTGGCCTGTTTGAATAGCTGGGTCGGAAGTTCCGACCCTCAGCGTCGGAAGTTTCGACGTAGATCTGAACGGTGTAATACCTCTGGTATTACTGCATAATTAAACTGCCATGTCATCATATTTAATTTAACTGCCTGCATATGATTGTGTTTAGGGCTACTAGAGTGCTGTGATTGTTAGTGTATGTGATTGTGTAATTAAAGCCCTAATTGAAATTATAAAAAGTAAATCAAAAGAAAAATCAAATTAAACCCCGAATCGGACCCTAAAACCCTAGTTCAAAAACTACCTGGAATCTGGTGAAAGTGTCTAAACAAAAGTTGTATATCTTTTAAAATGGAACAACTTTTATTTTGGGATATTTTGAAGTCCTTAAATAAAAATTTTAATTAAACCCTAATTACTATGTTAGAATTTAAATTTGAAACTTCAATTTCAAAAGTATTAGGAATCTAATCAAACTTCTTTGATAAGAGTTGTAGGGCTCATTGATTAGAACAACTTTCATATTGACCATTTTTCAAGTTATTGAGAAAAATTAAAAGTAATTTTAATTTTTCAGTTTGAAATTCAAAACCCACTTTCACCCCCTTTTCAATATTTTCAAATCTCAGTTGAATTTGAACTTGCTGTCAAAAGAAAAAATATTCTACATGAAATTTTCCACGACTTTTATTTTGGGAGTTTTCTCTGAATCCAAATGGGTAGCTCATCATTTGAACTAATAGGGTTTGACCTTTAGGAGGGTAGCTACAATACCGGCCCCTACCGGTCTGCGCCTGTGCACGCGCGCGTGCACCGCGAGGCACGCCGGCGTCGTTCGGTCGGCAGGCGCGCTGTCGCCACCGCGCCATCGCCGTAGGGGGACCCCGGGCCGAGTCCCGTTCTTAGCCACCCCCTCCCATTACTTATTGACGACGAGCCCCTCCCATTTTCTCCCCTCGCCATCCCTGTTCGCCGTCGACCACCTCTCGGTCGAGGGTCAAATTGGCCGTTCACTCACTACCATTGCCAAATCGCTCGGGCTATTAGTTTCACTGTTCGCTTGCGCATCATTCGGATCCGGGTTGGCATCGTGACCTTGCCGGAGTAGCTAGGGGTCGCTGTTTTTTTCTTCCTCGGCTCCGGTCGGAGCTCCGCCACGGCTAGACTCGCCGTGCCCCTGCTGTTGTGGTGAGTCCCTTTCCTTGTGTTGTCATATTCGTGACTTTTGGTGGACGGGTGATGCTGACGCACCAGTCCGTTTCGTGATTACGACTCTAGGTCTGTCGGAACGCGACCTCGTCACCGTGTCCGTGCTGTTGGGTCCGCCGTCGCCGTCAAGACCGCCACTCCGCACCGTTTCTACCTCAACTAACTCTCGAATTGAGACTGTGGTGAGCTCCTGGTACCTCCCGAGCCATTCCCTTGAACTCTACCGCACGGTAGGATTTAGCCCATGGCCGCCGCCTTGCTCTGTGCCGCCGCGGCCATGGCCTCGCTCGCCGCTAGCCCTAGGGTGCCTAACCATTTATGCTATAGAGGGCGCTGGGTCCCGGGGAACGCGTTGGTGGCCTCGCCATCGCCGGAGAGGTTCCTGAGCGGCGCGTTACCGCCGGTCAACGCTCGTCGACACTCTGGTTAGAGGCAGAGAGGAGGAAGAGGGTGAAGCTGACAGGTGGGGCCGCCTGTCAGCGACGCTGAGAGAGGAAGAGAAGGGCGCGGGCGTGCGATCGGCCACTAGGCCGGCCTGCGGGGAATTGGGCCGTCCCGGGCATAAGCCGTTTTCTATTTTCCGGTGGATTTTGATTCGGTTTTTTATTTTCTAGGCAAAGGAACAGTTGTGAAGTTTCTTCTTTTTATATGAATTTATCTGCTGTAGCAAAAATCCTGAAAATAAATGTGTGTGCTCTCTGCAGTTTGTAGTATTTATTAAAAATATTAAATATGGTATTGGACTGTTTCTGCAGAGACTAAAAATGTGCCATTTAATTAGAAATTAAAATTTTGATGAATTTTTATAAATTCCCTGTTGTTCCAAAAATCATGAAATTTTAAGTGGTACTGTTTTGGGTCAATATCTAGCTCTTGGTGAAGTTTGGCATTAAATGGAAACAGTTTAATTAAGTATTAATTATAAGCTTGATTAAATGATTAATAAAATAAATAGGAAGTTTTGGTGTTTAGGATTTGACGTGAATTTTTGGATTGAATGTGGCTCTAGGTCAAACACCCTAATGACCTAGAGCGCCTTAATCTAAAATTGTTATAAAAAGGTTATGGAGTTTAATTGTGCTCAAGTTAGGTATTTATTATTATTGAATTTCTACATTGTCATTTCATGTGGCATTTATGTTTGCATTATGTTAAGCATACATCATTGCATGCGTGTAGTGCCGGGTAACGAAGGAGTAAAATAAAGTTGAGGCTGCTACTGAGGAGGTGATTCCCGAGGTTGTTCAAGGGTTTGATATTTGCGGGACTGACCCTGACCCGACACTCTTCGCAATCCAAGGCAAGCCCCGGTGCATTAGCCCCTCCTTGTGATTTAAAATTTTTTATCACCTTGACTAAAATAATTGCATTAAGTTGATAGGAGTTGATTGTCACCTACTTGCTGCATGATCTGCCTTGATATATAACCCCGAAACCTGTTTTAAAATAAAAATGTTTGAAAATGCTTAGCCCTGCTTGTTAAAGTTAGCTTTGCATAAAATGCTATTTTCTGAGCTATGATGATATACTAATGATGAATATAAATTTACAACCGCTCGTGTGGCCTACAATTAGGTTAGAGTCCCAATGTATTGTCATCGACGGATTGAAAACCGTTTGGTTGGCTTTGTACTTTGGGTTAGAGTCCTGATGCATTGTCGCCGCCGGAAAATAGTAATGAAAAAGGAAGTCCGTTTGGATGGATGTGCACATGTGGCGGCGTTCCCATGTCTTGTCACCGACGGGCACGGATTTGGAACCGTTCGGCTACTTTGTACTTGGGTTAGAGTCCCAATACATGGTAACCAACAGAAAAATGCTTTAGGGACCGTTCGTTGTCGGCCTGCTGGATCGAGACTTTGCAACTAGCCACATACTACGGGAAGCCTCTGACTCCGGTGGCTCTACTGCTGGAACCGACAACCACGCACTGGGAGTGGAGAGATGGCGAGAGTAGCGTGTACCCTTGTGGCCGGCGTGCCTGGAGACTAGAGGAGTACTGTGCTCTCGGGTGGCGCAGGATCGGTTCCGGGGTATGAAAAGCCGTGGTAGGCGGGGTTGGCATATGCAAGCTTAAGTGCTACATATGCAGTGTGGATAGGGATCCCCAGCTGGGTACTTTATGGATTCGAATCGACGTTGCTCCTCGGTCAATGGAGACTTGATCCACTGACTTACACCGAAAAGTGGTTCGGAAGTAAGTGTTTTTTTAGAATGATTAAGAAATTGAAAGAATATGACATATGAGAAGGAATATTGGAACTATGGTTATGATTAAAACAATATTGAGATGAAATATTGAAATAGGATAGTAATACTTTTCTGCAAAACTCTTGAACTCTTGCTCACAGCCTTACCTTGACTCCCCTCAGCCTGCATTCCTGAGTCTCATCTTTCTCTTTAGTCGGGTAAGTCTTGTGGAGTACCCCAGTACTCAGGGTTTGTTAACCCCTGTTGCAGGAAGTCAGCAGCCGGAGGTCTGTCTTGCTCCCTGCTGCGTGATGCTGGTTTGTGAAGGAAGTGAAGATGAGTGATGTTGGACCCTTGGGAAGGGTTCGTATTATTATGTGTGTCTGCTACCCTGATGCTACTTCTATTTAGGTACAGATTATAATAATTGTACTTGAATTTATATTTGAACAACTGGTTTGTAATCTATATACTATGAAGTCTTTCGCACTTTTACTCTGATCTGTTTTATTATGAAATGTTGTAACCCTGTAATGGCTTCGCAATGGGATCCTGTCGGAGAATATG
Source organism: Eremochloa ophiuroides (assembly GCA_038502445.1). NCBI lineage: Eukaryota > Viridiplantae > Streptophyta > Magnoliopsida > Poales > Poaceae > Eremochloa > Eremochloa ophiuroides. Next base: position 60,098 of record JAHLJS010000189.1, read on the forward strand.
GGTGCTTATGTAGCCCAGCAGGGCTGTCTAGGTCATTTGGGACACGGGCCCGGCTGTCAGAGGCCATCAGTTACAATGACAGGTGTCCGTGGGCCATGTGATTTAGGCGGTTCTGTTACAAACGGTTAGATTTGAACTCGGCTATAAAAGCAACCTCTCTCACTTATAACCGTTACCACGCATTCATTTCGACCTACCACTGTCCAAAACAGCTCCCAAGCATTGAAGGCTCTCCTCTCCTCTCCCCTTTGCTCCCAACTTCGATTCCCCCAAGGATTTGAGTGAAGAGTGAGTGGATCGAGTGAGAAAATCATCTCTTAAGCTTGAACACTTGATTCTCCTCGTCTTGCCGGTTGGTTTTGCGTTTGTTACTCTTGGGGCTTTGCCGCTAGCCGGCTAAGCATTACCCAAGAGCATCCAAACTTGTGGATTCGCCTTGAGAAGTTTGTATTACCCGTAATTTCTAGTGGATAACTCGAGTTACCTTTGTGGTTTCTTTGAGAGAGGCAAGGAGGTGAAAGAGACTCTGACCTAGGTGGTCACCTCAACAACGAGGACGTAGGAACTCTTTTGTGGGGTTGCCAAACCTCGGGATAAATCCTTGTGTCATTTGTGCTCGTTATTGTTATTACATTACTTGCTTGTATTACTCTTGTGCTTGTCTTTCTCCTCCTCCCTCTACTTTCTAGGGTTTGAGCTACTCTTGTGATTTGGAGCATCTCCGGAGCTGAGGAACTGCACCTGCTACATCACTTCATCACTGGTTAAAAGGGTTGTAAGATTTTGCACACACAAAAGTTCATTTAGCCACTAGGGCTGTCTTCACCGTAGGTGTCGGAACCTCCGACAGTTTGAGCCAGAACTTCCGACGCCATCGGAAGTTCCGACACAAACTGCCGGAACTTCCGGCTGTCTCTGACCAAATTGGATTAGATTGTGTGCAGATTTTTAATTAGTCCTATCCAAGCTTGTACTGCTGCTGCCTTGCTTTTAACATTTTCTAGTCAATTAATTTTCAAGCTATCATGAAGATTCAAGTTTCTTAACTGTTGCAACTCATATCCCTTCTCCTTCTACACATTGAAGTGACCCAATGTCCGAAGCAAGGTTAACTCTCCAATTCCTGTGAAATACAAACAATGTTTCATAGGAATATATGGAGGGCCCAAAGAGCTGGCAACATGTCTTAAACTAATAAGATTGTTCGTGTTTTTCACATTGGAACAACTCACATCACATGGTCCAGTGGATTCTAAGATTTGTAAGTGATATAGTTGATCAATTTTTGGTAAATCTATATGAACTGGGCTGCTCTTATGAATGCTCAAGTATTGCAAGTGTCGCAATTGACAAACTGAGACCGAAACCATACCATCTTCTTGAACCTTTAATTTTAGAACACACAAATTCCTTAATTTCTTAATAATGATATCAAGAGATTCTTCGCTTAAAGTATTTCCTTTATGACTGATGATTAGTGTTCGCAGCTTCTTCATTTTGCAAATACTCTCAAGGACCTCCACTGGATTACATACAAATACCAGGTGTTGGGGGGTGTTTTTATTTTTCCATCACCCTCCTCAAACCTAAAGCAGTCGCTGCCACTTGCCCTTCCAGCTAATTCATGGATCAAGTCATGCATATGGAACATTCTATTGTCTTCTTTCTTGAGAAACGAGCAAGAAACAAGTTCATCCAAATATTGCCCCCCTACATCTGCTAAATCTTCATCTATGTTTGCATTGATAAACCCCTCTACTATCCACATGTTCACTAATTCATCGCACTTAAACCTTGCGGCTTTAGGAAAAATGCTACAATACACAAAGCAGCGTTAAACCTTATCATTCAGATTCTGAAAAGTCCACCAGATAGAACGCATTGTTCTAGTAAACAGATTTTCATCTGCAACTCTTCTCCAAAACGTTGCATTTAACTGTTTTCGCAGTCAGGCTGCCACTGGCTTTGCCACTAATGGTTATTGTGAGAGATTCAGAGGCGCTGGAAGGTGGAAGAAACGCCAGGGACAGGCGTGTTGCGTGTTGATTCACTGAATGGCTAGAAAAGCCCGAGCCGTGGCTTACATAGAAGAGCACAGCACCTAGGTGAATGGCCAGGAGATAATCAAGGAAACAAATATAGTAACATCTTCATCTCTTTCCTTCTACACCGCTAACTACCTTATCTCCTGACTCATTCTATCCTCACACGCTACAAGATTACAACCCATGCATGTTACACAACACTTTGTATTCTAACAGTTATCCCTTCACATTTTTCACTATCTCCCTCCTAATCATCACAAACTCCTCATATTCTCTGCCATCAAGCTCAACACCATCAAGTGCATAGTGGAAGAAGAGATCAACCAAGTCGTATTGGAATGACCACTTGAGCACCAAGCGCTTCGGCAACATCTTTGAACCGAGATGCAGTTAGGACCTTACTTACTCTTTTCGCATTCCTAAGTGGGGAGAGTAGCCTCTTCAAGTATCCTCAACCACATCATTTTCAGGCCAAATATCATTAAGCACTAACAAAATCTTTTTGTTTGTCAATTGAGCTTGAGCCTCTAGCTTCCTTTCAAGAGTATCAAGATTCTCAAACTTGGAAGATGGCTCTCCTGTAGCCACCTCAAACATCTCTTGGTAGATCTCATCAATATGAAATGTTTGTGACACATTTATCCAAATTATCAGAGAGAAGTATCTTTCTTTTTTTTTCAACTGTGCAGACATATTGTGCTAGGGTTGTCTTCCCAAATCCTGCCACTCCATAGATCCCAACTGCCACTAGCACATCGGTTGCTTCATGGAGTATTCTAACTATGTTTTCACAGTCATGGTTTCTGCCAAATATAACTTCAAGAAGAGTTGACGTTGTCACATCTTCGTCTCTTGGTCTCTAGATGTGTGACTATGGTTATCATTTGTCAACTCAGGCAAAAACTGAGAACCTTCTACAATGAGTTTCTCTAACTTAACCAAGATCTTCCTCAACCTTTTTCCTTTGAAAGCACGAAGCATAATATAAATAGTTGTCTGTGGAATAACCTGTACTTCAAGACACCAATGCTACATTTTAGCACCTATTTTATATGATATATAACAGTGCTACAAAAAACATCAACTTGTATTTATAAACATATGACCTAATAAATTGCATAATGACTTTGAATATTGATGCCTGTTGCAGGTAAAAGTAGAGTCAAACACTGAAAATCCTCAGTACAAGCAGCCCTATGCATATAGATAGAATAGTTGCAGATACAAAGTAGCATTTCTAGTAGACGAAAATCACTTCAAGCACCAATTCTGTGAGATTTCATAGCAATCACACCAGCTATAATGCAGACTATAAAAATTGCTTGCCATCTCACCAATTTTCGCTAGCAAAGAATATTGCAAGAAACAACCTCCCTAGACCTTCCAGGTTCATACCTACGACCTACTGCAATGATGCGTGCATCATGTATAGAACTATTTTAGTTATACAAGCAATGGCCCCCTCAAAAGAAGTCATACAAGTAATGCTGCCATCAAAAGAGATCAAAAAAATTAATGCAGTGATGGTAGTTAGGCAAAACAAGCCACGGGATGCATCATCAGCCGTGACCAAAATAGCATCAACCTTGCATTGCAGGCGATTGTAATCCGATGTCCACCACGTCCTCCGCATAGATGGTGGAGCGGAGCCTCGCCGCCCACTGCTCCACACGAGCCCTGTCCTCAACACGGATCCTCTCCGCTCGCTCCAGCATCGGTGCTAGGCGGAGGACGCCAGTGGGTCCATGAGGCTCGCGGTTAAGCTGGAAAGAAAGAGGGGCTGCAGAGAGAAAGCGCACCGATTTTGAGAAGCCTCTGTAACCGGAAGCGAGGCGAGGGCCGTTTCGAGCGGGGCAGAGGCGCAGAGCCCGTGCCGCGTTCGAACCACGCCGAGACCGACGAACGGCGCTGTTTCTGAACAAGTTAACATCCAAGGGGAACAGGAGGTGCCTGGTGTCGGGAACGGCGTTTTGCTGGCTATATGCGTGCATGTTCTTTTTAGGGACGATAACAATAATAATATTGGTAGATATAAATTAGTACGTGAGTCAACCATAGCGAAAAGGTTTCGTGGTGTAGTTGGCTATCACGTCAGTCTAACACACTGAAGGTAGTCTTCTTTTTATTTTGCTCGTCTTCTCCTTGTTCACTCTCCCGGGTGTCAAGTAATTTTTTGGTAGTTTTCCTGTTACATACTGTAGTACTACTATCAAATGATGCAGCGTAAACATTGGAGTGACAATGCTGTCGCCTGCCAGTGCCAGAGGCTCTACAACTCCTCCATTCTTCAACCTGTTGTTAAAAAAAATAAAAAAAATAAAAAAAAAAACTCCATTCATTCAGCCCATGTACGAGTGCTAGTTTTTTTTTAGGAGAAACAGCCGATGTAGTGAACGAGAAGCCCCATCTGGCCATCTCCAATCTCTAGAAGGTGCCAGCCCGGCCTGTCGTAGTCTCGTTGCTACTTTCAATGTAACTGCAAGAGTAGTTTTACTTTGATGCAAGGGTTTAATTTACTCCTACTAGTTTGGGTAATCGCTTTGTCATTCTCCTAGCAGCAGCGCACAGCATGCCGGTGCCAAGGTTCTGTATTGGCTGGTTGCCCTGCCTGTCTTATCTACGAGGCGTCGTTACTCGTCGCAACCAAACACACAAACAGCAGGCCCCGGCTGCCGGTAGCGAGCAGGAGAGTGCAGGACCAGAGAGGCTACTTTGATCTGTTCTTGTCTCGTCTCACGTGTGGCCGTGTTCAGTAGTACGTGTGACCTGACCAAACGCACCTACTGTTTGCCTAGTGCCAATGCATTTGAGGCCCGCCGACAAACGCGGCCCATTCAATTCGCAGGGTCACCTGGGTGAAGTAAACTATACTCTTTTTTTTAATGAGTAAAGTCCATCGGTCTCTATTAGGACTGTGACACTGTGTCACCCCGATCTCTAAACTCACAAATCGACCGTTTAGATCCTCAAGCTTGTTCGACCATGTCATCAAAGCCCCTAAACTTATTTGGCTCTGTCATCCCGGTCACTAAACTTGAAAATCACTCGTTTATATTGTCAAACTTATTCAATTGTGTCATTCCGATCCCTAAACTTGATATTAAGTGTCATCTAGGTCAAAACTGGATGATCTAAAAACTATATGTAAATACTTCTTTCATATGAATTCAAATAAAGAAAGCTTTTATATCAAAATTGTAGCCCTCGACGTGATTTACAACATTGTAGTTGAAAAGTTTTTGAAGTAAAACTGTTTAGGGTCCCAAAATATTGTTTTAAATTTATATATTTTGACATTTAAAATTTAAAATTGAAATTTGGGACACTAAATGACTTCACATAAAAAACTTTTCAGCTAAAAAGTTGTAGATCACGTCGAGGGCTATAATTTTAATATAAAATTTGTCTTCATTCGAATTCGTATGAAAAAGTTATGAATTATTCTTTTATATAGAATTTTTAGATCACCCTAGATGAGATTTAAAACCAAGTTAAGGGACCGAGATGACATAATTGAACAAGTTTGAGGATCAAAATAGGCGATTTCTAAGTTTAGGGACCGGGATGACACAGCCGAACAAGTTTGATGACTTAAATAGTCGAAATATGAGTTTTGGGACCAGGATGACACAGTCTGACAAGTTTAGAGATCGGTGATGCACTTTACTCTTTTTTTTTTTAATCCATTTCGTATCTGTTGCATTTCTACATACTCCCTCCCTGCTCGTAAGTATTAAAAATATTTATTAAAAAGTAATATATGCATACTTTTATGAAAAAAATATATTTTTATGAAAGTATATTTGAAGATAAATTTATTTATAGAGTTTTCGTATTTTTAAACTCAATAATTTAAAAATTATTTATGATTTATATTTTTAATGTTTGATCAAATTTTTTTCTAAAACGATAAATCTTTATAAGTATGGGGGAAGTAAGTGCTAACCCAGGTTTATACACTTCTTCCTCGACTTTGCACCGCTGTTGTGCGCTGTGCAACAGCAGCTAGCGGCTGCAGAACACTATAGAGCAAAGTTACTAATAGATATATGAACATATAGTGCACAAGCAGCCATGCCAATAAGATCTTGTTTAGTTGGTGGGTGTAAATTTTTTTTATGCCATATCAAATGTTTTATGAGATGTTCAGATGCTAATTAAAAAATTAATTACAAAACTCGCAAATAAAACCGCGAGACGAATTTATTAAGCCTAATTAATTTATCGTTAGCAATATTTACTGTAACACGATAAATCATGGAATAATTAAGTTTAAATATTTGTCTCGTAAAGTACTCATATTTATGCAATTATTTATTTTTTGGTTTATATTTAATACTATATATATATATATATATATATATATGTGTGTGTGTGTGTGTGTGTGTGTGTGTGTGTGTGTGTGTGTGTGTGTGTGTGTGTGTGTGTCCAAACATGATTTTTTTTTTGAAACTCAACCAGGCCTAAAATATATCAGCCTGTTCGCTTTAGCTTAGTTCTATTTTTCAACTTAATATTATTTTTTTTCCTTTACAGTAAATCAATTTTACAAATCAGTCCAGCCGAATAGAGCAGCCGAGCACAGCCAAGATGAGACAATGCAGGCACACCACACTGGTCCAATCGGTGACCGCAGAGGATCAGGATCACCCCCACGGGCTGGGGCTGCCTAGTCTAGCTGAACGGGCATCCGATGCCTCCGTATGCACTGCACCCTCTCGTTCCCACGCTTGCATCAACGCCCTCGCTTACGCGTGGGCCCCGGCACTTCCACGGCGCGGGCCACGTGGGCCCGCCACGCTCCACGCCGCGGCAATTATTATTTTTTCCCTCCGCCCCGCCGCCGCCGTGCACCCACCTCGCTTCGCTGCTCGCACTCTTTTCACTCGCTTCGCTTCGCTGCTCTGCACTGCTCCTGCCGCTCGTGGAAGCCTTCCTGCTCCCTCCCATCCCATGGCCGCGGCCGCCTCCGCCCCATGCTGAGCCAAACCCCTGCTAGCGCCAGCCCAGCAGCAGAGGCGGTGCGCGAGAGATCCTCCTCAGCTACCTCGGCGTCGGCGGCGCGCCCTCCGGTGCCCCGCCCCACCACTCACATGGCGGATTCGACGCACCACACCATCCGCCGCGCCGCGGCGCGACCGCGGGGCTGGTGCTGCTCGTTCGCGGGCGTCCCGGACAGCCCCGAGCACCGCCGCGCGCTCCCGGCGTCGTCCGCGGCAGGCGCCGCCGTCCCGAAGCGGCTCCTGCCGCCCCCGCCCAAGTCCCCTCTGGCGCCGTCGTCGCACCACAGCTCGCCGTCGTCGAAGCTGGCGGGGCTCATCGACCCGCGCAGGATCCTCTCGCCGGGCCGCGTGTCCCCGATCGACTCCGAGGGGTCGCCGGCCGTCGCGGACGCGGACGCACCGCCGAGGGAGCAGGCCGCGCCTTTCGTGGCGGTGCGGGAGGACGAGGACGAGGAGGACGGGGAGCGGGAAGGGGAAGGGAACGCGCTGGATCTGAGGCTGTGCCTCAGGGGCAGGGACGGCCGGTGCGTCGCCATGGACCTCGACTCCGCCGTGCTGTGCGGGAGCAGCGCGTTCTTCGCCGGCATGGTGCCGGACGCCTCTGCGGGCAGCGGCGGCGGGGGCAGGAGGGTCGAGGTGGATGGGGTGGACAACTTGGAGGCGTTCAAGGAGGCTGTGGAGCTCATGTTCGAGCCCGACGCCATGCGGTGGCTCGCCAGGGCCGGCGTGTCACGGGCGATTGCTGTGCTCGAGGTCAGACAGATGCATCCCTTTCATTTTTTTTCCTTTCCTTTTCTGTTTGTTTCTGCCGACAGCACGGCTCAAACTTGTGATGTGACTGAGGATGTAGTACTAGTCATTGTACCAGTCACATGGCAGGATTACACAGCTTAATTCGATTGATCAACTGATCATTTTGCGGTGAATTCAAGGTATAATTGTCGCCTAGATGTTCATGTTCACCTTTTCATCAGTTAGCATGTGCACCATCATTAGGTGTAGGTGCACTTGATTTTAGACTAACACAGCAATCGCAGTGTACCTTCTACAGGTAGTGTTTTGGTCAGCAAGTAATAAATTTGTTCGCTTTGACTTGTCAAAACCATTAAGTCGGTTGCTGATGGCGTATGTTCATGCAGTTGCTACAATAGGTCATAGGTGGTGTTTTAGTCAGCAAATAATTAATTTGTCGACGTGACGGGTCAAAGTAGTTATTGAGTTGGGGATGATGATATATGTTATGCAGTTGCCTTTTATTTTTAGTGCTGGATTTGAACTGACATTTTACAGGGAGGGTACTTATGGTTCCATTTGAGCGCTATAACGCCTCAGATAATATTATTGCTGGCAATTTTGTAACTGACTTAATAGTTCAGCAGGCTTAGGGCATACGTACACAGATTTTGAGAATACTAACCTTTGCATTACTACGACATGGCATTGATCTACTTAGGCCGTATTGTCAATCTCATAATTCTTAGATGTAGTGCCAAAAGAAGGTTCTGGTTTAAGAGTTCACAATTTGTTCCTATTGAACAGTTAGGCTCAGACAGTTAGGAAAGAAATCCAACCAGGAAAATACATTCACTGTTCAGCAGTGTTTTTTAAGCATATAAGCTTGATATATAATTTTTGAAAATGAACCGTTCCAGGGTGCATTTTGTACTCTTAAGCATCTGGTGTTATGGTCTTATGGACCTAGGGTCATGTGTGTCAAGTGTTATTGTGAATCAGTAATTTTTTTATGCATGTAGGGCTAGGATAGTTAAACAGTATGAAGATCAGGTAACATTATATATGTCAACAAGAAACCATTAAAGCTCCAAGAAAGTAACATAGTTGCAGACTAGCAGTAGCAGGTTTTCATGTTCATGGCATAGGTTCGTTCTTCTGAATTTTATGATTGACAATTGCCTGTTAATTTATGTGCACCACAATGAGTATTTTTCCTATTTAGTTCTACTTCGGACAAAATGCATTTGTTTGGTGCCACATGTTCGGTCCGTTAATTGTTGCCATCAGTTCTGTGCGCTGTTTATACACAATATCTCTCAGAATGACTAGTTGATGTTCAGTTGAGAAAGTGAGATACTGAAATGTCAATTACAGGCAACCTGATATATACTTTTTATTGCTACAAACGTATACAGTTTGTATATTTGTAATCCTCCTTGTCTGTTTTCTGCTTCTTGACACAGTCTGAGCTGTTGTTATGTGTCTGTTGGTTTCTGAATTACAGGTTTCCTCCTCTATTATGTTTGACAGAGGAATTGAATCATGTTTGAAGTACATCGAAGCAGTTCCATGGAACGAAAATGAGGAAGAGAAGCTGAAACGTGTTTTTGCTAGATGCACTTTCGATGAATCAGTATGTAAAGATGTGTTGGCAAGATTACAGCAACAATGCACGACCGGCTCAGAGGACCTGACAGTGCAGCTCGTTGAATCTATCACCAGTGGAACCAACAATGGTGCGAGAAAAGAGATGCAATCTTTGGTCAGTGGTCTCCTAAGTAAAAGCTCAGTCTATCACAAGGACCTGTCGGGGCTAAACAAAGGGGGCCTGTATCAAATCTGTCGTTCCTGTTTGAGTTCACTGGTGGAACTTTTCATGGAAGACTCAGAGCCAGTCGAGGACGCGGGCCAAGCTATGACAACTTCAGATATCAGGCCTATGATTGAAAGGGTCAGTAAGCAAACTGAGAATCTCAATTGGCTCTTCGACATCCTTTTAAACAACGATATGGCAGAAGAATATGTTGAGTTGTGGGCTACGCAAGACGAACTCATCAAAATGCATGAGCAAGCATCGCCGATGTTCAGATACGAGCTTAGCCGAATATCAGCGAGCGTGTTCATCGCACTGGGGAAAGGTAGAATCCAGTGCCCCAGCGACATGAGGAGCCAATTGTTCCATGGATGGTTCAGGCCAATGCTTATGGACTTCGGCTGGCTCCAGAGGTGCTCCAAGGGGCTAGATGTGAGAATCCTGGAGGAGAACCTGGGGCAGGCCCTGCTCACCCTTCCACTTCACCTACAGCAGAGCTTATTCGTGGAGTGGTTTCAGTGCTTTGCATCTAGAGGTACTGAATGCCCTAATCTCAGCAGAGCTTTCCAGGTATGGTGGAGGAGGTCATTTGTTAGATCATCTGTAGAGGTGCGTCGGTGAGCGATTTTTCACTTCACTCAGTATATCATATCTGTGCTGCGTGCATCATTGTAAAATTAGAGCCGTGCAATATCTAATAGATTCAAATTTTTTTCTTTGTTCTTAATAAAACTCAGTTGGTTCTTCTCATTCTGTCCCCAAGATTCTACTTTCACTTTACATTCAAACATGAGCCAGCACACTACGAGCCATAAAACTGGCCAGTAAGCATCATCATAAGTATGTGAAAAATTCGGTTATTTTTGCCCTAAACTTGGCATCACTGCGCATGGCCTTATTATTCATATATATCAGTAGGATGCAAGCTAACAAGATGGCATCACTGCAATATTACATATACATGAGTCTCCCATCACAGATACAGATACAGATACTAGGCGTGCTTGCCACACATGAGGCCATCAGGCTTGGCAGCAATGTTGAGCCAGTGGCAATCCTCGAAGGCGCACGTGCCGGAGGCCTGCAGCGTCTCGCCGACGTCCTCGGGCTTGAGGTAGTAGGGCGTCCACGACGGCGTGCCGTCCTCGAAGGAGTTGTGCGTGAGGCGGCGGATGCCAGAGCCGTCGATGTTGACGGTGAAGATCTCACCGTAGGGCTGGTAGTGGTGCGGGTTGGAGATGGGCTCCGCGGACACGGCGGCGTAGTCCGTAGTGAACACCAGCGTCTTGGAGTCCGGGCTGAACCAGGGGTGGTTGGTGCGGCCGCCGTCGGCACTGTGCACCACCCTCCGCAGCCCGGTGCCGTTCGGGTGCACCATATAGATGGCGAAGCTGCCACCGCCCGGGTCGTGCCGGTCGGAGGCGAACGCGATCCACTCGCCGTCGGGGGACCAGTTGCACATGGTGTCGGACCAGGGACCTTCGGTGAGGCGCCGGACGCCACCGGCCTCGCCGTCCTCCGCATCCATGATGTACAGGTTCTTATGCCCGGACCTCCCCGACCGGAACACCACCCACTTGCCGTCCGGCGAGGGCGATGGGAACGCATTGTTCTCGCCGCCAACGGTGAGCTTCTTGATCGAGACGTTGGGATCGTCGTCGCCGAGCGACACGGCGACCACGTCCACCTCGGTGCTCTCGCTCGCGAAATCTGGCCCGACGCTGGTGTAGATCACACCTTTCCTCTTCCAGTCCCATGACGTCGGGAACGCGTTGCCCGAGAACACCCGCCGGCGGCCGCCGGAGCCGTCGGAGTTGACCACGAACAGCCCCGGCAGCCCCACGAAGGCGATCCTCTTGCCGTCGTGCGAGAACGAGGGGAACGACCCGTCGACCCTGAAGAGCGAGAACGTGTCCGGCGCGGGGCTCCTGATGCTCTCCAGCAGCAGCGGCGAGTCCCCGTTCCCGCTGCCCCGGCACCGGTGGTACCCGACGCGCTCGCCGTCCGGCGCGACGAACGGGTTGAAGTGGTGCGCGCGCGGCGCCACTGGCCGGGTCACCTCGAAGTAGGCGGCGTTGGCGCCGGACACGTCGATGACCTCGATGTGGCGGTAGTCGGAGCCCGGGCGCCTGGTGGCCACGGCCACGAGCCCCGGCGCGCCGGACGACGCGGCGGGGGTGAACGCGTGGAACCCCGGCGGAGTGATACGGTCGACGGACAAGACGGACACGTCGCCATCGTCCGTGAAGGAGAGCCTGGCGCGGTACACGCCGTACCAGCCGTCGCCGTCCCGGTGGTGGAAGAAGACGGTGCTGTCGTCGGCCCAGGTAGGCCAGCCGCCGTCGGGGACGGCCAACGCCCGCCGCGACCCGTCGGAGGTCCGGAAGATGTAGATGTCGGTGCGGAGGTCCTCCACCTCGCCGGCCCAGCCGCGCGGGCCGGGGGACGCGGCGGCGGTCCAGTCCCCGGACGGCGACACGGCGGGGCTGAAGTCGGCGACGCCGCGCGGGGTGAGGCGGCGCGTGGCCCCGGACGCCAGGCTCGTCGAGTACACGGCCGCCCAGCTCCGGCGCGGCGACCCCGCGGGCTCCGCCGTGGAGACGTACACCAGGTGCGCGCCGTCGGGGGTCAGCGACGGCCGGTCCTTGAGCGCGATGGGGTCCCACGGGAGCAGCGGCGTGAGCGTCGGCGAGTCGTTGTTCGCCTCCTCCTCATCCTCCAGCGCCTCGCGGCGGCGGGCGGCGGAGGCGGATGGTGGGACCGGGGTGAGGTAGAGGTTGAGCGAGCCGTTGCGCTCGGAGACGAAGAGGAGGGAGGACGACTCCGAGGAGGAGGGCGCGAAGTTGCCGTTGTAGTTGACGGAGGCGCCGTCGGTGAGGCGGAGCTCCGCGGAGGCGGCGGAGGAGGGGGAGACGGAGAGCGGGAGCGCGAAGATGTCGAAGGCGTAGCGGCTCCGGCCCAGCGTGGTGAAGACGATGGTGCCGGAGGTGGCGAAGGCGGGCGCCGCGAGGAGGAAGAGGAAGAGGGGCAGGAGAGTGGCGCGGGAAGCCATGGCAGTGGATTGGCGGGCGGCGGCCACCGGAGACTGGAGAGGTGCAGTGTCAGTGTGTCACCGGAGACCGGATAAGGGATGGTTGCCTGACGGGAAAGATGCTCGGATTTTTACCGGCTTCGCCCTCGAATCGCGACGTGTCAGTGTCAGTGTGTCACTGGAACAAGAAATTCGATCGGTACAATACAATTTTATCCACGCGTACTTGCTCCGTCCAAAAACACTACTACCTCCGTCCGTAAAAGAACGCAATTCTTTAAAATCTACGATTCCTCTTTGACCATTCGTCTTATTTATTTTTTTATACAAATAATAAATTAAATAAATTATTATGAAAATATATCTAACAATAAATAAGTCATAATAAAATAAATAATATTTATTATAAATTTTTGAATAAGACGAACGGTCAAAAAGAGATCGTAAAAGTCAAAGAATTGCATCCTTTTGAGGACGGAGGGAGTATGTTTTAGAGTTTTTAGAGACTATATTTGACCGTCCGTTCTATTTAAAAAATTTATATAAAATATAAAATCAATTAATAAATATTAAAGTATCTCTAATGATAAACTAAATTGTAATAAAAAATAATATTGATATAGAATTTTCAAATAAAACGAATGATCAAACATGATATTTGAAAAATTTAAAACAACAGTCTTTATGAAAACGAGGAAGTACACATGAATACATGATTGTCAGAAGAAGTATCTACACGTACAAACAAACGCGTGTGAGGTACGCAAGAAGTTGTGTTAAGAGCATGCCGCGGACTGGAGATGCAGAAATGTGCTTCTTTTACATCCCTTGAGAATGTGTTTTTTTTTTTAACTTTTAGGAATGAGTTTTGTAAAATTGTAAACTGATCTGCACGTTGTGGTGAGATGAACTGTAAAAGACTCCTTTACGACGAGAAATTTTAATATTTGACATTTAATTCGTCCGTCTCACAACATTTAACATTCAATTCGTCTGTCTTTCAAAATTTAACATTGAAAATGAGAATTATTTTGATTCGAGGGATTTCTAACGTTTTTCTCTTTTTTTTCCTTTTCTTTAATCTTTTCACATCTCTCAAGCACCTAAATGGACCAAAATACCCCTGAACTGAATTATATCCCTTTGTTCGCTGCTCGCACTGAAGTCGCGCATGTTTGCGCCCCTCCACTGGTCCACGCTGCGCCGCCCCTCGACTGCTGGGGACTCACGCTCCACCAGCGTCTCCCTCCCCTCCTCGACCACCCTCTCCCTCTGCTTGAAGCTGCGCTCACGAGCAGAGGCGAATGCCCGCCGGGCACCACTCAGCCACCGGCGAACCCCTTCCGCTCGAGCGCCGGCCTCCTCGTCCCTGACCTGCCGGCGACCCCTCCTACACTTGAGCGCCGGCCGAAGCTACGAGCATAGCGCTCGCCTCTGCTCGCAAACGATTCTACGAGCAGCAACTTCGTCACCCTCTGCATCGATTCTACGAGCGGCAGGCCGAAGCTGGCCGGTCGACGGCGCCGAAGTTGCCGCACGCCGGCGGCGTCTTGTTTTAGATGGGAGGTTTCAATGCCCTGAATAATGAGAAGGAGCTAAGATAGGAGAGTAAAGGAGGAAAATCTCTTAAATTAAAAGAATTCGTGTGCATAGGGTTATATTTTTTAAGGCATACGAATTAAATGTCAAATTTTGAGAGGCGCGCGAATTAAGAGGTAAGTATTGAAATTTCTCCTTTACGACCGGCCGTTATTAAAAAGGAGAGAAGTAGCCATTCGACTGGTGTTTATCCTGGCCAAGGGCAGCCGGAGATGATCGCGGCCGGCTGCCAATCAATCAACTGCGGTGGGCCATGCGACGAGGACGTGTTTGCCACTGTTTTATCTTGTGCATATGCGATGGCACCAGCAACACACTGCTGCTGTCGGCTACTACCACACATTTCGCCCGATATTTCGAAGGCATATGCCGAGTTGTGTTGTGGGCTTGTGGCTTTGGAGCCTGGCTCCACACACTGCTGCTCTCTCTCTTTCTCGGTTCTTGTGTTGTGGAAAAGGAAAATGGATTGGGTTAGTTCGAGACCAGCCCCCGACAAGATCACAAGAAGAAAGACCGGCCCGGCCCGGCCGGCCCAACCAACAACGAAATCCCTCCAGCTGGCACGCCCGGCACCGGCCCAACCCAACGGGCAAGCCTGTGGGTTGTTCATCGTCTCGTGGGCCGCGGAAGTCCATGCGAGCGAGTGGCGCCATCCATGGTAACCAAGGCCAGAACGGCTCACGCGGGCCGGGGCGTGTCCCAGCACCAACAGGCCGAGATCCAACGTACCTTTCTGATTGTCATATAATGTGAGGTTTGTGTGGAGAGCTTTTACTATGCCATTTGATTTACAACCTCTTATAGGTGCAGAAGACTTACCTGGAGTGTGGTTTCAATAAACAGACTAGCATATACATTCTCTAATTTGTATGGGAACACGTGCAATTCTATGGTCAATTTGGCTTTGTAGAAATGATATGACTTTTGACAAAAAAGAGATTATAATCTTATTTTTAGGGCAATTTATTGAACTCGTTTCTGAAATATCATGCAAAAGGAGAGCCACAATCACCTTTGAAGTGAGCATGTCGCACATTGAAGACTTTAGCATGAGTGATCGTCTTTTAAAAGAATTAGTGCTTAGACAGACATTCACTTGCTTGGTTTCGCCTTTTTTGTGAGCTTTTATAATATTCTTGGTGTTTGAACATGTAATAAGAATTGGTTGTGTGCAAACCTTTTATAGAGCCTAGAATAAAAACTTCTTTGTCTAAAAAAGATATATAAGAGATAGTTACTAGTGGTTACTGCTGTAGTGTACCTAGTATGTATATATGTGCCATGTACTGTGCCTCTATTTTTTTCTATAACTTCTGTTAAGTCCATCTAAGTAAGTTTGTGCGAATTCAAATCGAGAATTGCCGCACCTTTTATTGGAGTATTTGTGTAGGTAGGTGGTGGGTAGGCAGGGGTCGGCGTCGGCGTCTTTCGGTGTCTACGAAACATGAGTTAACTACTGTTAGCATGGATATATCAACAAGGACACAAGGTTATTATTTGACGACCACCCCACTACTGTCAGAACGAGAGAGAGAGAGAGAGAGATATGAGCTATTCATTAAAAAAAAAACAATAAACCACTGGCTAGTAAAAATAACAGCTAAATGAGGCCCTGTTTAGATCCACTGTAAATTGCAATTACAACTAGTCACATCAAGTCCTAATTAAATTAATCTCTGTATGTTTGATTAACTTTATAGAAAACAATACTAGCATCAATCACACCAAATAAATACACTATAAAAATATATTTCACGGTGTACATAGCAAATGACAATAATTTTAAACCATAAGTATTAATGGTTTTTTCTATGGTTCAAACAAACTTGTAAAAGTATGACCACGACAACACAGGACAGAGGTACCATACTGAGTATATTTTTACACACACGGAGGGAGACTTGCTGATTTGACTAGCATACTCCTACTTGTGTTAGTTCAGCAAAACGCATGGTTATAAAAAGTTAAATCTTGTGGCGCTACGTACCCAAAAGCATAACTACACATCAGCTATGATTCATGCATGCAGTAAGAAGTTTACAATTTTTTTTTCACCCCTGAGGACTGATGATGACTAGTATACATTTTGACGGCTGTATAGGAGGTCTGAACACGTGTGTACATGTATGCAGGGAGTACTAGGTCCGGTCAACCTTTCCCCGTCTCGTCGCCCGTTGGTTGTGCTTGTGCCTGGTTTGCTATAGAACAGAGAAACAAAAGACAAGTTTCGCAAAAGGAAAAAAAAAATCAGAAGCATACTGTATGAGTATTTATAATATAAATCCACGTCATCATCAACTGTAAAATAATCAGTTTATGTACCTAATCCACCTGATTTTATGGCTCTGTTCGCTGGAACTGATAAGCTGAGCTGATTTCGACTGTTGCTGATTTTTTGTGAGAGAAAAACATTGTTCTAGAGCTAAAAAATAAGCGCTTTTCTAAAAAATAAGCGCTTTTCAGACGAAACGAACAGGGCCTATGAGGCTGGCGTGCGGCGGCGGCTAGCAAAGGAAAAAACCCAATGCGAATGGGAATGGATGGGTGATAGCGATGGCCGACGGCGACTGCACGGTGGGGCCATGCCATCCGGCAGCAGAAGCTCGTGAGGTCAGACAAACGGGAAACAACAAATGCAAGCAACAGTGCAACACCACACCCATAGCAGCCCTGTGCTATTCGTATTAGTAGTACTACTACTGGTAATTAAGCACCACGCCACTTGTCGGTGCATATGCGTCTTTGTGCCACAACCTGCTCATACACTGGTAAATCCATTTTACTGTATTGTATTCACTATATTAAGAGGGTAGCTTGTCATATTAGATATTTTGATGCAATTAGAAGGACTAAACATAAGCTAATTATTATTATAGAACTAATTGCAGAAACCTAAGACCAATTTGCGAGATGACATATTTTCACTATTGACGGCATATTTTCATATTTGGTCCCTCCATTTAATTACATGTCATATTAGATCTGTCCATTTTAGTAACATATAGTTTAACTAGCTTGGACCACTAGTTTTAAAAAATATATGTAGTTTCACAACATCATGTGAACTATGTATGACTAGAGTATTTCCATGGTGAATGTGAAAGCATAAACAACCTTATGTTGCTAACCTACAGAAGTTGATCAAAGATAGATATATTTGACTCAAGATAATAAGATAATAAAACTAGTAAACGATATGTAAAAAAAAGGGGGGAAACTACCCGTCAAAATTGCAGTAACAAACTTGTGTTTGCCATCCGAGAGGCACGTATGAGCCGCTGTTGCAACTTGCAGGCTGCCGTAGTCTCATCGACAGCGTAGTGCGCTGTTACCCTGTTCGCTTATCTTACTTTAGTTTCCTTTTAGATATACTTAGTAACAGTGTTTTTATCTCACAATAAATTAGTATCAATCAGAATCAGTGTTTTTTTTCAGATAAATGAACAATGACAGATGAGGTGGCATATGGCAAGCCAAGCCACCGCGCGCGTGCGCGTGCAAGAAGAAACAACAAAGGGGAGGGCTTTCATCTTTTGCTTGGGCCTTTACAGCTCTGCGGACGCACCTAAAAGCCAAGCATCGACGACATGAGCTCCCCCCTCCCCCTTGAGATCTTGTGACGCTTGCTTGATCTATCGGCCTCTCCCTCCTATACTCTGGAGAAGTCGCTTTGGCATTTGGAGCTGGAGAAGGGGTTGCCGTACGTCTGCAGTAGGAAAAAAGATATATAGAATGCTGCCTGGACCTAGCCTTTTGTTTTCAGGGATGCACGACGATACAGCGCAAGGGACCCGTACATAGGATCTCACACACAGTGGCAGGGTATTTCGCAATGCATACATACGTGATACGTCTCTAACAATAATTAAAGTACACTAACCACCATAACAAATCTACGATGCCCTGCCGTGCAACTTTTTGGTCCTTTTGTGAAGTTTCAACATAAACGTACCGTCGTCGTCGCACACATGAGGAAGCTTCCACAGAGCAAGCAGAAGAAGCCAAGAAAGTTCGCTGGTGGCTGAGAACTTGTCCCTGTCGCGCCCAAGCGACGGTCGTCTAATGCAAGTTTACATTACATATAATGAGTTTGTTCGATTTATCTCATTAGAGGCGGATGGATATATTCCTGATTGTGATCGCGCGCGCATCGACGAGTACATCGATCGCCACAGGTACATACAGTACAAGGAAGTAAGCAAGGCCCGGCCAAACCTGCAGCAAGTTATTAAGTCAGGCCCCGTTTAGATCCCAGTTGCAGTTATAATTCTGCACTGTAGTACGTTTGTTTGTATTTGACAACTTTTGTCCAATCATGTCCCAAGTAGGCTTAAAAGATTCGTCTCGTAATGTACATGCAAAAAGTATAAACATGCAAACATTTCGTCTACATTTAATACTCCATGCATGTGTCGCAACGTGGCGGTGCAAAGCAGAAGAATTGAACAAATTAGAAACCGTCGAGCGCGATAGATTCTCTTGTGCACATATGTGTGTGCCAGCGTGTGGGCATTATAATTAGGCCTAAGCTTGCACGCCATAATTGAACAACCTTATCAATTTTGCCAAGCCCTAACGTGCAACTGATTGCAACAATATAAGTACAGTAATAAAGCTCCATCAGGCCATTACGTGCACCGTTTGCCTAATCTTAGCTAAGAACGTGTGAATGAAAGTGTTCAAAAAAAAAAAGAACGTGAATATGAATAGCTAATCACTTAACTCACACGAATCGAAAAGGCTTCCCATCAAGAGGGCTTTCGAGATTGCTAGTTCCTTCATCACACGCACTTTGTGAATGGCCCTAATGTATCCGGCAACAAATTGAATTCAGACTAGGACCCACGATCGACGCTCTAGATTTTCTTTATGAAAGAAGATTTTATTAAAAATTTCAAACACATTATATATCATGATGATATGAAAATCTTAAAATAAAAGCACTTCTGGCATATTAATCTGTAAACTAGATCGTCCTCCATATGTCTAGAAAAAATATCTTTGATTGTCTTATCCCAATTGCCATGACATTGCACAAGCAAACCCTGTTAATCTTTAAAAACATGTCATTCATAGTACGTGACAGTGGCCGCACAATTGATCTTAAGGAACGCTCGTCAGAAAAAAAAAATAGCGTATTGTGCCGTGGAAGTTCGTGGGCATGCATGCACCGACAAGTGGTTTTACTTGGGAACGCCCACATGGCCACAGGGTTGCTGTTGCGAACGTAGTTCCCGTTTGTTTCACGTGGTCCTTGCCATCTTGTTCCATTAGTCACCTCCAACTGTCCGAGTGACTAAAAGCGACTAAAGTAGGGTGAGTAAGGCCCTGTTTAGATCCAGTGCAAATTGCAACTGCAACTAGTCACATCAATATTGCGGCACATGTATGGAGCATTAAATGTAGACGAAATGTTTGTATGTTTGTACTTTTTGCATGTACATCACGAGACGAATCTTTTAAGTCTACTTGGGCCATGATTGGACAAAAGTTGTCAAATACAAACGAACATGCTACAGTGCAGAATTGCAACTGCAACTGGGATCTAAACGGGGCCAAACAGATCTAACTGTTGCTATTATAAATATATGCTGGTTAAAATTTCTTAAGTTTAACTAATTTTATAAAAAATATTAACCACATATGTTTCTCTAAATAAGTTTATTATAAAAATAAATTCAACAATATATATTAATCATAAATATTAATAGTACTACATAATTTTTTTTTGTCAAAGTTAACTACATTTTTTTTCGAGAAGTGAGATAAAAAAGGGAGGAGAGAGTAAATTCGTTTGTGTTTAGCTCAGCTTCTAAAAAACAATATAAGTATTTAATTATTTATATATTTAAAAATTGATAGAAAATAAACTCCCTCTATCATGAAATATAACATATTTTTATTTGTCTTATATAATTCAATCCACCTCATGTTTGACTTAAATTATAGAGAAACATATTAACTTCTAACCACATAAAAAATGAAGCTTATATCATATCAAATATACTTGTTATTGTTCTTTTGTATAAATTTGGCTAAACTTAGATAGGTTAAGTTAGGACAGATAAAAATAAACAATTTCAGGATGGAGGGTATATCTGTGAGTGATATGATGATACTTATTCGTTTTTTTCTATTAGATTTCATCAACTTTTAAAATTATTTGACTCCTCAAAAAACTAAAATTGGGTTTTTAAATTGAGATGAAGGGAATAGTATAATTGTTTTGAAGAAAAGTAGTAGTACAAGTTGAATCCTTGTCTTTGGTGGTTGAATAGTTTGTACTTTTCCATCTTCTAGTGTAGAGAACTTCAATCTTGTGTTGATTCTAGATTCTAAGTTATCCAAAAGTGACTTACAATTCAGAAATGGCTTGAGCAGTTTTTATCTGGCTGGTAATTAGCTTATCTAAATTGGACAACAGTACGTAGTTCGTGGTGACACAGCACATATGCACTGAGTTTTTCAAAATAAGAAAGAAAAACACATATGCACTGACAACCGGTTACTCCCTCCGTCCCTAAAAGAATGTAATTCTTACTTTTCGAGAAGTCAAAAAATATATATGTTTAACTAAGTTTTCATAAGATATTATCTACATTTGAATCTGCAAATAGGTTTATTATAAAAATATATTCTATGACTAATCCAATGATACTTAATACATATCATAAACATCAATGTCTTTTTATTTATGTTTAGTCAAAATTTAGAATCTTTTACTCGCATTCTTTTAGGTACGAAGAGAGTAACTTTTCGCTAAAAAGAGAGAGAGAGTAACTTCTTTGTCAGCTGTCACACGTAGGGGCAAGTGCTTTACGTATAGGGCCACGGGCCGCCCAATCGATATTGCAAGCAATTCGCTCTAATAAATTTATTATGAAAACAAATTCAGCTGTCTATCCATAACGCTAATTATATAGCATAGATATTGATATTTTCTATATTTGAGTAATATTAAGTTTGTATGATTTTTTTGGGAAGTGAGAGTGACACATAAAAAATAAAAAGGGACACAGGGATTACATTATTTCTCTTTCTGCCTGCTCGTGATATTATTTCTGCTGATCCTAACGTTTAAGGCCGGCCCGAGCCTTGTACGTCGCCATCTCTCTAGAAGCTAAAATAGCAGCTACGGCTAGCTAGCTATACCTTGGTCATACTGTATGTATTTATTAGCTTCCTTTTGTTCTTTCTTGAATATTGACGCATAACATGCCCTAGCTGTACGTCAAGGCAAAGGCTGGAGCCATGGACAAAAACCCAACGAATTTGCTTCGGTCCCGTAGACCATTTCTGATGGTTTCATAATCAGGTTTTAAATTGAGTCACCAACCAGTAGTATGACTTAGCAGACAAGGCTGCTAATCCATTCTTAATTTCTGCAGGGTTTGTTTTCAAGTTTCAACGGCTGTGGCTGAATCCGGGTTTCGATTCTTCTTCTTCTTCTTTTTCTGGAGCCATCTGAATATATATCACTACCTCCTTTCCAAAAGAAAATGAAGGAATATATACTACTCTACTATCCGGTGGGAACACAAGTTTTCAAGTCTAGAAGGTCCTTTTATTCCACAATTCTTAGTCTAGAAGCTCAGTGTACTATTATCGTGTTGATTCCTCTGTCAATAGATGTGAGCTCCTCCTCCCTGTGCTGATTTTTTCGTCTTTTAAGAAAATCTCGAATTGAAGAGATGTAAAATATCTGATCTGATTGATTCCATCCATCCTCTGCATAAGAAGTTGCAGATGCAGCAGCAAGGACGCGTTGACCAGATCAGGGATGCGTGACCTTCCTGCTCCGTTCCAAACAGAGGTTCTCCGATGGAAGACCACCGTAGACCTGCTACGACCTTTTCGTCGCCATTAGCTTCGGATTTACTCCTCGGCCACCCGTCAGATTTGACCAAAACAATTGGTTGTACATGAGAGTATGAGACGAGTACTTTTCCTGTTAGAAACGCAGCAGCAGATGGCTAACCGCTGCATTATTACCATAACGATGTAAGTACTATTAATGATGGTCATTTCCTAACAGAGCGAGCTCGATCCAGTCCAGTGATGGAAAGGAAGGGAGAGGGTTAGTAGGTGTTTGTGGCGGTAATAATTGGCCCGGCGCCGTCACAGATTGCGGCCGATCCAGGATTAGCGCCAGAGTGAAATAAAAAGAAAAAAGAAAGCGCAGGCGTAGGCGCAGGCTTTACTGCTGTCGGAATCTTGCCCTTTAATCTACTACGTGCCCCCCGCTAATCCCACACGCCTTTTCACCACGTGCACCATTGCACTCGTAAAAAAAAAGTTAATAAATTTTAACGTAAATATTCGGATTCCAAACTGTGTATGAATACGTACTAGTAGTAGCGTGTAAAAATAATAATAATAATAAAAAAGATAAGAAAAGGATGGGGAAAAGGGCGGCAGGCGAAATGCGCAACGGAACGGTGTGGAAAGAGCGGTTGCGGGCAACCTACTTTGGCTACCCCCAAATGGTCGGAGAGAGAGGAGAAACCGCAGCAGCAGCACAAGCAAAGAGAGAGAAACCGCAGAGCCAGCCACACAACACAGGGGCGGGCGGGCGGGCAGCAACGGGCACGAACCGGCGCGACCTCCCAGGCGCTGGCAGAGGAGAGAGAGAGAGAGAGAGCAACGACGAGCAACGGAACAAGAGAGCGCGCGCGGCGAGGGGGACTGCAGGGAGGGCCGGCGACGGTTGACAGGCAGGAGCGGAGCCAGAGGCACAAGACAAGAGAGCACGGGGTGCCCATGGTCGCGCACGCCGCAGCAACCGCCCCCGCCTCCGCCCTGTGAGGAGTTGCCGAGCAGATGAAGGTGTCGTCCAGGAAGAAGAAGCCGTCGCCATCGCGGGAGGAGGCGGAGGAGCAAGGGTCGCCGGCGGCGGCCGAGGCCATGGACGACGCCGCGGCATCCGTCCAGGAGGAGGCGGCGGCGGGGTGCTCGGGGAAGGCGCCAGAGGCGGAGGCGGAGGGGAGGACGGTGGTGGTGGGCGTGCGCGCGGACGCCGAGAGCCGCGCGCTGCTCACCTGGGTGCTCGTCAATGTGGCCGCGCCCCTTGACCGCGTCGTCGCCGTCCACGTCGTGCTGGCGTCCGCCGCGGAGGCGGCTGCAGCCGTCGACTTCGACGCCATGCTCGGCGTCTACGAGGGCTTCTGCAACCTCAAGCAGGTCGCTGCTCTCTCTGCTCCTGTCCCGTCCCTCTCTCTTCGCCCACTTGTCTCCCCCTCTCTTGATTCCATTTTGCTTGTTCGCCATCGCCAGTTGCTTGCGCACATGCCAAGTCTTCCTCCACCTTTCGTTTCGTTTTTTAGGCTTGCTTGATTTCACATATCCTCCCCTTTTGTGTGCTGACTCTGGCAAGATTCCTTTTTTTTTTAAACCCAAGTTCGTTGTTTTGATGTAGTAATTCTCCGTATTTCATGGCAAAAATGCACGATTTTTCGGTTAATTTTTGCGCTTGGCTTAACGGATACTCGTTCCATGCGCGCGAACGATTGGTTAAATTTTGGGTACAATCTCTGTTTTTTGCCGCGACTTTTTACATTTTCACTTCATTTATGGCCTGCCTTACAAGTGGATTTTGTTTCTGTACCGAATCGAAGTCCTTTGCCCCCCATTCTCCCGTGGCTTTGCCGTCGCGGTGAATTTTCTTGCTTTCTCTGGACCAGTAGTACTCCGTAACTTATCATGGTGCGTGCTGCGCAGATCAATCTGAAGCTCAAGATTTGCAAGGACTCGTCGGTGCGCAAGGCGCTAGTTCGTGAGGCCAGCCTGTTTGGGGCAGCCAAGCTTGTCCTCGGCGTCGCCAAGAAGAGGCGTGCGATTTCGTAAGTAAAAAGTGCCACCAGCATTGGATGCTCACTGCTTTCCTTTCCACTATGGAAGAAGCAGTCCATAACCTTTTCTCACTCTATCGTTACCTCCACTGCCCTGTTGTAAATGGGCCTTTGCATTCTCCAGGTCGTCGCATTCTGTTGCAAAGTACTGCGCAAAGAAGCTGCCCGCAAAGTGCGCCGTCCTCGCCGTGGGCAATGGCAAGATCGAGTTCCGGAGAGAGTCGAGTGCCTATTCAGGCAAGGTCTCAGCTGAAGTTCCTTCGTGTGGTGATGATGAGATGTATTGTGTAGTGCCGTTCCAAGCCCGTCAGGCTAAAGGGGGCACACTATCTTTACAAGAACCTAAAGATGGTGGTGAGGGTGACACCACGCGTGATGTTGGCACCAAGGGAAGTGAACTGGAGGGCACCATCAAAGACGAACAGCTGGTCTCGAGCGTGGTCCCTGCGGATTTGGCAACGGGTCGGGCCGAGATCGATGCGGATCCTTCTTACAAGTCTGAAGAGTCAACTGTCAAACAGAGAGATGAGATTGCCGAGCTTCCTGGTAAGGGTGCCAGTGTGTTGTACTGTGTGCTTCCTGAGAGAAGGACCGATTCTGTTGCGAGTACATCTAGTAGGCAAGAGCATGATTCAGTCGATTTGCCATCTGAAGGGGCCGGGGAGCTATATTGCTTATTGCCCCCTAGGGATGGCCATTCAGTCAGGAGTACTGCTGATTCTAAACGTTCAAATGCAAGTCAAAAAGATGATAAACCATCCAGTCCATCACTGGAAGGAGATGGTGATCTGTACTGCCGACTGCCGAGGAGTGGACGACTGGGTAGGAGTTCTGGGGGATCCAAACGTTCTGTTGGTATAAGAGGTATGATTAGGCGTAGCAGTAGTTTCTCCAGTGATATCCATTTGAACTCAGAGACATCACCTAGTAAGAAGGATGGCTCGGTTAGCATGGCTGCCACTGAACGGAGTTCTTCTGCTGTATCCACAGAAGCTGAGGACTCACCGAAAGACACTGCACGAAATGCTGAAACACCCTCGAGTTCTCCAATGTCACTGAGACGGATGATAGAAGGAAGATCTGATCGCTGTCACCTTCCTAGAAGAATCTTTAGACATCATAGAAGCTCATCTTTTGAATGGGCAAAAATCTCAATGGTTCAATGGGCAATGAGACTTCCGAGCCGATACACTTCAGTGCACCCAGATGGCAAATCATTGAAATCGGATGCAAGCCCAAGGTTGAACTGTGATTCTGAAACAGAATCCACTACAGCTGTTGAGCCAGAATCAATGTTTTCCTTCGCTTTCTATGATGTAGCATGGCCTCCCAGTGAATTGGAATCACTTCGAGAGAGGTGTTCTTCTGTTTGTAGGTTCTTTAGTTATGAAGAACTGAAACTTGCAACGGCTAACTACTCACCTGGTAATTCCCTCTGACAGCAGCGTGCTTTGGTATACATTTTTTTTGTAACTAGTTCATAAATTTAACTTTATTTCATGGTGATGCAGTTATGTTAATTGGCAAAGGTGGAACCAGCCAAGTTTTCAAGGCACAACTCGATGACGGAACATTTTCTGCCATAAAGATTCTGAAACCCTCGGTTGATGCAATACATGAGTTTGTTACGGAGATTGAGATTGTAACCAGCTTACAACATAAGAACATTGTTGCACTGAGGGGATTCAGCTTCGAAAACTACAATCTCGTGTTGGCATATGATTACATGCCCCAAGGGAGCTTGGACAAAGCTCTTCATGGTAAGCATAAAGATGTAACAATAAACATCTCTTCAGTCACTAACTTTCTTGCTAGCTGGACTCTTATCTGTAACTGCCATTGATCTTCAGGAAAGAATGATGACACGAATTTTCTTATCTGGAAGAGGAGAATTAAGATAGCAACTGACATTGCAAGTGCACTTGAATTTCTCCATCTTGGCGGTGTGACCCAATCTGTGATCCATGGAGATGTTAAGTCTTCAAATATCCTCCTTTCAGAGGATTTTGAGGCACGGGTAAATATTCAAATTATTTTTTGCAAATACCTGGAGCTATAAGTTGGACACAAGTTCATGCATCCCACAAATCTTGATCTGTGTAGCAAATAGTATTTTTTAATTAAGGAAAAAATTTGAGACGTGTGGGTTATTTAATTAGCTTAATATGTAAGCAGTGGGGCATTGTAACAACCATTGGTAAGACCAGTTGTCAATGTTAATTATAGTCGTGACATCATTGCCTTTTGGAAAAATTCCACCTCTGTGATTTTTGTAACAACCATTAGTAGCAGCAGTTGTCAATGTTAATTCTGGTTGTGACATCATTTTGCCTCTTGGAAATTTCAGCTCTGTGATTTTGGGTTAGCAAAGCGGGTGTCGGCTTCAACTCCCCACCTAACATGTACTGACATCACTGGAACTTTCGGGTCTGTATCAGTCTTTGGGCTCTGGTGATTTGCTGTTATGTTAGCTAACACCAAATCTGTAGTGGTTAACAAACTGTTCTTTACAGGTACATGGCACCCGAATATTTTTCATACGGGAAGGTCAATGAGAAGATTGATATCTATGCATTTGGGGTTGTTCTACTGGAGATTATTTCAGGAAGGAGACCCATTACACCAGGAAGCGCAAAGGGTCAAGAAAGCCTGGTTGGTTGGGTAAGTGCATCGATCGTAACTCTGTTTGTTATGCAAGCTGTCTTGATCAGTAACATGCCCGAAGAACAAAACTGTATCCACATGTTTGTTTGATGATTAATTGCATCGTAACTCTCTGTTATGCAAGCTGTCTTGATCAGCAACATGACCGAAGAACAAAACTGTATCCACATGTTTGTTTGATGATTATAATTATTTAAGTACATGTTGATGATGTTGAAGTACAATGGGTACTATGACCACTGCTGCTGCATATAGAAAACAACTATTTATTTTGTTGTAATGTGGTGTTTGTTATAATGGTAACAGGCCAAGCCTCTACTGTCCAACGGAGAAATTAAACAACTAGTTGATCCACTTTTGGGGAACGACTACGACTGCGATGAAATGGAGAGGATGACGCTGGCTGCTTCGCTTTGCACGAGGACATCTTCTCACTCTCGACCTGAAATGTCACTGGTAAGAACATACTAGAAAGGAACTTGGGACCTGCCTGCAATTCCCTATAAAGAAAAATGGACTCGCTTTGCACAACTCTCACCCTGCGAAACGAAAACCAGGTCCTGAAACTCCTCGAGGGCGACGACGAGACGATCGGCTGGGCGAGGGCGCAGGTCACGGCCAGCTTCGACGGGTCCGACGAGGAAGGTGCCGCGGCGACGGGCCATGACCTGAACATGCAGTCGCATCTGAACCTGGCGCTCCTCGGGGTGGACGAGGAGGACGACACGCTGTCGCACTGCAGCAGCACGGAGCGCACCGTGGACACCTCGGCCGACGGCTACTGGAGCCGGTCCTCGAGCTTCGACTAGCGGTGCACATCTCCCATGGAGCTGATGCACCAGAGTCGGTGTAGAATGTACAGCAGGGTTCATGTGGCGATTGGTGAGATGATTGGTTCTTGTTGTTCGGATCAGGCGGTGGGGAAGTGGGCAGCTGCTGCTCATTGATTAGTTTGTTATTAGTAGGCAGATTTGGCACTATGGCGGTGTTGCTAATTTAGTTAGGAGTTGGTTCTGTTGTAGTAGTAGAAGATCTAACCCTGCTGGCACTGGCACTGGCATTGTCCCTTCGATGCAATGGCAATGCAATTGGTTGGTTCATACTTGTATTATATTGTCTTTGCGGTGCATGATTCCAAGATCAAGTTGCATCTAGATCTGGTGAAGAGATGTGCGAGTGTCCCAGATGAATAAAACACAACAGTAAACCGATTTCTTTTTTTATTATCTCAAAGTAGTACTACTGTAGTATTAATGCAAGAACCAGGGAGATTCGGTTGTGGTACTGTAGTCGACACTCGACAGGTCGTCCAACAGTTGGATGGTTGCGACATTGATGGAACGGAGTTCTTTCTGAGAATTGAGGCCCCAGCGATGAAACATGGAGGCGGGAAGGAGATTCATCATTCATGTACCCAGTACCCTAGAAACGGAGCAGGTGGGGGGGGGGGGGGGGGGGGGGGGGGGGGGGGGGCGCCACTGTGTGCGTTGGGGTTGGGGGGCACCAGAACCAGATCCACTTCTCTTGTGGGCTTGTGGCCTCTCAACGGACCCAGCGAAGACGTTAACAGCCACCTGCGCAGGACAAAACCAGCGGCCCAACCACGTCTAAGGCTTTGTGTTTAGAGCCCATGAACTGTGCGCAATGCTCTCGCGCCCTCATAGAAAGCGGGCAGCCCATGTTGCGCTACCAGAAAGCCCACTTGGCCGGTCGTCGGGATTCCAAATCCAAATTGGGGGAAACAAACGCCCGGCGGAGACGACGACGACTACTACTAGCGGCAGTAGAATGCCAGATGGCAATATGGCATGGTCGCAGGCGCTTCTGGGCGAGAGAGATCAGGGGCCTGTTTGTTTTACGTATCTACGTAGCCTAGCTTGCACATTAGAGCCAGGGCCAAGTTGGCCAGGCTCGCTACATACAAAGCCACTATGTTTGCTTCATGTATGTTTCCATGCAGGCTGTGACGTGCAGCTGTTTGGTTACCTGACTTTGCGGCTGTGCAGTGTGTTTTTTTCCTGCTCATGCGCGCGTGCCTGCATGCGCCTAGCCTAGCTCGGCGGAGACGACTGATTTGGTCGCATGCCCAGAGCCTGGCTGCAGGGGCACTTTTACATGAGTAGAGCCTGGCTCAAGAGGCCATGCGAATAATCAAACATGAGCTTCTTGCATCCACGAGTCTGGTTCGATCCTACGCGCACAACCAAACAGGCCCTAGAAGGCGACGACGACGACGTTGTCAAATATTAAATATACATATACGAGCATCGGAGAATTAATTACATACATAACATATTTACTTGTACTGTATCTACAGTACTACGTACATAATAAAGATTAGGCGATGTTATTCTCGGCGTACAGCAGGCAGAATTCGGCGGCGTCGTCGTCCTTGGCGGCGCCGTCCCCGGCGTGTCCTCCTCCTCCTCGGCGTCCCCGGCGCGTGAAGGGCATGAGAGCCAGGGACGTGGCGAAGCGCGCGGACATGGACCGCCGGTGCGATGGCAGCGGGGGCGGCGAGTCGGCGGCCCACGACCACGAGGAGGTCCGGCGGCACGGCGCGGCGCCGACGACGACCCGGGCCCGGGCGGCGGGAGGAAGCGCCAGCCTCGGAGTCGGAGGGACGACATCGGCTGGGTCGTGCTGCTTGGGGATGCCCGGCTGCACCTCCCACTTGAACGGCACGCTGCCGGGCCTCTTGAACGACTCGTCCAACGCCATGGCCTGCTGATTCTCTGCTGGTGCTCTCTGCTCTGTCTTGGACTCACTCTGGTGCTCTACTACTGCTCTCTGATCAATTGGAGGAGGTGTATGTATAAATAATTTCCACCGGCCGGGACCGGCTGCGCATGCATGTTAGCAGAATGATCCCCGTGTTCTTGGGTTATTATTAACTGCAACTGGAAGGCGAAAGCTACTGGGACAGTAAATAAGCAGCAGCGCTTTCGTGTCATGTCATGTGCGCATCATGCTTGGACGAGTATCCAAACAAGCGGAGCGGCAACACGCCACAGAAAACGCAGTTCAAGTGGACATGCATGCACTACTACTACTACAGTTGTTTCATTATTTGTCATGGACGGCCGACCACCCGACGTAAACCACCGCGTCCGCCCGCGTGAAACGAAAACAGACCCTGCCGGCCGGCCGCGGAAGACTGGATTGCAGTTGCAGGGACTGGACTGCAAAGTTCAGTATGGGCACATACGGAGTACTAATGAAAATGAAAAGCCAGCCAGGACGAAGCTGTCGTCTCCAGCTTCGCTCCATCTATCCAAGTGTCGCTCGACGCCGCGCGTACTAGTACGAGTAATAGGAGTCGGTAACCGGAGTACTAGTATAGTACGTGGCTACTTTTGTCTTGTTTTTTGAGTTTTCAGCGTACTGTACCATGCATGTTGATTGTTGTAGAGCCGGCGCCCCCAAATCTTTGAACGGAAATGATGAGGGTCGGGCGTCCGGACGCGCCGGACAGACTCGGGCACGTCCCGCCGGCTCCATTCTTTTTTGTTTTTTTCTGTATCTTTTTTATTTTTTTCTTTTTCTTTTTAAATTTTCGTTCTTTTTTATTTTTATTTCCTTTTTATTTTTCTCTTTTTATTACTGTAACATTTATGTATTTTGTATTTCTTTATATGTATGTTGTAAAAGTAGATTAGAAATGTTACACATATTGTTGTAAGTGTTTCAAATTTTATATTACGAGTGTTGATCAAAATGTTTCATCTTTTTTTTAATGTATGTTTTCATTGTATGCTTCTAATGTTTCACCTTTTGTTTTCAAAATCAAAATTTGCAAGTGTTTATCTATGTTTCATATATTTTCACATGTATTGTTGGAATTGTTTTATCTTAATGTTGCGTATATTTATAAAATCATTTACAAGTATTTTTCATGTGTTTTTTCCAAAAATTTCATAAATATGTTTCGAGTGTTTCAGTAATTTGACACATATATTGCAATTATTACATCTAGATGTTTCAAAATTATATTTGGTGTTGCAGAGTGTTTCATATGCATGTTTGATATCCATCGGCTGGATTGGGAGGCTCGC
This sequence comes from Eremochloa ophiuroides, assembly GCA_038502445.1. Taxonomy (NCBI): domain Eukaryota; kingdom Viridiplantae; phylum Streptophyta; class Magnoliopsida; order Poales; family Poaceae; genus Eremochloa; species Eremochloa ophiuroides. The sequence continues at coordinate 90,891 of JAHLJS010000189.1, forward strand.
CACCGGCGGCGATTGTCCTCCGCTCCAACCGACGTGACCTCACATCTTTCCAGCATCCGTCATCGTCACTCTGTCCGCGTGCTCATTTTTCTTACCTTCTTCTATATTTCATAGTGGGGTTGAAACATGCATGTTGCAAAAGTACATATCCAGTGTCTCAGTAGCTTTAGAAGTATGTTTCATGTGTTTCGTATGAATGTTACAAAAGTATAACGGATTCTTTTATACGTTAAATTTTTTTTATCAAAATATATTCATGTGGGATCTTATTTTGAAGATTTTTTTTCTCGATCGAGTCTCGGACTCGTTTGTCATTAAGAGGAAAGAAATAGTCAAAGTTTTACAATAGCCCAACAGCGATGTAGAGCAGTGGCGAGAAGCCACTGCCCAGAAGCGCCTCCCTAGATACTGAATTAAAGCGCTTAACCTATTACATATTTAATTAAACTTTGCGACCACCCACAAGTAGGATCAGGCGACACTGAACGTCGTCTCTCCCATCGGTCCATCGGTGAAGAGCGCCAGCATCGCCTCTCTAGTATCTGGGGCTAGCGGCAGCTTGAAAGTCTCTTGGAACTCTTCGAAGGATGCCTTGTCTGGTTCCTCCGTGTCCACCAGGAGACCCATGCGTTTCATCATCCCCTTTCGAGGTTGCGCCTCCGGCTTGAGTTCCCTGAACCTGCTTTTAGCCGCGAGGCGAGCACTTCGCCTAGGCACAAGCTCCTCGTCCGTGCGTTCTCGCCTCCCAGCTGCACGAGTCTTCCTTAGACGCGGCGGCGACAGGATGATCGGCTGCTCCAACGATTTTCTGAAAGCATTCACAAAGTCATCGCAGGGGCGGTCGTCCTGGACCGTGGGTGGCTCGAGGGGACCAGGAGCCACCTCGTCAAGACCGAGACCCGCCTCAAACGCCACCGGCGAGGTCTCAACAGAGACACCCACCACAGGACCTGTGAGGGACAGGTCCACCGTTGGAGTCACCTCCGACACTGTCTGGACCGAGTGTGGCTCGAGGGGCCCTAGTGAGGTTAGGTTCGAGCTGGTGCCTGAGAGACACAAGTCCTCCACCACGGCCAGGCCCGGGCCCACGAAGCCTGCCTCCATCTCCACTAGCGGGGGCAGGCCAGCAGAGCCGCCCCCGTTAGGGCCAGAGAGAGACAGGTCCACCGGAGCCCCCTCCAACACTGCCTGGCAAGCTTCCACCTCGACCATGGGATCGAATTCCCTACACGGAACTTCCTGCAAAGCAGTGCAAGAGGGGTCTCCCTGCTGACCCTTACAACCTCCAGCCACAACCAAAGGCATATCAAACTTCGAAGAAAGGTGCGCCAGGAGCTCATCCAGCGTGGCAGCACCAGCAAGCGCGACAAGGACAAAGGCGGGGGCCTCACCAGACTTGGCAACGTTCCCCCGGAAGACGAAGGTCTCCAACCTAAGACGGTTACGGTTATCGACGTCACCCATAGCTAGAGAGACTGGCGGTTGCCGCTTCGGCGAAGGCGACACAGTCGACCGCTGCACCTCACGAGGCGGAGACCTCACCGGTGCCTAAACAGAGGCATCCTGGCTAGGGCCCCGCATCGGTGATGGCACTCTCAAGCGGGGCGGCACACGGCCACTCGTGCACTCCCTGGCCTGATGACCAGCACCCCGGCAGCGGAGACAGCGCGACGAGGAACGACACTGAGCGGCGACGTGGTCACGCGCGAGGCAGTTGAAGCAGCGACCCACCAGCTCCGGCGGAACACGATGGTGCAATCGGATTTTAATTATGTCGCTTGGTTTGGGAGTTATAGCTTTTTAATTTCAAAAACCATGAAACATACTTTATTAGTAGCAGCAGCATGCATGTACGGAACCCACCCCCTGCGCTCGCCCCCTACGCACTGACGTCCTGCGCGCTATACGAGACCCACCCCTGCGCTCGCCCCCTCCGCTCTACGTTTTCTTTTTGACATGCGTCTGAACGAGCCTCACACGCCGGACGTCCGGACGCAGGCAACTCCCATCTTTGAATCGTTGGTCCTTCGTTTGTCGGCGTTGATAACAATCCTGGCAGATGGATCGGTATTGCCATTCATTTGTGTGTTTGGCCATGCCATGGGCATATATATACCTGCGATTTTTTTTACGTATCTTGTGAATTTGGCGTTAGTAAGCCTATGGTGGCCAGCCGAGCCAACTTGGGCTCAAATCCGTTCGGCCTTTTGGCTCATTAGGCCCCACGCCATATGGGCTCCTTTGGATGCAGGTCCCTAAAACCCGCCGCTGAAAGCCCTAATTTGGTTTTGATAATTGATGACACCCTAAGGACTAACCTACTTGCTAAGTGATGGCTAAGTGTAGGTAGTCCTATCCATGGAATGAGAAGCCTAAGAAGATCAAGTGTGGTGGATCAAGTGGAGATGATCAAGGTGATAGAAAGCAACTTGAAGAGGTGATCAAGGCTAAGATATAACCCCAAATAGGTTTTCTTTCGGTGATCAAGACACCAAGTGGGTGTGATCACATTTAGGATAGATAGCCGACTATCAAGGGGAGAAAAACGATCTCGAATCGGTTGTCAAGTGCTCTAGAATTGCATTGCATTGGCATTCACACTTAGGACTCTAGATCACACTAACTAGCCCTTCAAATTGCTTTGAAAAATAGCTAACACACGTGCCTTAGTGGTGAGAACACTTGGGTGTTAGCACTTGAGAGAAAGGGTTGGTTTCTAGTCTTGAAAGAGTGCTTAAAATAGCACCGGACGCTGGCCAGAGCGTCCGGTGACTAATCCTAGCAGTGGCGCAGTGGTGCAGAGTGCACCGGATGCTAAGAGCGTCCAGAGGGCATGCACCGGACATGTCCGGTGTGGTTTGCAGCTCTCTAGAACCTCTCTGCGTAAGCACCGGACACTGGAACAGTAACTCCATCGCGTCCGTTGGTGTTTTTCAAGCGTCCTGTGTGTTTGTTGGAAATCTGACTCCGAGAGTACACCGGATGTCGGGTGCGTCCGGTGGGTCTTCAGCGGACGCGTCCGGTGCGACTTGGAGCTCTTGGGTTGCTCTCTGTTCGCGCACCGGACACGGACGGCGGAGCATCCGGTGTGACGTTCCGCGTCCGGTGTGAACTTAACGCGTTTTTCAGCTATCTCGACCGTTGGGATCTAACGGCTCATGTTTAAACCAAGCGCATTGTGGCACTAATCTGTGCACCGGACGATGCCACCGAACACTGAGCATCCAGTGCTCCCGTGTCCGGTGCCCCTGTAAAACAGCAACGGGCAAATCTTTGTGAGGGGAGTATAAGTAGTGCTTCGGCTAACTTGGGGACCAACTCTTGCGCATTTTGATCATTCCTAATCTCTTGTGAGCCAAGCCTAAGCCCTCCACACACATCTCACACACTTTGACTCAAATCTTCGTGAGATAGTGTTGTTCCAAGTGCTTGATTGCTTGTGTGTTGCATCCTAGAGCACTTGGTGGCGATTTGCTTCGATTTTCTTGTTCTCTTGGGGCTTTGCCGAGTCCCTAGATGGCTGTGGAAGCAAGGAGGAGGTGTAAGCTTGATTGGTGATTGTTCAAGACTACATCAGCTTGATTGTGAGGGGTTCTTGTGGTTATTCCCCGGCGGAGTGCCAAAACCGATTTTAGTGGATTGCTCGTGGTTGAAAGCCACTTCTTTTGTGTCCGTGAGTGGCTCCCGATGAGGGATTGGTGTGTGAAGCCTAGCTCGCAATCCACCAAGGAAGACCGGTGCCATAATGAGGAGTAGCGTGACGGCGATCATGTGAACCTCGTTAAAAAATCGAGTGTGCACTTCTCTTCTCCACCTTCGTGTGGATGATTGGGTTTTCCGATCTTCTCTCTTGTGATTGGATCTTCACGGCAACCGGAGTTCACTTCTATGAGCCCATGGGTATAATCTTTCTCGATCACTCTTCCTTGTGATTACTTTGTGTTTAGGTGCTCTCACCGTAGGTTCGTGGTGAGGGTTCTTGCGCTTGCAAACTTGTTTAGGTGCTCTCTCCTTATGTTTCGAAGGAGTGAGTTTCTTACGGTTGAGTGCATATACTTGTGATTAGTGTATTGTGATAGGTGGCTTGCATAGAGTAGCCTAGAGCTAGTGCTTTGTGTTTCGCTTGTTAATCACTAACTTGTGGTCTAGTATTTCGTAGAATTTTTATAGGCTATTCGCCTCCCCTCTAGCCTATATGGTCCTTTCAACCGCGGCAAAGGGAAACGATTCTCTGCAAATGAAAGCCATATCGAATTCTTCCAAAAATGCATCGAGGAGCATACAACTATTCACAGATTAAGTCCGCAACCAAAAAGTCAGAAAACATGCCAAACCAAACTCAAAAACCGACATCTGATCCATAAAAATGCATTATACTAGGTCAATCTCAGTCACACTGATGCTCTACTAGTTAAATTTCAAAGCAAGAACCAAAGTAAATAAATAAACAGAAACAATGGCTTAATTCTACACAACAAACACGCCAATCTGATGTTGCCTCGTTTAAATGATGGACTGATGGTGGAGCTCGTTGAGGAGAAGCTAAGGGAAACTCTACTAGTGACTTAATATATGAGCTAACTCGAAACACATTATTTCATAGTTTAATATAAGAGAGTGAAAATATATATAGTTTATACACACGTTCTAAAATTATGATGCGTTATCAATGTTATGAGCTATGTGCTAAAAGTTAACATCATTGAAGTAGTTGTCTTAGAGCTAGCTAGTAACTCGTTCATGCTATTGAGGGTATCCTAAGCAGTAGCATCCGCCCTTGCACATGGAATCAATTTTATTCAACACCATCATCATTTTGGAGGCCTACGATAGCTCAGAGGGACAACTAAAGGAGAAGGAAAAGTGGCAAAGGAGCAAAGATATGGAAAGATAAGAACGACCCAATTAACGTACAAACCTCCAAATATGCGACGTGATTGTTGTGATGTGAGGACTCCTTGAGCTCATGGATCGTGACAGACCATGTATGGAAAGAAGTGGTGACACGAGCAACGACAAGGAAATGAGAGGGATCTACGTGCTAGAGTAGAGGAGGGACAAAGTGAAAGTGGTGTGGTTGTTGACATCTACTAACGTCGCCAAATATAACTATATAACTTTTAATGCAAGAGGCGAGATTAGAAGATGAATGGTAATTAATTAACTTGTCATTAGCAACTAGCCACTTTTCTATTACCAAAATTCTTATGCAAGAACTAGGTTGTCATCCCAAATTAATAATGCTAAGAATAAATAAATGTTTTATATATTAATCTATACGACTAGGTAGAAATAAATATAAATAATATAAACTAAGATTAGTTCTGCAAGCGGACAGATAATTATACCATTATAACATTTTACCTAGGGAGTTCTACCAGGTTGTCGATTTATATTTATACCACTGGGAAGGACTAGGATAAACTACAATCTATTATATTGATAGTGATGGTATACAATGGATAAGTGACATTACCGATGTCATTTACTCTACTCATAACAGGTAGAGGTCACAAGATAAATAAAGATAAAGGTGATAAGCATGATCAAGCATCATAATAAAAGATAATCATCAGAGCACTTCTCTAGTCATAGTAATAGGTAGCCAATGGATAAACTAAGGAATTAATATCAAAGGTAATTCTATAACTACATCAATGAATAACTCTAATTAGTGCAATTACATCTAGCAATCATTGTTAGACTAATCCTATATCATGATCACATGCAAAGGGCATCATCTAGGAAAGGTGTGAAAAAGAGTCATCACCCAACTTCGCGACCGTGCCTGCTGGCCTACATACGGGGGGTGGACTACAGAGGACTCAACGCAGCTGTCACCTACGCGATCTACCACAGGACCCGGCACATCAGGGTGCACTCGCAGATAAACAAAATACCTAAACACTACGTCTACATATCGTTCATCATCTATCCATCGTACGCATGAATAAATGCTATACGAGCAATTACATGAATTCAATAAGATCAAACCAACTATACTAGACATATAATCAAAGTAGACAAAGACTATTGTAATTAAGAACATATGAACTATTAAGAACAATGTTTCCCTAATCATAATGAAGAATACAATAATAGAGAAAGAACTAAAATTATACCGAACTCCGTGCTCCAGACAGACGTCGGGGCTCCAGATCCGCCGAAGAATTAGAGCTCCTCTACTCTCTAATCTAACTAGGCTAGAACTATGAACTAGGAGGCTCTTGATGAACTAGGAGGCTCTTGATGGCTTGAGGACTTGATGCCTTGGATGAATGATGGGTTGATGCCTCCAGGGGGTCTGCCCCTTTATTTATAGCCCGATGGGATGCACGTGCGCCGTAGGATCAAACCGACTTGAAATAAGGGCCGAGATGACTCCATAGAGGCGGTGGAAGAAGACTCCAGAAGGTGGGTCAAAACCCTAGCAGGGGGGCACCGGCCGGCCCCACCCTGGGGGGTCTCGGGTCCTGGTGCCTCGGGTGTGTTCCAGATGCTTCTAGTGTTCTCGTGATGATGTTTCCTTGGCGGTTAAGTTACGTGGTAATCATGCTCTTTAACCCTTCTTTTATGCTTTTCTAGAATAGCCCCTGGAAAATACAGAACATGCAAAACTCGTGGAAACTGTTAGTTAAAACCATAGACTAGTATGTATTTATGTATCTTTTGGTGTCTAAAGTTCTAATAAAAGTTGACGTTATCCACCGTCAACAACACCCCCAAGCTTACCTGTTTGCTAGTCCCTTGGCAAACGAACTAAGCCTAATTACTAATGTAATTGGATCAGGAGTTGCTACAATGCTTTCATACTTCCCAAGTACACATGCTGCAGACATAGATTCTCCTCCGGATTAGACAAAACTACTCCGTCTTTTAAACTTACCCATTTTACCATTAACTATGGGGCTTTATAGCTCTTGCCTTAGTCTTGAGTAATTGAAAGAGAGAACAATCAAGTCTTGCACTATGTAGCAAATTGTTCACAGTACCAATATCCCGGAGTTTTGCAAGTTTTTAAAATAAAACTCAGAGTTACAATTGTATGACACCCTCAAGTCTCTCAGTATATGGTATTTGTGGATCTCACTTAAGGCATTAATGTTATGCCTGCATATAACTAAGGATTATAGTGGAGCTCATAGGAGTGGCAATAACAAGGTTTACGCATACTTGCAATTCATATGTTGTAAAGTCAAACAATGGATCCACAGAGAATCGAGACATACAATCAAACCAAGATGTGCATGTGTATGGAATATGGTGGATAGGTGTATATATGGTATTTAGTGGCTATTCCTAATTCTACTTTTGCTCTTTGAAAATGATTCACTCTCCTTTGTAACTTGGAGGAACACATGGGCTATCTTTATTCTCTTTCTCTTTTTCTTCTCCCTTTTTTTTCATTCGGGAGGCGGGCATCTAGTACCCATTGTTTTTAATGCTGGGACACTTGTCCATCTTTTACTCCCTTTATATTTTTGCATAGCCACATGTATCCTTTGAATACTGGAGAGATAATAATAAGAACTTAGAGCAATTATAACAGGGCTGTCCTACGGGGTTTATATATTTTTGGGTGTTTTACTCCTAGTGTAGGAGGAAACATTTTCATGATGAACATTGATGAAAGTGAAAATGGTTGCGATTACTCTCAGGGTAGGAATAATGCATATGTGCTGAAGTGTGTACGTGATCTTGGTTTTAAAAGTATGACAAGACTCTCATATGGTATTCAACAAAGGTTGACTAAACTCAATGTAAAGAAAGCAACATGAATGTGCAAAAGATTTTCCTATCTAGATGTATAATATATGGCTTTGGTAGGAATTCACATTTTGTCATATAAGAGCTCATCATATAAATTTTAAGTTTTCGAAATAAATCTCCAGAACTTACTATTGTTAGGAATAAGATAAATAGTAGCTCAACTTTCATGAATCATATCAATCAATTATCTAGACTTAGCTCAAAAATATGCCTCTACTAGTTTCAGGTTCAGAGTAAATTCTTAAGTTAAAATAGCAATATCTAAAACTCAAGAGAATTTAAGTTTGACAATTAGGCATTTGAAAAGTATTGTGACAGAGCAACTATTCATCATCTCCAAGACAAAATTTTGATGTTCATCAATTTTTAATTTAGTTATAGCCTAGACTGACTCTAAATAAACTCTAATATATAGATAGATATTTATTTGGTTTTCAAATTTTATTTTACTAGCTAACTCACGCGAAAAAGCGATTGTTGACGTTTCCTAACGCAAACAGATTAATCCGCAAGTGCACGAATACCGCTGTAGCTTTCACCCAAGAGTATTTCAGGGTATCGATTTCCACGGGGAACGCGAAGTGTACTAATTAGGTCACAAGCTCGCCCAAGGATATATGTTTTTGTGGGGAGAGAGAGAAAGATTTCCTAAGCCCTCTAGATGATCTAGGAATCAAGGTTACTATTAGTGTATCTATTTGTGGACATCAAAACACTAGCCTCAGACTGAGATGAGAGGAGGACTAGGAAGTTCTGACTACGGTCCTACAAACTCTAACCCGAACATGGTGGAATACGTCGGCCGTCAGGGCTGTCACCACCTGGGGCTACCACAACTATACGTAGGGCTAGGTGTAATTCCAGGTAATCGCAAGACTAAGCACCACGCCTAACCTATTAATTACTACTCTAGCGTTGCAAAGACTAGAGCACTCGATGCAAGCGGGAAACTAATAAATAACTTTAAAGTAAATAATGCAATTAAATAAAAGAGAACTTAAGATTAATAATTGAAGAACCTGGAGATTAGTTGAAGACGAACCAAATACTGCAAGAGTACAATGTTGAGAAAGATCCGACAGACCCGGCTCCTCCTCCGCTCTCTCCTCTTCTCTCTCCCTCTTTACAACTAGAAGAACTAGAACTAGAACTAGAAGTAGATGAACTAGAACTAGATCAACTAGAGGGACCTAACCCTAATTTATGTAGCAAATATGAAGCTCCGGGGTGTAGAATGCCTTCTGGAGGGGGCCTAGGGCATCCTTATATAGGCCGAGGTGGAGTAGGGGGCAAGGAACCGCCACGTCATCGATCCGCGTCTCATGTTATATGCACCGTCGGATCAAACCGACCTTAGATCGACGTCGGAATACTTTGCTTAGGTGCCAAGGAAGCGTGGGAGGAAGTTTCCAGAAGCCGGAGGTGAGGCGGCGCAGTGGAGGGCCGCCCGGCCCCACCCTAGGGCCGGCCGGCGCTGCCCTGGGCCCAAACGGGCTCCGCTTCACCGACATGTCTTCTTCGGTCCCCCGCAGTCCAATGGTGTATGTTGAGTCGCAGATTTTGAGTCCGAACTCCGAATATAGCAAATGATGGGTCTGTTTCGATCACCTCGACGAGCCCATTGCAATGGTGTAGTCCAATTCCTTATTTGAGATACTTTTATTGATGAAAAATTAAATATACCTGCAAACATCGGGAGAAAGCAAAACTCGTGAAACTTGTTAGTATAAACCCTACAACTATTGTTTATAATTTATTTTATATATTTTTATGCAATAGTTGATGGTTATATTTAGAGCTTAACGATCGTCAACAAGTTCCCCCACACTTGCTCTTTGCTCGTCCCGAGTAAAGGTTAAGATAAATATAAACATAGTTATTCAAGATGTAGGACCGACATATAGATTATTCCAAAACATTCCTTGTACCTGCGGGATATGTGGAGTGGCTAACATATCTCCTTGAGTGGTTGAAAAGTGGAACAGCTCTCGAAGCGAAGTCATCTTCCTGAATTCCTATCTCGGCAACATGGAGTTTTTTAAGGTTTTCATAAGAAAAGACATAGATCACTTTGTACTCCTCAAATGGTACTCTCAAGTCGCTCAATGGTGTATGATTCCTCACCACGACATAAATGAGTGCTGCCTTCTTTTCCTCCCTAATTCTATAAAGTTTATGTGGAGTTTTGGGTTGGAAAATATATAGCATACTTACCATGCATATGTTCTAAAGTCAAACCCTGGATCCAAGGAGAAAAATGTCATACTCTTAGATCAAGATGTGCATGTGCGTGGAATATTTGGTGACCAACCTAATTCTACTTTTGCTCCTTGTAAACTTATCTCTCTTTTTGAAACTTTGAGGCTTATGTTGCAGGACAACATGGGCTAGCTCCTTTTTTTTTCTTTTCTGCTCTCTTCCTTTTTTTTAGGCGGGCATCTGAGTACCCTTTGTTTTACTTATTCGGACACTTGTCCATTTTTTTTCTCTCAGGCGGGCATTTTTGTACCCATTGTTTTCTCTCACATCTCACACTTTTGCCTAGCCTCATGCCTTTTCTCTGCAACTTGATTCTTCTAAGAGATAGTAACAAGAACTTAGAGCATTCATTTGGATAAACCTATCAAGAATATTTTTGGTGTTCACTCCCAGTGTAGGAGTAGAACATTTTGAGATGGATGAAAAAGCATATTTTTTGTGTACTTCCAGCAGCATATGGATGTGGGTGTACGTGATCTTGATCTTGGGAGTACGATAATTCTCTCGACAAGGGTCAACAAAACTTGACAAAACTCAACACAAAGCAAGCAGCATGTGGAAGGTTTCTATCCTATAAGTATGGCTCTGGTAGGAATTTCTCACCATGGAGGAGTATGTGATACTATGGTTTTTATAATTTTTATCAAAAGAAAATTCTCTAAGCACCTTGACTAGAATCGGTAGGATTTCTAAGCCAGAACTATATCACACTTAGTAAATATGATTTTCCTATGTGATAGTTTTCCCACAAGCAGCAAGTATATGTAAGGAGTGATCATAATGCATGCCCATCTTAAAAAGCTAAACTCATATTTACTTTCAAATTTTAATCCTAATTGTGAAGTTTGGTTATTTTTAATTTGCATGTTCAAACAAGTGCAAGAAATGCAAGCAGAAGGTAAACATATGAACAAGTGAAAGAGAATCAAACCGGTTTTCAGAAGTTGTGTGCAGTCCTTTTATCGTTCATGATGTGTACTTCAGTGCCTTCTTCACCATGGGAGTGTTGCATTTCCCCCACACTTCTCCAAGACTATACCCGGCTTTTGTTCATAGACAGAAAATAGTGAAAGTAAGGGGACTCTTCTAGTGAGAAGCACCAGAGAGTCAATATTTATTCAACTAACTAATGAAGATAAAATCTAAATTCTAAAACTCTAAACTAAGGAAGGGTTCCAATTTTATGAGAAAGGTTGAGTGAATTTTAATGTGAGAATTCTATGAACTCAATCACATCTACTTCCTCACCCAAGTTGATTTGTGGTTCAAGATAAACTTTCAACCGTTGGCCATTTACCTTAAAAATGTTACCTGTATCATCTCGGATGGTGATGGCTCCATGGGTTGAAGTGTCTACGACCTCATAAGGTCCATCCCACTTACTTCGCAGCTTACCATGTCCAAAGAGCTTTACTCTTGAATTGAACAATAGAACTTTGTCTCCAGGCTTGAACTCCTTGTGCTTGATCCTCTTATCATGCCATCTTTTTGTTCTTTCCTTGTAAATCTTGGAGTTGTGATAAGCCTTTTCTCTCCATTCTTCAAGCTTAGATAGTTGCATTTGACGATTCTTGCCAGCCAGATGAAGATCCATGTTCCACTTCTTGATTGCCCGATGAGCCCTGAACTCTAGCTCATAGCCATCTGTGAGTATAGGATATGAGGATGGGGGAGGCTCCAACAACTCGCCCTTTGGAGTGGAAACAGATTAATCCGCAAGCGCACGGATACCGCTGTAGCTTTCACCCAAGAGTATTCCAGGGTATCGATTTCCACGGGGAACGCGAAGTGTACTAATTAGGTCACAAGCTCGCCCAAGGATATATGTTTTTGTGGGGAGAGAGAGAAAGATTTCCTAAGCTCTCTAGATGATCAAGGAATCAAGGTTACTATTAGTGTATCTATTTCGGGACATCAAAACACTAGCCTCAGACTGAGATGAGAGGAGCACTAGGAAGTTCTGACTACGGTCCTACAAACTCTAACCCGAACATGGTGGAATACGTCGGCCGTCAGGGCTGTCACCACCTGGGGCTACCACAACTATACGTAGGGCTAGGTGTAATTCCAGGTAATCACAAGACTAAGCACCGCGCCTAACCTATTAATTACTACTCTAGCGTTGCAAAGACTAGAGCACTCGATGCAAGCGAGAAACTAATAAATAACTTTAAAGTAAATAATGCAATTAAATAAAAGAGAACTTAAGATTAATAATTGAAGAACCTGGAGATTAGTTGAAGACGAACCAGATACTGCAAGAGTACAATGTTGAGGAAGATCCGACAGACCTGGCTCCTCCTCCGCTCTCTCCTCTTCTCTCTCCCTCTTTACAACTAGAAGAATTAGAACTAGAACTAGATCAACTAGAGAGACCTAACCCTAATTTATGTAGAGAATATGAAGCTCCGGAGTGTAGAATGCCTTCTGGAGGGGGCCTAGGGCGTCCTTATATAGACCGAGGTGGAGTAGGGGGCAAGGAACCGCCATGTCATCGATCCGCGTCTCATGTTATATGCACCGTCGGATCAAACCGACCTTAGATCGACGTCGGAATACTTTGCTTAGGTGCCAAGGAAGTGTGGGAGGAAGTTTCCAGAAGCCGGAGGTGAGGCGGCGCAGTGGAGGGCCGCCCGGCCCCACCCTAGGGCCGGCCGGCGCTGCCCTGGGCCCAAACGGGCTTTGCTTCACCGACGTGTCTTCTTCGGTCCCCCGCAGTCCAATGGTGTATGTTGAGTCGCAGATTTTGAGTCCGAACTCCGAATATAGCAAATGATGGGTCTATTTCGATCGTCTCGACGAGCCCGTCGCAGTGGTGTAGTCCAATTCCTTATTTGAGATACTTTTATTGATGGAAAATTAAATATACCTGCAAACATCGGGAGAAAGCAAAACTCGTGGAACTTGTTAGTATAAACCCTACAACTATTGTTTATAATTTATTTTATATATTTTTATGCAATAGTTGATGGTTATATTTAGAGCTTAACGATCGTCAATGGCAATATAGTAATAATGATAAATAGGATAGAAAACTTATACTTAGCTGGATTTTAATTGGAGGGTGCCCTCCCCCAAGCTTGATTTTTGACAGGGTCTTTGATGTTGCAGATTGAGTGATCCTTCTGAGCAGTGTATCGACAGCGTAGAGATGTCGGGTTGACTAGCTCCTTGATCTTGTGTTGTCCTATGAAACTCAATTGCCAATAAAAATACCAAATCTTATGGAGAGGGGTTAGATTTCATACCACTCCATGATAAGTAATTGATTTTATATTTCCAGCAGAAGTTTAAACTTATTTATCCAATTAGGAAACTTTTTTAAGAGTGTGGACCTTCATGTGCCCACATATCTTTGGTATTTTTAGATTTTTCTATGATACTATGGTGAACCTTCATGTGTTCACATATTTTTGGTATTTTACGACTTTATAAAATAGACTCAATAATCGCATAGGTATAATTACCTGATAACTAGGGGATGCTCCTCCCCCAAGCTTGATGTCTGTAATACTTGGTGCTTGAATGATCTTCAGAACGAGTTGGTTAGCAGCAGTCCTGATGATTGCCACTAGTAGACTCTCTCCTTAGTCATAATATTATTCCTGCATAGTTATATTCCAACAAGAAAACCAAAACTCGAGGCTCGAATTATCAAGGGGTTAGCAGTCAGCCAATAAGCACTTTGATTATCCTTTGAGTTGATTTTATTTAATAGATTTTAGCAGGAATCTAACAGGATTCTCTTTTTAAGATTTTCTAATTTTCTTATGTAGAAATCAAATATGTATGCATGCTAATAATAATTTTTATGTCACCACAGAGAATATTTATTTCCATGGGGCTTAAGATTTTCTTAATGCAATAAAGTAAATATAAATACTTCTACTATCTATAAATCATTTTTATTTTTTTATGCTACCACAGTAAATATGCCTACAGGATTACCATAGGTTCATTCACATGGGTCTTTGATATTTATGATGCAGTAAATAAAACAGTAAATATTTTTGCTGGTTTTATATTTTTATGCAAAATGATTGTACTAATAAATATGCTAAGCAAAATTACTAACGAATACTAACTTAATTAGATAACTACCATTCTAACCTTATGGCTAGGGTACGGAATTTAAAGTCTACCGACAAGACTTAGATAGAGGAGAGTACTTACTCAGTAGGTACATTGTCTGAGGTTACCTCAGTCAATTCCCCATTTTACGGTGGTGTAGCAGGTGCTTCTTCCTTCTCCTTCCATCTGTTTTCTGTCTCTTCTGCTTCTTTATTTTCTAACTCCAGCTCTTTCTTGTACGCTTTTCTTGATTCTTCGTCTCTCTTCATCCATTCTTCCACTTGTGCTTGGATCTCTTCTTTCTCTGCCTTAGCAATCTGGTCCATCCTCTTAGCTTCCGCTTCCCACTCACTCCAGCGTGGTGCTTGTACGGCTTCTTCTTGCTCCTTGTAGCAGTCTTCATACTTCACAATCCTACCAGGGAACTCCTCCCATCCACAGTGAGGCTGGGTAGCCTGACGACGGGTTTGGCGTTTTCTTCTGTTGCGTTGCTTCCTGATCTGCTCATGGTTAAGATGTGTTTTAAATTGACAGCGTTCCTTTCCGGTGGGTAGGTTGAAGTGGATCTGTCCAGATCCGATGTAGATGATAGCATTGGCGGTGTAGAGGAACGGTCTTCCCAAAAGAATAGGAAATTCATTGTCTCCCTGCGTGTCAAGAACTAGAAAATCTGCGGGTATATATTTATTTTGAATGCTTACCATTACATCCTTGACTACGCCTTCAGGGAATTTCAGTGATTGGTGTGCCATCGGCAACTGAATATATGTTGGGTATAATGGTAAATCATCAAATAATTTATCATATACCTTTTTGGACATTACGTTGACGCCTGATCCAGTGTCGCAGATGGTGTCGGGAAAAGTGATGTCTCTGATTGTGCATTCGATGATTGGTACACCTGGGTCACCTCTCTTTGATGGAAATGGTTTCGGGAGCATATGATCATTTTCTGTGTTTATGGCAATGATTAGCTGAGCGGTTCCTTCAGGTACATGCTGGGGCCTGTTCTTCCTCCATCTTCTATTGTTCTTCTTCTTGGGTGCTGGTTGTTGCTGTTGCTCTTCTTGTTGATGGAATTTGTCACACCCGATTTTAAAAACAAAATCAAATGCACAATATATGTATGCCAGGATCAATAAACCATACATATATCGACGTCATGATAGTATCATCACAATGCTGAATAAATAATCGTAACATTATTACAAAAGGACTCGTGGGTCTAAAAGAAAAGTACATGATAACTGATAACTAACTGATAACTAATCTCCAGCGGGAATGGACGCCTTCTCCATAGGAACATCGACCGGAGGCAACACCAGCCTAGTACAAGTCGTTGGGGTCGTAGCCTTCGTCCTCCACGTAGTCCTCCTCGTCAACGCCGTCGTCTGGGTGGGGTAACAGGGGGACAAAGAGGAAGGGTGAGTACATCGAAATGTACTCCGCAAGTGTAGGAAAATATGACATGGGGCCAATAATAAAGGTAGGCAGACCTGGTTTAGACACAGCACCTAAAGCGACACAACCGTATATCCTGAATATCCTAAGCACCTATTTATCTAGGTGAAAATCTCATCTCCTCACAGTAATCAACACTAGAAAGTCCATCCGAGCAACCAACACTTGGAAGTCCATCCAAGCACCCGTTCCTTTCCCAAAGGAACCACCCAACCGAGTACCAGAGTAACCAACTAATCTCGAAGAAGTCCAAGCCAGCTCTTGACCGCGAGCACGGCTGATATATCAGTTTTAAACTCTGCAGAGGTTGCACACTTTCACCACGAGTCGTGATGTTCCCCATTACGCCAAACACTGCCTAGGTGAACGGCGGGGTCACACTACAAGGCCGTTACAAAGCCCTCTAAGCCTGTTTTATAAGTACCTCTAAGGTTTCACCGCAAACAGGGGTAACAACCCACTGCAGAAGCCCCCTCTTGAGCCACACAAACCATCCCCGTGTAAATCCATAACTTAGAGAAGCTAATTGCTTAGCCAGGTCCAGCCCCACTCCAGACCTCATGGAAGCGCTGTAAAACCAGGTTACATGCTCCGAGAACCGGGTCCTACGGATCCAGGCAGGATAACTAGCACAATCCCAAACCACCGACATCAACAGCCGTTCCACGGCACAAACCATAACCACCACCAAAACGGTCCATCCTGCCAGATTTGCCTAATCACCATGTTTCTAAAAAGATTACCAGTTCCACATGTTTCATATATCATTAATCCATATTAATTATACTCTTCCCAATTCCCATGATTGCAAGGCTAAGCATGACTCTACCACATTTTCAACCCAGGGTTAACAAGGATGATATAAACAAGTTCTAATAAACCATATTATGGGATTCAAATTTAGACTTAGCATGCAACTAAGGATCTAACTACTCTACACAAAAGTAAATAAAAGTAGGTGCAATATGAGCAAAGACACTTGCCTTCGTAAAGCGTAGGGTCAGGGGTACCGAAGACCGGATCCTGGGAATCCTCGCACTCAACACCGTCTGGCGGCAATCATCATACATGGCCCACACAATAAAATAAATAATAAACTGTACACCAACAGTGAAAAAATAGTATGAAAACATTATTAAATTATTGTACTCGTTTCTACGATCGTTTCGATATAAATATCGCGAAAAACGGAGTTAAAATGCATAGGATATGATTTTCCAAAGATTTTCTATAGAAAAAATAATTAATATAATATTTACTCGACATTTAAAAGTTTCAAACCTACTGGACGGATCTTTGTATTTTCATTGTATAACCTCTTTTATTTTTGTGAAAGAAAACGGCCACAAAACATGGCTACGTCATCCTGATGTCATCAGGCAAGTTAACATGTGCATGCACGGATGACTGCTTGCTTCTTGTTCGTGCGAGCGAGATGCTGCACGGAGTTCGTGCTCTGCTGCGCGACCGTGCGTGAAGTGCTGGGAGGTGATGGCCATTTGGTGGTGCTGGGGCACGGCAACGCCATGGCCACCTCGGCGGAGGTTCGCCGGCGTAATTCAATCCCTGGCTACAATGGATATTAGATAACGAGATCACGTGTGTTGGACTCAGGAACTCACCACAAAAGTTGATGGGATAGTTCTCGTCGTCAATCTTGACTCAAGGAGAGAGGCAACACGATGGGGCAGGCGGCGGAACGGATCGGCGGCGACCTCGCCGGTGATGCTACGGTGCACGGCTTTGACCAAAGAAGGGACTAGGGCGAGAGGAGAGGATGGGAAATCTCACCGAGGCGACAGGGAGGTCGGAGATGTCTCGATGGCGGCGCTTGACGTGGTGGGGAGGACGGTCGACGGCGGCGCTCGCGGAGATGCCTCTTGTGCCGCGATTCGACCCCGCGGAGTGGTGGAACGATCTCGCGACACTGCTGCGGACTCAACGGCGAATACGGGACGGCGAATTGCAGTGATTCGACGGAGAATCCGGAGCTTGATCCGAGCCGGTAATGGAGGTGGCGGCTCTGGTGGCACTCGAGAGGCGAGGGAGAATGCGCGGAGAGGGAAGAAATCGGGGCAGCGAGCTCTTGCGAAGATCCTAGTGCCATTTAAAGGGCTTAGGGAGACCCGAAGGGGCTCGTGCCGCGGAGCTCAGCTCCATGCCGCTCATGGCGGCGGTGCTGTTCGTGCAGGGAAACGGAGGGAGGAGCGGGAAAAGGGGAACCGGGGTCGCGCTGAATCGGTTGAAGCCACGCGGAGGGCTCGGTCGCGCCCAACTGCTCGGCCCACCTTGCACGAGAAGATCGGATAGGAGCGACTGGCTCCTGCAATTTCGTAGTGGAGAGAAAGAACGGCCGGAGGTGGGGGATGACGGGTGGTCCCCACCTAGCGGCGAGTCACAGAGAGAGGGAAAGGGTGCACGGTGGCGTGCTGGTGTGCTTGGGCCGGTGGCCCACGCGGGAAAACAGGGAAGGATGGCAGCGGCTTGTTGTTTTCCCTTCTCTGTTTTTTTTCTTCCTTTCCTTTTGTTTTATAACTCCATTTGAGAACTCAAATAAATATAAATTGTTGAAACAAGTGAAGGGTGAAAATATTAGTGAACAATTTTGGGACATTTAGGAAATATAATTGGGAATCATTACACGATGAATTATTAAATACTTTACTAATTTAAAATGAGAATAAAATCGCTTGGAGCCAATAGAGTTTTTAATAAATCATTTTTTCACTCAATCAAAATATATGCAAGAAGCATGAATGCAACAAACCTAAACATATTAATGAAAATATTTTTTTTATAGATCTATTTTTATTTAACAAAGTCGACATAAAAATATCAAAAGCTTAGTAAATTTTAGGAACTTATTAAATAATTCATTTTATTTTAGTAATTTCTATTCACATTCCCAAAATAGAAATTTTGGGGTGTGACAGAATTGCTTTGGGACTGCATGATTCTTGAGGATGCGGTTCTTGAATGAAAATCTCTCCTTGTCTTTGATGGAGAGGACAATCTTGGTGTGTTCCACATAGATGATGGCTTCGGTTGTGCATAAGAATGGTCATCCGAAGATAATGGGTGCCTTCTTATCTTCTCCGGTATCCATGATCACAAAGTCAATTGGGACATATGATTGCCCCACTCTGATAATAGCTTCTTCTAGTACTCCCTAAGGGTAGCAAATGGATTGATCTGCAAGCTGCAAACGTATATCTGTGTACAACAAAGGATCACCTAAAATTTTCTCATAAATTACCTTAGGCATTATGTTGACACTTGCGCCGAAATCGCAGATAGCCTCTGGAAAGTTGTGACATCCTATAGAGATAGGAATCATAGGTCTTACAGGGTCTCCCATCTTCTCAGATAGTGAGTGATCTATCCACTGTATATCTGCAAGCTCAATTTGGTATTGTGTTGCATTATGAATATCAACAAGGTTAGCAGTTTCTAAATCCTCCGGCTGGCCCGAAATCTTACCTTTCTCAAATGGAGGGACAGCAGCAGTAAGCTAAGCTAATTGTGATTCTGACATTTTATTAAAGCTGTGCTGATTCTTTATAGCAGAAGCAAAGGTATCCATTCTAGTATTTATATTTTCTAAGGCTTTATCATTCGAGGCTACCTTTCTAGACATTTGATCTAACAATTTAGATTGACCAGCAACTAAATCTCTTAAAGGCGGAAGATTGTAATTATTGTAATTATTACCTTGGTTGTTACCTTGGTAATTACCTTGTCGAGGTTGTTGATTCCATCCTTGGTTTGGCTGGTTCCATCCTTGACTTTGCTGAGGACGATAGTAGGTGTTGTTGTTGATGAAGTTCACATCCTCTTGCAACGTAGGGCAGTTGAGAGCTGAATGCCCGTAATCTCCACATTCTTCACAGGTCATGCGGGAATCATTGATATGCATGACTTCCTTCTTCTCTATGTCGAGCTTCTTCATGATGAGGTCTAGCTTGGCAGTGACCATGTCAGTCTCCTTCAGATGATGGATGCCTCCTCCTCTCTTGCGAGGTTGAGTACGTTCTTCATTACAGCTTGAATTTGAGGCCATCTTCTCAACAAGTGCTTGAGCTTCTGGAAGCTTAAGTGACAGGAAAGCTCCTCCAGCTACAGCATCTATGGACTCACGGGTGCTTGAGATAAGCCCGTGGTAGAAGGTCTGCAATAGTAACCAATCCTCTATCCCATGATGAGGACAGTCTTCAATGTAATCTTGGAATCTCTCCCATGCTTCATTGAATGATTCGTTATGTTGCTGTTGAAAACTTAAGATTTTTTCACACAGAGCATTTATCTTGCCTGTAGGAAACAACTTTGCTAGGAAAGAAGTTGAGCATAGGTCCCATATAGTGTTCTTGTCTTTGTTGGCGTAGAACCACTGCTTAGCTTTCTCCAAAAGTGAAAATAGAAAAAGACGGAGTAAAATAGCATCTCTTGATACTCCTCTAATCGTGAAGGTGCTGCAGATCTCTAGAAAGTGTTGTAAGTGTACACTTGCATCTTCATGAGCTTTTGCACAAAACTGGCTGGCTTGAACCATGGTGATAAGAGCGGGCTTGAGCTTGAATCCATTCTCCCCCGTGTTGACTGCTGGTCCAGTCCGGATGTTTTCTGTTGTTGGAACAAAGAACTCGCGCAGCGTCTTCTCAGTCATGTCTTCAAACACAGGAGATAAATCTTCTCCGAAGTGTTCTTCTTCCAATATTGGAGTTGGCTCCTTTGATAAACTAGCTCGAGAAACGATGGGTGTTTTTGATAGTGATTCGGGATCTTCCCTCGTCTCTACAAACTTCTTTCTTCTCAGGAGTTTCTCTGGATCGTCAATATAATTATTTGGAAGAGAAAAACCATTCATTCATCACCCTGCATAAGATAAGCAAATGATAAAAAACAAGGGTGTGCCTGTTTGAGTTAGAGATCAATCGGTAATACAATCTTATTCATTATGTATACATATGCTATCAATATTTTCTAAGTTTATGTGCCTTCCTCGGCAACGGCGCCAAAAATGCTTGTTGACATCTACTAACGTCGCCAAATATAACTACATAACTTTTAATGCGAGAAGCGAGATTAGATGAATGGTAATTAATTAACTTGTCATTAGCAACTAGCCACTTTTCTATTGCCAACATTCTTATGCAAGAACTGGGTTGTCATCCCTAATTAATAATGCTAAGAATAAATAAAGGTTTTATATATTAATCTATGAGACTAGGCAGAAATAAATATAAATAATATAAACTAAGATCAGTTCTGCAAGCGGACAGATAATTATACCATTGTAGCATTTTACCTAGGGAGTTCTACTAGGTTGTCGATTTATATTTATACCACTGGGAAGGACTAGGAAAAACTACAATCTATTATATTGATAGTGATGGTATACAATGGATAAGTGACATTACCGATGTCATTTACTCTACTCATAACAGGTAGAGGTCACAAGATAAATAAAGATAAAGGTGATAAGTATGATCAAGCATCATAATAAAAGATAATCATCAGAGCACTTCTCTAGTCATAGTAATAGCTAGCCAATGGATAAACTAAGGAATTAATATCAAAGGTAATTCTATAACTACATCAATGAATAACTCTAATTAGTGCAATTACATCTAGCAATCATTGTTAGACTAATCCTATATCATGATCACATGTAAAGGGCATCATCTAGGAAAGGTGTGAAACAGAGTCATCACCCAACTTTCGCGACCGTGCCTACTGGCCTATATACGGGGGGTGGACTACAGAGGACTCAACGCAGCTGTCACCTACGCGATCTACCACACGACCCGACACATCAGGGTGCACTCACAGATAAACAAAATACCTAGACACCACGTCTACATATCGTTCATCATCTATCCATCGTACGCATGAATAAACGCTATACGAGCAATTACATGAATTCAATAAGATCAAACCAACTATACTAGACATATAATCAAAGTAGACAAAGACTATTGTAATTAAGAACATATGGACTATTAAGAACAATGTTTTCCTAATCATAATGAAGAATACAATAATAGAGAAAGAACTAGAATTATACCGAACTTCGTGCTCCAGACAGATGTCGGGGCTCCAGATCCGCCGAAGAACTAGAACTCCTCTACTCTCTAATCTAATTAGGCTAGAACTATGAACTAGGAGGCTTTTGATGAACTAGGAGGCTCTTGATGGCTTGAGGACTTGATGCCTTGAATGAATGATGGGTTGATGCCTCCAGGGGGGTCTGCCCCTTTATTTATAGCCCGGTGGGATGCACGTGCGCCGTAGGATCAAACCGACTTGAAATAAGGGCCGAAATGACTTCATAGAGGCGGTGGAAGAAGACTCCAGAAGGTGGACCGAAACCCTAGCAGGGGGGTGCCGGCCGGCCCCACCCTGGGTGGTCTCGGGTTCCGGTGCCTCGGGTGTGTTCCAGATGCTTCTAGTGTTCTCGTGATGATGTTTCCTTGATGGTTGAGTTACGTAGTAATCATGCTCTTTAACCCTTCTTTTATGCTTTTCTGAAATAGTCTCTGAAAAATACAGAACATGCAAAACTCGTGGAAACTGTTAGTTAAAACCCAAAATTAATGTGTATTCATGTATTTTTTGGTGTCTAAAGTTCTAATAAAACGTGGTGTTTATTGACAGACCTAGAAGCGGGTCGCAAGCGAGACAGACGACCGATGGCACGAGAGATTCATGAGTCGAGAGATGTTTTTTCCTCGCTCTGTGGATTGACGGGGATAGGGGTGGAATCGCTTGAGGTTATTTGGCGCTTTGTCATATCAAAATGGTCACAGGTTGCGACTTGCGATGTCACCTCTATATATTGGCCTTTATTGTGGAGATGCGGGTTAGTGCACTTGTGGATCGGAGTTGAGTGGGCAGGGTCCCACGAGCAACGGTCTAGCTATATGAAGGTGGCCAAGGGAAAATGGAGTGATGGCTTCTGACCGGCTACCGCTAGGTCGCATAGGTTCAGCTCCACTGGTGGAGGTGCTCGTAGAGCTGACGAAAAAAACTGCTCCACCAGTGAGAGGCACAGTTGTACCAAGCGAGACCTAAGGATCGTTGCATAATGTTGAACTAGACTTTATACAAACCTGCAAAGATAACTTTTTGGCACATCATGACTGCTCTTAAGAAAAATAGAAACAAACTTTATGGTATGCATGCATGGACAGGATATGATGGCAGCCTATCTATTGCTTGACAACATTCGCCTTTAGTGACATTACATCATGGCTGTTATTGGCTAACTACGATCTGCAAGATTGGATTAACACTTTTTAACATGGAGTTAGTTTGTTGGTGTGAGTGATATGATGATGATGCACATCGATAGGCTGCTGGTCGCTTACTCCCTTTCTTCTTAATTTTCTGGGCATTCCTTGGTTGTACTTATTAGCTTTGCTACTTCCATTGCCGTGTTCATTGGTTCATGGCATCTGCAAGATTGGGTCAATCACAGTCCACAAGCCATGCATGCATGTTGTATACATGTCGCATACACACATACATGCATAGCTAGAACCTAGCTAGAGGTCAACTACTAGTCTACCTCTACTACAGTCTACAGAGGCTGGGGCTCTTTGAAACCCTGGATTGAGATAGTTTTGGGTTGCATGACATGTAAAAGGTGATTGAGATGGCTTGTGGTTTTTTTCATAATCTGAGCTGGGTCAGTGGAATTAACAGAAAACCATAGCAAAATCCAGAATAACATATGACAAGCTTGATTGTAAAATGTGGATTACATGGTAATGGTAGAGGTGCATCGGAAAGTAAAGCTTCTTAGCTAGCTAGACGCCGATGCATGGTTGTAGGCCGGCTGATCTATCTCGTCGAAAAGTTAAGGAACATGTTGGAGACACTATATATCTTTTCTCTAGTGTTGTTAATTATATAGGTGCGTGGCTAATCTAGTGGTGGTAGTGGTAGGGTGCCCTTTTCGCTTTACACGTGCATTGCATTTCTCTTCCAGCGGTAAGCAATTTACTGGAAAATTTTTAATGTATGGGTTTCACCAACATATGGTTAATGTTTGAGAGGGCCATCACTGCTCAAACTTTGTGCCACTCTATATCCTTAGGCCCTGTTTAGTTTGCAATTTTTTTCCATATTCTCCGTTACATCGATTGTCCTTTACGCATGCATGGAGCATTAAATGAAGTAGCAACTTTTGCAGGTTTGTATTTTTTACCTAGTTTTCTCGAAATAAATATTTTGAGCCTACTTGGAACATGATTGGATAAAAGTTATCAAATACAAACAAAAATATTACAGTACCAAAATTTCTCAAACTTTCTAATCTAAACAGCCCCTTAGTAACCGCCTAACCGGAGCCGCATGACAAGAAAAAACAGACACAGAAACGTATATACTGAACAATATATACATGCACATACGGTATCATCGATCTATATATAATAGCATGTCAGCAGGAATTGTGGAGTAGACAGAGCTGATCTAAGCGGGGCATATGTGCTGCTTGATTTTTGTTGTTCAGATAACATTTGATTTTTTTAAAAAAAATTACTATTTAACTATAGAAAAAAGTTGTGCAGCATCTTTTATGAGCTGTTCTCTTCTTTTAACTATAGCAGTATTTGTCGGTTGTACACGATTGTTGCCTAACTAGCATTAGACTGTCTGCACCGGCTACCGTATCCTATCCTGCAGGATGCAAATACCGGGTGAGCACCCCACAGCCGGATCCCTTTAGCCTTCCTGTACGCATGCTATTCCTGCAAATCTAGCGCCAAAGAGGAGCTCCTGTGAACAGCCAGCTAGGGAGAGGAGGGGGAGGGAAGAGAGAGGGATGGCTCCCACTGGTTCAACCAACTAAAAAATATTATAACTTACGAACCACATAATCAAATTAAATTTCGATTGTACTATTAGATTCGTTTGAATAAATACTTTAAAATAAAATCTCGTATAAATATATTTATTAGATAAAATTTTTAGAGCATGATAAGTGAGGTTGTTGTTAGGAGTAGTATAGAGTATGAGATATAGAGAATAGATGAGTGTGGAAGAAAATAATATAGAGGAGAAAATTTTGATGACCAGGATGAAAGAATCCTTTTAGAACCTGCATACAACAACAAGAGTGCGGGTAGCATTATCGTCCGAAAATTCAGAGTACAGCAACTCGCCAAGATGCCGACTTCCTATAGCAGTATTTGTCGGTTGTACACGATTGTTTCCTGCAGCAAATTTTGGGACAGCACAGCATCACAAGTCTAAACAGTGAACGCACTGGACAGCACGTACGGAGTACGTACGTGGGGCTACTCTTTAGTTAGGGGTGTTCGCGGAAGGTAGAATAAAAAGTCACTATAGGAAAATCTTCTCCAGTAAGTATTTACTCATAGTCTAAATAAATTTAAAAGATTCGTCTCGAAAAAAAGTAAACTTTACAAACATGCAATAGCTGATACTACATTTAATGTTTTATACGTGTGTCCAAAGATTCGATGTGACAAAGAATCTGGATTTTTTGAAACTAAACTGGTCCTAGTTATAGTACTCAGGCTCGTTTAGTCACTAGTGTAAAATTTCTGTGGTGAACATATGATGTTTTATAAGTTGCTGATAAGTTTTTTCGATAATAATAAAAAAAACTACTACATATCTTATTTGTACAGCCACCATCGTCCATGTTCACTCGAATTAGATTTAGCTTATTTTTAATCGTAGAACATTATTTTTCTCTCATAAAATTCAGCCGTACAATTCAGACAACCGGAGAATTCAGTTAGCCGAATAGAGGTTACTAGCATGACATTATTAAATTATAGACTTATTAGGTTAAAAAAATTGTCTCGCAATTTATATATAATCGGTATAATTAGTTTTTTTTATCTATTTTTAGTGTTCATGTATGTGTCAAACATCATCTAATGTGATGGATAAAATTTTTGCCGTCGCTCCTACTCTACGTGGTCCTGCTGCTGCGCCGGCGGATGCAATGCACGCGCCGTTCATCGAACTGCCGAAAAGGCCATGCCTGTGTACAGAGGCGTGCATGCAATTGCAGCCAGCCATGTGACTTTTGCATAGGTGCTGCATGGAAGCACTCCCTCTATCAAAAAAAAATCCCGAGCTTCAAATTTTGTCTAAAAAATATAGATGTTAGAGCCTGTTTGGAACGCAGGAATTTTATAGAAATAATACAGGAATTTTACAGAAATCAGTTTAATTTTATGGAAAAAAACGTCGTAGGAACAGGAAAAATTTCATGCGTTTCAAACAGACCTTAGTTCATGGATATAAATTTTTTTACATGTTATATCAGATATTTGGTAAAATATCGTATATGATGTTCATATCAGAGAAAAAATTATTTGTTTATTACTCCCTCCGTTTCAAATTGTAAGTCATTACAAGAATCTTAGAGAGTCAAACTATTTCAAGTTTGACCAAAATTATAGAAAAAAATACGAAGATTTATGTCACCAAATAAGTATACTACGAAAATATATTTGATGAAAAGTCTAATGATAGTTAGTTGATATTATAAATACTAATATCTTATTATATAAATTTAGTCAAAGTTGGGATGCTTTGACTCTCCAAGAATCTTGGAATGACTTACAATTTGGAATGGATGGAGTACTTATGGGTATCCATAGGACTATAAGTACCTTTACTTATGTATTGCTCTATAGACTTCCTCCACAATGTTTCAGTTAGCTGATAGATAATACTTTGATCTCTATGAACTACTTTTACGCAACATTGTATTTGGCATGTAGAGAGGGGCAAAACCTAAATGCACACATACACTCATCTTTCCTGAGGGAGCAGAAGCAGTGAACAGTGATCCAATTGCACGTTGGGCCGGTGTAACGACTTGAATTTTGCTAATTTTGAAATAAAACTAAATTGGTTTTATTTTGTATTTCTGTGTTCATGAAAATATAGGGAATTAAAAATTTTATTAAATCAAAACTCATTTAGTGTTTAACAATATGTTTGTGCACTCATGCTCTTGTATATGATTTATTTTGGTTGAGTGGTCTTTGACAAAACTCAAAATGATTCAAAATCGTTTGCTAATAACTTTATGATGTGAGTGTGTAAAATCAAAACGCGTTTAGTACAATGATCTTCTCTATAATATGTCTTTGTCTCCTTTTATAATCAAATTCCTCATTTTTCAATTCATATCCTTGGAGTTTATTAGAACCTTTTCTACAGCTCTCAATCACTCTTTGTTGCTCATCATTCATCAGCGTATCTCTAAAAACTTTCTGGGAATTTTTCTGCCTTTTTCGTACCTTTTTCCTATTTTTTGTGAGCAAAAATCTAATTTTTGGATGCTCCAAAATATCTTTTCATCATCTCTAAATCCTTTATTTGGGTTCACCATATTCCAAAACGTATCCGGGAATTTTTCTATAATTTTCGGAGCCTTCAGAATATTTTTCAAGACCCAAATATCAATTCTGAACTTTTCTAAAATTATTTAATTCGGAATATTTAATAATTTCGAAAATAATAAAATATCTCATTTTTTCACCGACCTCAAACCCTACAACTATATATATATGGTCGCGAAGCCCTCGACGAGCTGATTCCGAGAGTACAGCCCGTTTTCGCCGCCGCCACTCGTGTCCTCCTAGATCTAAAGTTGAAGTTGGTAACACCTATGTTTTTGGTGAACCCTCCAGCGAGCTTTTTTGGCGATCTCGATCATCTCCACCAAAAATCATCACCACAATGAGGTAACCCTCTTCGTTCCTATATTTCTTTTCACGAATCAATATCCGTTTAACCGTTTTCCATCCGTTTTTCATTCTCCGATGAACTCTCCGCCGAGGTCTACGATTAGAGCACCAGTTGTTCGTTTTCCGGCCACCTAGCCCCTACCTCCGCTGTCTCCGGTCCTCGGCACCACATGGACGCTCTACTGCCCCCGCCATGCCTCTGCTGGTCGTCTCTGCGCCCTCCCTCCTTCCTTGCTGGGCGCTGCAGAAAGCAGGCAGCAAGCAGCAGCAACGTCGAGCAAGTAGGGCAGCAGCAGGTCGCCCTCCTCCCTCCCTGCCGCGGCCCAGGGGCCACGGTCGCCCTGTGCTGGCCGCTGCTATCCCTGCCGGCGCCTTTCCTTTCCCCTGCGGGAAAGGAGAAGCAAGCAGTGGCCATGGAAGGAGCTCACGTGGGCAGCCCAAGGTACAAGACGACCCGAGGTTGAAGATGATCACCCTGTTCGGCTGGCTGGTCCAGCCAGCACCAGCCAGACATTCAGCAGTGTTTTTCTTTCAGAGCAATCAGTCAGCCAGTCGTACCGTACCAGCTAGCCGAACTGAGTAGATGTATTCACGAGTTTACTATCGGTTCGTATTTTCTCTACCTTTTCTTCGTTTTAATTCCGATTTCATCCGTTAAAATTACGTTAGATTCGTTTTTTTGATACACTACATGTTTATACTACGGAACATTCATTTTGACACTTTTAAATTTTGAGTTAATATTATATTAATTATTTTTCTATAGCAAATCTTTAAAAAATCATATCTTCTACGCTTTAACTCTGTTTTTCATGATCTTTATATCGATGTGATCGCTGGAATGAGTAGAATAGTTTTATAATATTTTCAAACTATTTTATACTGTTGGTATACTGTTCTAATTATTATTTCTTGTTTGCTTCGTGTATGTTTGCTCGAATGTTTGTGTGTTGATGTGGTGATCGAACGAGTATAGTCGGTGAGCAGTTTGTGGGTACGAGCAGGACCAGCAGGAATATTTTGATCAAGGCAAGTATAATATGGACCATCCTGATTATCCTATTCACAATAATCACAGTTCATATATGCATGTGTCCACCTTGACAATCTTAGAGATTATAATATAGATTTGCTATTTTAATTCCTTGATCACCTTTTGGGTTATGCATTGGATAGCTCTTTGCTAGTGCTTTATTGATGCCAATGATCTTGTGATATGATTAATGGATTATGCAATGAACAATTTAATATGATTTTATTCCTGTTAAAGGGGGCTAGAGCCTTGGGTTGAGAGTTTTAGCTCTAGTTTCTCTCCATAGGACTTTCTGTACGTGATGACTCGGGACATACAGTACAACTGTGAGGGGTATATGGCTCTGTCTTTAGTTCAGTACAAAGACCTTTTCTAGCTTGTTAGCGGTTACCTGAAAGGGCGCAAAATGGGTTTGCCATCTTGGGTGTAGTACAGCTCCTAGTCTTATGAGTACAGCCGTGAAGGAATGTGCCATATTGAAAATGAGGGTTTCTACATCCCGCTGCCAATGAAACCTTATGGCCCTAACATGTTAGACGAACCTTCGAAAAACTTTATAGTGATCCTTGCTGACCTTCCTTGGAAGTGGGTCAAGAGGCTGGCTACCTCGTGATAAAGGGTAAATCATGACTCACAGGTAAAATGTACATCTCTGCACAGAGTTTAATAAACTGTTATAACAGCCGTGCTCGTGGACATGAGCGACCTTGAGCACATTACAGACTAGATGGTAAATATGAATTATATTATGATTATTATTGCTGTTAATATCTTTGCTATTTATTAACCTTTATTACAATTGATCATTAGATTAATTATGAGATTTGGAATACTTGATGCTACTCAATTGCTAAAAAGAATATGGATAATAAAGCTCAATACAGTCAAACAGTGTCTAGCCTTTTGAGCCTCATGAACCCGTGTTATACTTGCGGAGTACGAAATGTGCTCACCCTTGTAATTCCCCACCACAGATGAAGATTGGAGTGAAGATTATCGCAATGAGTATTAGGCTTGGTGTCTCTCAGTCGACCTTGTCCCTGTGATGGAGCTTCCGCGAATGTGACGTTATAGTTATTATCTATAATTGTTGATACTCTGTAATAATTACTTATTCGTTATGTATTTAACACCATGATAATACATTTATAATTTGTCAGCTTATATGTCTGACTATTCGTATGGCACGTATATGACATTTATGTATCCTATTTTATTCTTAAAATACAGGTGTGACAGTGGCCCGCTTCTATCCTGTGTCTGCCTGGCTGCAGTCGTCCTGCACTAGTGCTACAGCTCGGTGTCGTGGGTGCATGGGCATGGGATGGGACGGCGCAATGCATGCATCGACGAGACCTGACCCTTCCCGGCTCTGGGAGTCGTCAGTTCGTCGTCGTCGCCGCCGTGCACGCGCACGCCGCCCAGCTGACGTCAGGCGCGGACGGACGGCGGCGGACAGGGACAGGGACATGTTCCAGCTGTGGCCTGTTTAGTTGACAATATTTGATACTCCCTCCGTCCCTTTTTATCTGCCATTTTAAGTTTTTGTGCCACAAATTTGACTAGATTTTATGTATATACGGATAACATTTATATCTCAAAATAAATTTGTTAAAAAACTAGATTAAAAGATCTATCTAATGATATTAATTATGTATCGTAAATATTAATATTTTTTAATATAAAATTAATCAAAGATATTTCTCGGGAAGCGAGAACGACATATATTTAGAGACGGAGGGAGTACTATTTACCATGATGAGATGAGTTGGGACTTGGGACCGACCAGACCGACCACACATGACATGAACACAGAACACCGGCCGACGCCAGTGCCACTGTACATGTGTGCACGAACAATGTGTATGGAGTTTGGACCCACGCGCGCACGTATCCTGCTGCTCCTTTGCGTGCTGTTCCTTGATTCCTTCGTTCCAATCCCCATTGTCCGGTTGTGCACTCATGGCCAGGTCAGGGATGAACCAACCCAACCCAACCCAACACAAGATTTTATTGCATCGGAGTCCATCAGCCAGTAGCATCAGTAGCAGTACAAATGGTTCTTTTAATTTCTTGATCAAATTCAGGTACGTATTGCACTAGTGTGCTGGATGGAAGAAGGGATAATGGAGCAGGCGATCAGCACGCTCCTCGTTCGATCGCTATCCCGCCCTGTTTCCAGGGATCTGTTGGGCTGTTGGCGATACATGAAAGATCTCTATCTATCTCTATTACCTAGTGGCGTGGCGGTGGTCCTGGTCTTGCAACTAACTCAAACGGCCTGCGACTCTATCTATTCTACTCTAGTGGGTGTGGTTTTTATACTACACCTGACCCCTGCAAGCTAATGAGTGGATATGGATATGTAAGCATCTTCATGGTGGATTATGTATTTATGTAATAATCGGCGGCATCTTCCTTCGGATCTTCGTGTGAATTTTAGGATGGAGATGGAGCACAGCTCAGACGGCCACTCATGGCGATATGATATCATGGTGGATTGTTGCTCTCCCCTTTGTGCTGCTCCTGCTTCTGTGTACTACAACTCGCTTTCTGCCACCTTCATATATTTCCAACATAAAATAGCAAAAACATTTATGACCCATAGATCCGCCTTAATTCATACTATATGTTACAAGATATTGGGGTACAAAATTAGATGATTTCCCACTCAAATCCTAACCAAATTCTATGATTGAGATAATAATTAGAGTGTAGACAGACAATCGCTTTCTTGTTTTCGATTTCTCTCGATGATGAATGGTTCCTTTTTTGTTCCAACTATTATAAAACTTATCATGTCAACAAACATTATATCCTTACTCAAATATCTTTGTGTTGTTCAATTACTATGTATATGGAAAGATGACCTATTTACTTGGAGAATGACATTCTTCCGTTCTGAATTATATTTCACTGTAGCCTTCTCGATCTCGTAAATTAAGGCCCCCGTTTAGATCCCACTTGCAGTTGCAATTCTGCACTGTAGCACGTTTGTTTGTATTTGACAACTTTTGTCCAATCATGGCTCAAGTAGACTTAAAAGATTCGTCTCGTGATGTACATGCAAAAAGTACAAACATACAAACATTTCGTCTACATTTAATGCTTCATGCATGTGCCGTAACGTTGATGTGACTAGTTGCAATTGTAATTTGCAGTGGATCTAAACAGGGCCTAAACTTCTACAAATTTAACGATATGATGTTTTTGGAACATATATGACTGTATCTACAAAAGCAAAGTGGTAGTAGTACTGCTCCTCACCACACCGCGGATCCTCCGCAGTAACATCAGAGGATCGTTGTTCCCACGATGGACGTAAGCCGGCCTGTTGTTGATTGATATAAACTGTAGTTGTAGATAGAAAGCATACAGTGGCAGTACCTTCCAACGCGTATAATCAGAACAACAGTAACACAAACAGGGTCAAGCTCAAGCAATGCAGGCAAAATCTTACGCACGCGATTCCAATCCAATGCTGCCCTGTCGGATTGAGAGTCCACAGCACGAGCTCCATCCACGACAATATATTATTTGACTTCATTCAGGCTATCACAGGTACTCCCTCCATCTCATGCAACATCTCTCACCTCCCCAAGAGTTAAAAATTCTGAACTGTGATCGAATATAAAACAATGGCACCATACTACCATTACATAATACAGAATAAAGCCCTGTTTAGAGATTCATCACAAAACGCAAAAAGTTCTATCACATCAATTTTTAGATACATACATGGAGCATTAAATATTGATGAAAATTAAAACTTGATTTGACAGTTTCGCAAATTACTGTGAGACGAATCTTTTGAGTCTACTTGGGACATGATTGGACACTTATTGAAAAAAATTAGCACGTTGCTACAGTACATTTTGCAAAACGGGTGAATCTAAACAGGCCCTAAATACTACCTCCGTCTTAGAAAGAATGCAATTCTCATTTACCGAGGAGTCAACTAGTTTTCAAGTTTGACCAAAGTTATATGAAAAAGTACTAACATTTATAATACAAAATAAATATTAATAAATTAACGATGAAATATGTTTTCATAATAAATCATATTTGAAACATAAATGTGAATAGTAATCACTGTAAACTTGGTCAAACTTTAATAAATTTAACTAACACGAATCCTATAATTGCATTGTTTTTGGAACGGAGGGAGTATCATATTACTGGAGTAGTAGTCAAAGAATAGAAATCTATCTAAAGACATGGTGTTGTTTTTTAATAAAAAATTGTGTTTTTTTTTTGTCCGGATCGGAGGAAGGAGTGTCGCATCGCCTCGAGGGCAAAAAAAAAATTTAGCTGACTAATTTTAGCTATAATGTATCTAAACATCCCATAACTAAACCTAACTAAAGTTTAACTGTAGGCTAAAATGTACACAATCCAATTAGCCGTTTCAATCCAGCTAAAACCAGCTAAAGGTCTAAATGACCAAACTATCCTCAACTAAAATTTAGGTAGAGCATTCAAACACATTCAGCTAAAGTTTAGCTATCTAAACAATAGTATTAATGAGGGATAGCATGGTCAAGATTTTGAATTAGCTAGAGCATCAAACACTTCAGCTAAAATGATCTTTAACTAGCTAAACTTGAGGTCTATACAAGCTAAATTTTAGTTGCAGGCCTTCCAAACATGCCCCAAATCGGAATCCCTGAATTCCTTGGCATGCCGCTGCCTTGAACACAGAAAGAGAGGCTGTCTCCTCTGTTTCCGTCCTGGTAGTGGCAGTGTCTGCCTGATTAGTGATTGATTACACGTGGTTGATGACCAGTACTCCATCCATCTCAGATTGTAAATCAAACCAATAATCTTGGAGAGCCAAACAATCTCAACTTTAACTAAATTTATATGATAAGATAAAAATATTTACAATATCAACTAAATACCTTTAGATTCTTCACCAAATATATTTTTATAGTATACTTATTTGATGATATAAATCTTTATAATCTTGGTTAAACTTAAGACTCTTTAACTCTCTAATATTTTTACAATGACTTACAATTTAGGATGGAGGAGTACTTAGCTAGTCAGCAGCAGCTATCAGCAGTTCACTAGGTGTACTCTAGGCACCCGCTAGTGCTAGGTCATGAGCTCATCATGTGTCTGTATCTAGCTCTGCCTCCAACTTACCAGCAGCGCGATCCTTCATCCTTGACTGCATATGCTCCGATATGATCCGAACCACACAGAGCATGTGTCTCTCTCACTCTCCCTGTGTCCTCTTTCTCGATCGCCAATTCGCGGTGCTGTGCCTGAGCTTTCATCAACAGCAAGCTACTACTACTACTCTACTAGCCTGCTAAAGATCGATCGAGCAAAGTACTGTAGAAAACAAGCTTGCGAGATTCTTTTCCCCTTTCCCAAGAATTTTGCTACTGTATATACGGCCGGGTAGGTTCATGGAACATCATCGTCAGTCACTGCATGTACCGGCAGCTCCATGACAAGCTAATGCTCTGTTTGGTACAGCTCAGTTTCACTAGTGAAGTGGTTTTTTTTTGACAAAATAGCTTTTGAAACAGCTTTATTGGTGAAGCTAAATTGTTTTAAGATGAGTGTTTGGCAAAACAGCTCATGGTTGTACACAGAAATAATAAAATGACTACGTTACCTTTTCTTTTTCCTTTCCTTTCTTCGGTTCTTCCTCTTTTCCTTATCCGTTCGCAGTTTCGCACACCACAGCCAATCAGTCGTCCCGGCCTACAGAAACAACACCATCCAGCGATGCTGTTACGGCGGCGCAACGCGTTACTCAGGTAGGCGTCCGCTCGGCTGTTGCTGCTGCTGGTGGCCTCGCTCCACTTCGCGGTGCTCCGGCGCGGGTTCCGGACCTCCTGGCCCACGCCTACACCCCTGCGAGGCGGCGGCCCTTGCACCCGGCATGGTTGCCACCCTCGCGCGTCGGCACGGCGACGGCGCCCCGGCTTTTTCATGCGTGAGGTGTCGTGCCTGCTCGGCGAGATGCGCCCCCGGCGGGCCGGTCGCGAGGTTGTGGCTGATGCCCCTACTCCCCGTCAATGCAGCTTCACCTCGCTGTCCCTGTCGGTGCAGCGGCGAGTTCCTTAGGCGCAACTGCAGCTCCGCTTGCCGGAGAACGCCAAGATAGAGGAGGTCAAGGCCGGTCTGAGGTGAAGAGCATCCAGATCTCCGCCTCGCCGTCACATCGGCGCTGAAGCACTTGAGCAGGGGCAAAAGATGTGGGCCCGCATACTGTCAGATGAAGCGCGAGCAAGCTGCCATTTCTGGCTTCACCACGCTCTCGCTGCTTGTCTCACCGGGTTTTCCTGAGCTTCATGCGTGAAGCACTTTTCTCTTGAACCGTTTGGCTGAGAGAGCTGAAAAACAGCTCATGAAGCTGCTCAATAAGCTGTGCCAAACAGCCCTAAATTTCAAAAGCTTTGCCTCCACTAACTACAGTTCGAATGCACGCGCCAGTAGAGACAAGCCCAAGTTTGTGTTTTGCAAATGTAAACACACACGTCAGCTGATGATCTTACTTGCCATGTCACATCTAAAGACCAGGTGAAGGGGTATGGACCTCTCACGAACTACTTAAAAAGTTAATGCGGTTTGAAAGTTGATGGACACTCCATCAAATTGATGAAGCTCTTGTGCATAAAAATATCTCTATCAGCATTGATGCTTTCTCATGCGCTTGTTGAGAGCAGCCCCAACACGGCAGACTGGCTGTATTCTCCAGCATCCACGTAACCACATAGCTTTCATCTCACGCGAGATAGTTGTTTCGCAGAGTCTGACAGCCTCTTGCAGAGGCACCGGTGGTTTAATCTGACACAACCGCAAAGGAGAGGGGAGAAGGAGAGAGTGAAAGCTCTAATTTGGTTTTAGCTAATTAATGATACCTAGTATCTAACTATGTGCTTAAGTATTGTGATTACAAGATTGGTTAGTAGAACAAGTGGGAAGCTATGACGGCGTCCATGCAAGAGATGTAAGTCCATCAAGATGTTGGATCAAATGCTTCTCAACTTGGATTTTGGAAAAGGGCTCAAGGCAAAGGTAATTTCCATAGGGCACTTTTTATTTTGGTGATCAACACAGTATAGAGAGTGTGACTACATTTAGGTTAGATGACCGTACTATTAAGGGGTATAAAATTTCGTTAACAACATCGGTCATCAAGTGCCTCTAGTTGACATAGTTGAGCATATGCATTTAGATTTAGAGCACTAACCTAAAACCTTACAAATGAACTTAAAAACAAGCTAACACTCGTGCCTAAGTGTTTATACACTTGGTTGTTAGCACCTACAAGCAAGATAGTTGAAGAGAGGGCAAAAACAGCTCTCAGAGGTGCACCGGACGCTGACCGTGTCCGGTGGGTGCGTACCGGACGCTTCCGGTGCAGTCAGAGCCTCTATGGAACCTCTCTCTGTAAGTACCGGACGCTGAAACAGTAACTCCAACGCGTCCGGTGATGTTTTTCGAGCGTCCGGTGAGACTTCGTGCTTTCTAACCGAGTGAAAGCACTGGACGCTGTGACCTAACAGCGGACGCGTCCGGTGCAACTTTGAGCTCTTTGAATGCTCTTTGGACGCGCACCGGACACGGGCATCGGAGCGTACGGTGCGATGCCTCCGCGTCCGGTGAGTTGGCGCGCTGCGGGAAGTATGAAACGGTTAGTACACGTGTCAGCGGGTGGTACACCGGACAACCACTGGACGCGTCCGGTGCTCACTTAACCAGCGTCCGGTGTGCACGTAGAAACTTTAAAACGGCTAGTTTTTTACCCTCACTTATAAATAGCCGATCAACCAGTTTTGAGAGTCCTCTCTCGCGTATTTCACTCATTGCTAAGCATCTCTTGAGCGTCGTAAGCCTCTCCCACTCACTCTATAGCTTGATTCTCATTCATAGTGAGCTAGAGAGTGATCCAAGTGCATTGTGTTCATCTAGATCATCTATTGGCACTTGTTGATCGTTGTTGCTTCGGATTTTCATCTACTCTCTTGGTAATTGCCGTCACCTAGACGGTCTTGGAGCAGCGAAGGAGTTGGCGGAGTTGGAGATTGTCTCCGGTCACTCCCAGAGGTCTTTGTGAGGGGTTTGCACCTTCCCCGGCGGAGAGCCGCAAGGTAGCCTAATACATTGCTCGTGTCATTGAGTTACCTTGCTCGTGGTAGGTTTTAGTGGCGCTCATTGGTTGAGCTTGACATTGGTTGTCAATTAGCCACCGAACCACCGAGTATTGGTCGACACAACAGGGACTAGCGTGCCGGCAAGCACGTGAACTTCGAAATAAATTCTTTGTCTCCATTGTGTTGATTGGGATTTCATTGTGACCATCACCATCGAGTGTATTGGTATTCTTATCGGTGATTGGCTAACTACTCTACCCGGAGGTATAATACTACTACACTCATCTCTTTACCTTGAGCACTTTATTTGTGTAGTAGTAGTTCTAATAGTGTGCTTGTCCACTTAGGAGTAGAGTAATCGCAACCTAGGTTAGCTTATGTGTGTACTTAGAGACTTAAGTAGAACTGTTAGGAAGGCTTGCATTTTTGTTTAGGCTAGCGCAAAATTCGCTTCGTTGTTTATTATTATAACCACTTGATCAAGTGTTGTTTGTAGATTTTTAAAATAGGCCACTTATCACCCCTCTAGCCACTTTGGACCTATCAGAGAGGAGAAGAGAAAAGAGAAGATTAAAAGCGACATGCATATGATACGAAAAGAACACAATATGTATCTTGCGTTATGAGTCTAGTGTCCTCGTCTCGCGTGGATCTCAACTTTTTACTGTAGCTAACAAGTATGTATGCCCCGGTTAGGCGTGCACTGAAAGAAAGTGCATGTTTAGTTGGAGAAAAGAGGATGAAAAGTGCATTATAGCACGTGGAAAATCTTCTCTAATAAGTGTTCAATCATGACCCAAGTAGACTTAAAAGATTCGTTTCGAGAAAGCCAAGTAAAAAGTATAAACATGCAACAACTGTTACTTTATTTAATACTCCATGTATACGTAAAGGACAATCGATGTGATGAGGAAAGAGAAAAAAAATTTGTGAACTCAACAGGGCCAAAGATGAGGTTCTCATGTTAGGCCAACAATCGATACTCAACGCGGTGTGTTTATGATCACTGATCGATGGCTTCATTGCCATTTTAATCATTAGATGCAGAACTATAGGTTATGATGATACCGTCAGCTACGTGGGTCACTTTTTCCCGGCCTCAAGGGACGAAGATTTTGTGGAAACAAAAAAAATAAACTATATCCTCTGTCAACGAATTTTCTTCTATATTATGAACAATTCTTAAATATTAACCGACACAATTTTCTGTCTAAGTACTATGAAGAAAATTTATAGGTTGAGGAGTTTATCTAGAACAAATTATGTAAAAAAAAAGTGTTGAATAAGTTGTGTATATATTTTTTTAAATACCTTAAACAACAAAATGTTTTGTGTATAAGTTACTTTATTTGTAAATCTTTTGTTATATAATAGTATAGCTAGAACGATAAGTTTGTCCACTGACAGTTATGCACAGAAATTGGATTGCAAGGATCATGAAGAAAAGTTGTCATGAACTCATGATAAGTAGTCTATAAAATTACCTAATATGAAATATTGAAAAGATTATGATAAAATGTTGTGGTGATAAATTTTGTTCCACAAAATGATGTTATATATAAAAGTCCACTTCTCCTATATTTTAGGTGTCTGTATTTAAGATGATTTTAAACAATACTCTTATACTACCAATTAGTACAAATAAAATATCACTTTTAAGATTTTTATTTGTCTTTGTCTCAAAATATATTCGTTTTCCTTTGTCCTTCTCTAACTATAGGAATAATTGTAAATTGTTAAATTATCATTTTACCAAGATATATCAGATTTTTTCAGGGTTCTTTATTTTCGAAACAAAAAATTGCAGATTGTGGTAGTTGCTACGGACTAAGATTGTAATTTAGTACAAAGAAAACCATAATTCAGGCACCTATAATTTAGCAAATCAGAGGATAACTTTATAAAAATAGAAAGTCACGGAAATATTTTTTCTAGAAAAAAAAAGGAAAAGTCATTCACGGAAACATTGTTGTCCACCTCAAGTCATGCAACCCCCTCAAAAAGAGAAAGGAAAAACCGGTAAATGCGCATCATCGTAGCGACCTGAGTCCCCCGATGTTGATGCCGAACTTGGCCTACTGCTGCTTGATTTGATTCCATTCCCACATCCTCAGCTCCGCGCTCAGTCTAATCAACGTTGTTGTCAAAAAAATACTAGACGTCCCTGCCCTTAATATCTAGTATATATATCTCCGTTATAGCCTTGGCAAAGATAGAGTGATACTAGACGTGAACACGGGTGTGTATGATCTGTCCGCAAACAGAGACATGGAAACGAACGGAACCTGCCCCGGGTGCGATCGCCGCCCACTGGGTAGCAGCGTCGCTTGCTTGCTGGAAATTAGCGGCAACCGCGGGTGCCCCCGTGTACCACGACATTGAATCCACCGGTCGTCACCTGCGCGACCAAGGCGAACCGCTCGACGCGGACGCCTAATAGTCACGGTCAAAAAGGCACGAGATGTTGCCCGCGGCATGCAGCAGCATCCCAGTCCGCCCGGGCGCCCGGCAACCAATGCAAGACGGCGACGACGAACGACGCAGCTAGCAATATGATAGAAAGATAGATACTCGCTTCGTCTCATAAAAACCGTCGTTTTAGATTTTTCAGAAACTGTGTTTGACCGTCCGTCTTATTTAAAAAATTTATATAAAATAAAAAATTAATTAATAATTATTAAAGTATCTCTAATGATAAAATAAATTATAATAAGATAAATGATATTTATACAAAATTTTTAAATAAGACAAATGATCAAAGTCTAAAACGACAACCTTTATGGGACGGAAGGAGTAGAGCAGAAGAAGACGCAACGCGCTGTCGAGAAAATGAAATTCAGACAGCGGCGGCGAGCCGGTGGCGACAGGAGGCTGGATCGAGCCGCGAGGAAAAGGCGGCAGCGACGGCGAGGGATATATGCCTAGCTGCTGTCCTCCCAAAAGGGCAAGGAGAAGAATATCTCAAAGCCGCTTTGCCCAAATCCGTCGTCGTCCACCTGCAGTTGCAGGGTGGTGCCATCATATTCATATGCCTTGCTTGGGTTGGTTGGGTTGCCACTGCCACCGAACGAGACGCTAGCTGCTGATGTCATGCGCCGCGCCGGCCGGCTTCTGGAATATACTGGCTAGTACATACTACCCTCGGCGGGGTGGCCACTACTAGCTCGCATCGCTAGGTCATTTTCCCGGCGCTAATGAACGAATCAGCCAGGTCGGCGTCGGTCGGCCGATGGATGGATTGGGTGCAATGCAATACAACAACCATGTCAACATGCATGGCCACCACTTTGCTGCGACTGCGAGCCGAGACAGCAGCCACCACCACCACCATCACCATCGCATCCCATAGCCCGCATAGTAGGCACAAACGCGCAGGCGCACAGCTAGAGCTAGGTAAATTCAATTATAATCCGCCAGGCGTCCAGGCCCCTGCTGCACTGCGCACGCCACACAAAGCTACTACACTAGAGTAGCCAGCAGCGAAAAGCCAAGCAACTCTTCTATGATGATATGATCCGTTGCGTCGATCCATTGATGCCGAGGCCCGAGTGGGTGGACACCACACACGGGCTCCGGGCTCCGGCGGCGTCGCTGTCAGCGTCCAGCCACATGCGCTAGCTTACCTTACCAACCACTATACTACACGGCTACACGCCGTCCGCCGCCGCCGGCTCGCCGGTGGCGGCCACCACGAGGCGCTTCCTCTCCTCCTCCGCATCATCACCAGCTTCGTCGTCGTTTGCGAGCTCCACCTCCAGCGCATGCCCGGCGAGCTTCTTGGCGCGCATGGCCTCGACGCGCCAGTCGGTGCGCCAGACAACGGCGGCG
Organism: Eremochloa ophiuroides; assembly: GCA_038502445.1. Lineage (NCBI taxonomy): Eukaryota > Viridiplantae > Streptophyta > Magnoliopsida > Poales > Poaceae > Eremochloa > Eremochloa ophiuroides. The sequence goes on from JAHLJS010000189.1 coordinate 131,174, forward strand.
AGGACGAGCGCGACGCACGACGCCTGCGCCGACAGGAGGCCGAACCAGAGGCCCCGGAAGCCGGCGCCGGGGACGCCGAAGGCCAGGTACACGGCCACGGGGGTGCCCACCAGGTAGAAGGAGAGCAGGTTGATGCGGGCGCCCACGGCCGGGCGCGCCGTGCCCCGGAGCACCCCGCACCCCGTCGTCTGCGGGCAGTTGCCCAGCTCGCACAGCCCCACCACCGGCAGCGCCGCCGACGCCAGCCGCACCACGCCGGGATCCGTCGTGAACAGCTCCACCCACCGCCGGCTCAGCGCCACCGTCCACGCCACGTGCACCACGCCGATCGCCAGCGCGCACCACAGCGCCACCAGCGCCGCCAGCCGCGCACGACGAGGCTTCCCGGCGCCAAGCTCGTTGCCCACCTGCATGGTCATCCAACAAGATTAGTACAGTGAAGCTACAGTTGACGCTGCTGTGCTGCCGAGATCTCTGCTGCTGTTCTCCTATGGTTGGCGTGCGAGCCATTCTTGTCTGTTCCTGGAACTGGCAACAGCTGAACAGCCCCCAAGCTAATCGTGGCTGTCAGCTGTCACTGTGCTGCAATGCACACACTGTGCACACACAGTGACATGAGAAGACCAACCACCAACGTGCCATTGTCGTTTTGCCCGGCCTGCCTGCTGTAAACTGTACTATCGTGTAGTAGAGTAAAACTTCCATTGAAGGAGGGGCAGGGGTTAAAATGAGGCACCTGCGAATCTACTAAACATGACCTGCGAACATGGGAGCCGCCATGGTTCTCTGCATGTTTCCTCAGCTTTACAAACATGAAAAGATGGATGGCTACACCGTGGCCCTGTTTGGATCCTCTAGCTGTGATAGAGTTTAGAGTTAGTTAGTAGCTGCAAACTAGCCCTCAACTAGCTCTACCTCAAGTGTTGTTTAGATTCAAGGGTTAGATTGATAGAAAAATTGCTTTTCCAATCATTTGTGTTGACCATGGTGTGGTTAGATGTGAGGAAAAAGCATGGTCCCCAGTTGAACTAGCCTAAATAATCACCTTTTGAAGAGGCTAATTTTTTGGGTAGGCTAGTTGCAAACAACCCACTCTAGCCCTTTTGTTTGGATACTTTTGGGCTAATTGAGCTCAAACTAGCTCTAGCCCGTATCTGGTGCTGTTGCGTTCTTCAATTGAAGAATTGGAAAGAGGCCTTCCTTTTTGATATTCATGTTGTTGCACTCTTTCGATTGAAAAATTGGAAAGGCAGGCCTTCCTTTTTGATATTCATGTTGTCGCACTCTTTCGATTGAAAAATTGAAAAGGCAGGCCTTCCTTTTTGGTTGGAGCAAACTTATGTGTGTGCATGGGAGGAAGTGCATGCACTTGACGTGGTACCGCACAAAGTAGAGTACTATAATATGGATGGAAGAATGGAATGGTGCACCACACATGTGGAGACCAATTTGAGATGCCGAAGTATGGCAATAGGAGGAGCACACTCACCATGCACATATTGTTGCTTTATTTACTTTGGCATGAAAAAGGATTGGCCTTACATGCTACTATTTTATATACACCTACTCAGTATATATGCGATGCCTACAACTAAAAGTTTGCAATGGCTCTGAATGGCATGATAAAACTTGTTAAAAAAAAGCATTGTTCAGGAACAGGGCATGTTAAAATCCAAGGGGAGAGAGAGAGAGAGAGTATAGAAATGTACAGAATCATGGTGTACAGTACGATGAAAGTAGAGATTCTCCGAACAAAAATCTTTGAAAAATTTGGTGCACGTCACGAAAAGAATAAAAAAAATGGGAAAACAAAATTTCCTGTGACACCGTGACAGTAGCACCTGGCACAAGTGACAAGTCAAAGTTCCAGCATGCATGGCGCGATAGCTGAAAATCACATCAGTCTCACCGCGGACCGACGAGCAAAACGCCGGTCCTGCGTGACTTCGATGCGATGTGAACCTGGTGAAAGCAACAAATCTATGGATCCTATCCAAATAAATCCCAATCCAAATCGGCAAAGAAAATCCGATCCGGCACAAAGACCTCGGCATACTACTATACACGAGCGGTTTTCATTTCGCCGATCCATGCATGTTTGAGTGTGATCGATGGATGGATGCTTACCCTGGTGGATACGCAGGCGGCGAGCGCCATGGGCACGGTGTACATGAGGCTGGTGGTCTGGATGAGCACCCCGGCGGCGCCGACCGCGGCGGCGGGGTTGGGGAGGTATCCGGCGAGCACGGTGACGACCTCGTACCACCACCACTCGAGGCAGACGCCGACGCAGCTGGGCACGGCGAGGCCGGCGAGCGCGGGCAGTCCGCTGGCGACGGCGGCGGGGCGCGCGAAGCCCTTCCAGGTGCCCTCGCAGGCGCGCGCCCATCGGATGTAGGCGAGCAGGAAGAGCAGCATGTTGGTGTTGGTGAGCGCCTGCGCCGCCGCGACGCCGCGCACGCCGAGGCCCAGGCCGAAGACGAGGCCGACGTTGAGCGGGACGTGCAGCGCGACGGCGATCGCGGAGCACGCCGCCATGGGCCGCGTGATGCCCTGCGACCGGAGGTACACCCGCAGCGGCTGGAGCACGGCGCCCGCCGCCAGGTCCGGCAGCGCGAACGCGGCGTACGACGCGGCGTGCGCCGAGATGGTGGGGTCCTGCCCCAGCGCCACCAGGATGGGCCCCACGTTGAGCCACAGCAGCGCGATGGGCGCGGCGGCGAGGAGCAGCAGCAGCACGGCGCGCTGGAGCGACAGCGTCAGCAGCTCGTGGTTGCGGGACCCGAACGCCTGCGCGCACAGCGGCTCCAGGCCCGAGGCCAGGCCGAACAGCACGCTGTGGCCCGTGATGTTGGTGAGCCCGATGGCGAGCGCGCCGCCGGCCAGGTCCAGCGGGCCCAGCCGGCCCAGGCACAGCACCGACACCATCGCGCGCAGGTACACCACGCAGTTGAGCACCGTGATCGGCGCCGCCATGCACCACAGCGCGCGCAGCTCCGCCGCCACCGACGGCTGGTCCTCCTCGTCGTCCGCCGCCTGCCCGCCGCCGCCGCCCTTCGCCCCGTCATGCCGCGGCTGCAGCGCCGCCTTCCCTGGCAGCGGGATGGCCATGCTACTAGTGCTCCGTGTGAAAGAGGCAGGCAGAGGAGGAGGGGATGGTGGCTTGGCTTCTGCCTTCTGCCTGGTGCCTGTTGCCGGTGCCGGCTATATATATGGTCGGAGGGAGGTTTAACCAGCAAGCTGTGATTTGGAGTGTTCCTTCATTACTGTGCGTTTAGCCTGCCGTTGTCGTTGTTGAAGACGGCACGCAGCGATTCAGGTACCCAGCAGTTTCGATGTGCCAATTCAGTGTGCCTCCATACTGTATCCAAAAGATGGAAAGTATATATGGCCCTATTATAAGAAGAAAAAGGCGCTTTACACCAGGCATATTTGTTGCTATATATACTACTTTTATCTCATTATCTGCGGTGCTGATCCGGAACCTCAGATTTTGTAGACACGAACATATATAAGACATCATTCCTAGTGACGTGAACCAATTAGGACGTCCTCCATTGTATCGGCCAATGACGTAAATGGCCCTAACTATCTACAAGGATGATAAAATATAGTTCAATATCCCGCACCTAACAAAAGATAGATAAAATATCCTTGTGTATATATTATATATATGTATATCTTTTCATATATCTATCTATCTATCTAACTAACTATTTATATATTTTATACAATCCTAGGTAACAAACTATCTTGCTACGCAAAGTGTCCACATCGGCATTCACTAAAACATCCCACTAGATAGGGCATTAAACTATTTTGCCATGCAAAGTGTCCACATTAAAGTCCACTGGCACATCCAACTAGCACATGCCATATCTTCATTCTAGCCATTCAGAAAAGCAATCAACATCATTTACTAACATATATTAAATTGTTCATATAAATGCTAAAATTCATTCCTCTAACATGTACTCCATCTATTCTAAACTATAAGACATATTGGCATTTCTAGATTTATATTTTTTATTATGTATCTAGTCATAACACATCTCTAGATGTATAGCAAAACCTATGAATATAAAAAATCAAGACGTCTTATAATCTAGAACGAAGAAAGCAATACAATTACTTATAAATCAATACTCGTAGCAACGTGTGGGGTATTCTTCTGACACTCATTAAAAAGGAGAAACATATTTCCAGTAAAAGACCACTTGTCAAGTTAAAAAAAAAACACACCACTTGTCACATTGACAGTTGACCCAAGTGTATTTCCACCGTAGCCCCTGTATATGCTCCTGATTTTGGCAGTTATCCTGTCGCCAGGTCTCTTCGACTCCTGGCCACGTTTTGCCACGGGCTAATAATGCCTTCAGCACTAGCCATGGCCGTGACATCATCTGAAAGCTGCGCATCCCCGTGCACGCAAAGTCAGCCCATCAGGCGTAGGAGTAGTAGCGCGTAGCTGTGAACCCGAGCCCGGCCCAACCTAGCAGTAGCGTGCCGAAATCCCCCCCCACACACCCCCCGGACACCGGTGCGCGGCGCAGGAGCCCTCCACGCGCGCACGGCCGCACCCACACCCGCACCGCTCTTCTCTTCCCCTCCCCTCGCGGCCTCGTCGCCGACGACCGACGGGCGACGGCACCGACGCGCGCCCCCGCCGTCTCCGCCATGCTGTCCAGGAGAAGGTAAAGCGCGCGTCATCCAGCCCTCTTCCAGTCCCTTCTGCTCTGAGATTTCCGCCTCTACCGGACTCACTAGCGTCTTTCTCTCCTCCCGCGCAGATGCTTCGCGGCGGCGGCGAACCGGATCCGGCCTCTGGCTAGGGCCTTCTGCGACGCGCCGGTCTCGCGCGCGGATGCGGGGGCCTCCGGGTCCCCCAGGTCGCAGGTACTCACCCCGAACACTCTGCCTCCCGTGCCTCTCTGTGTTCTGCTTCTGCTGTAGGGCTGGAATGTGGTCGTCTGAGGTGCTGACCTGTGAATTGTGATTGATCCATGCGTAGCTACGGTTCCATGGCTCCAGCGCGTGTGCTGGTACTGATTCTCTCAATGAACGTGTAGGATCACACCGAGAGGGTTGCTGGCGTGAAGGGTCCGCCTGATGTGCACGACGTTGCTATTGTTGGTGGAGGCATGGTGGGCTTGGCAGTTGCTTGTGCATTGTGTAGGTATTGCTGTCCTTGTGCTCTCCACTGTTTAAGAGGCTGTTGAGTTTGGCGCCTTGTGTTTAGTTTTGGCTGGCGATTGATTCCCTTACTTGTTTGTTGCATTAGTTGATCAGAAATAGTATCATCCCCAAAATGAGAATGTTTGGGAAGTTGGCACTTGTCTGGGAGTGGGAGTGTCATTTACCTGTTTATATAGTTTAAAATGTCAAGTATTTACCATCGAATTGTTGCCTGTATAGTTGTAAGTTGTACATGATGTCATGATGTGTTAAAGTTGTAGTTTCTCATGTGCTTGTATGTCCTATATGCAGCCAATATGCCATTAACAAAATACCTCAGAGTCGTTATTATCGATAGCAATCCAGCGCTAAAGTCAAGAAGTTACCTGGATAAAAACAGTATACCCAATTCTAGGGTCAGTACCGTTACCCCTGCAACCATTTCCTTCTTCAAAGGTATGATTCTGAATCAAATATATGTAATAGCATGCCTAATTTCAGCTGTCTTTCATCTTGCAACAGTATTTGGATTTAAATTTGTCTTGTGTGTTCAGGTGGTATTTCATCTAGATTGACCTTTCATGTTGTTTAGACATATATTCACACATTTATGTTTTTTTTGACAACATCACACATTTATGTTTGATCAACTATACAATATGATCACATAGCTGTACGGGGAAAGACCAAAGTAGTTCAATATACTTTAGTCAACGTTTGGTTCACAGTTCGAGCTTGCCATGGTGTATTAGCCCTGAAGTTCTGATCCAGCTGTCACTTATGGTTCCAAAGGTGACTGGGCCTCTTGGTGAGAGCTGGGTGTGCCTCGACACCTAGGCGGCGAGCTGGGTATGCCTGGACCCTGGATGCTTAGGCAATGCCTTTGAAACCGGACTGACTCTCACCCAATTTCTATCCATAACGCACAAGTTTGCTGAAAAGATTTGGCTGCCACAAATGTCTTGCCAAATAAAATATATAGTTCACTTTAGTTTGCCTTAAGCCAAATTTTACTAATTTTGACCTAGTTTTTAGAATAACATACTAACATCTATGATACCAAATAAATATACTTTTAAGAAATGTCCCATTGTTCGTAATTATTTGATGTTTTATATTTGATGCATTTTTCTATAAGCTTTATCAAAGCTACTCCATCCGATGTTTTCTTAGTTTCCTATTCCCGTGGGATATATTATGGCAATATGCTGGAAATCAGTTAGAAACAAGCATGCCAATGTATATGGTTCTGACAACTCTGCCACCCTTTAATGATACACCATTCTTCAAAGTTTCAGCCTCATCACAGCAAAGACAAATTTACCATATGTTGTTTTTAGCAATTTGATTGTTGTGTTGTTCTTTGATTGTTTCTGTTTCATTGTGGCAGTGGCAACACTACCAATTTTCTTTCAGGTCACCATTTTAGACTTTTACCTGTGTGTACATTTCACTACTGTAACTGTAACAATGACAAATTACCATTTGTTATTGTTAAATTTTCTTGTTTTGTGCGCATTGGAATTAAAAAAACATAAATGTATATGTTCACCAAGTATAATTTAAAAATAATTTCCCCATTTTTTTTGTATGTGCATGGTTTGTTTTGCTACCAAAAATAATAGCATATATTGGTAACATTCTTCATGCGTGTGTGTGCATTAATGTGGCAGATATTGGCGCTTGGGAGCATGTTCAACAGCAAAGGCATGCTTTCTTTGGTAAGATGCAGGTGAGGACATAACATGCTTCTGTCTATAAACAATTTATTTCATAATGTATGGCCATTGTTTTTCTTGGTTTCACCTTCTGCCTCATTTGACCAAACACATTCTTGTTGTATGTGCATTTTGAGCTTTGCTGATTAGATGCCAAGTTAATGATGAGTTTGTACTAAGTTAATTAAACAATTGAAGTCATCATTTATGTGCTTTACATTATGCCAGCAATACCAGTGGGACATGCAAGCCTCAGGTTTCCAAAAGGTTGTTCAGCTCAGTTTGCAATTTGAACATAGACAGTTTTGGCTGTGCTGCGCTTATCTCCAGCCGCAGCTCTTCCCCTCATGATTTACTGTAGAAGCAGCCAACAAAGCTGCAGCTGCAGACAGCCAGTATTATACTTCTATCGTGCATTCATGCTTCTGCTAACTGGTCCATCCCTATCTGATGACATGAAACATAAGCTTAGTATTTTTTGGAAGATAGCTGATCTACAATAGTTGTTTTTGTATCATCTAAGCACGCCAGATTGTTAATGTGTATACTGTACAAAAGTACACCTATCAGCTAACCATATGGGCATGCATCAGTATTTTGCCTTCTTTTTTTTTTTCCTCTGTCATTTTCCATGCAAAAACACAATGGCATCAATGCTCCACTTTGGTAATTGCTATGATACTGGATGTTTTGCTTACAACTGGCAGGTGTGGGACTACACTGGACTTGGATACACGAGGTATAATGCTAGAGATGTGGGCAAAGAATACCTTGGGTATGTTTTAATAAAAAACGCTGTTATTTTTTTATCTTTTTTTAGTGATCATATCTTTCTTTTTGTGTTTGCGTTACATAGATGTGTGGTGGAGAACAAGGTGCTTTGCAACTCATTGCTCTTACGTTTACAGGTTTGTCTTTTCTTTAACCCTTGAACATCATAGTGAAATGTATTGCCCACGTTGTTTGTGCATTGTAGGTATCAAAGTAAATTTATTGGTGTATTTATCATGGCAAATGGTTGTGTTAGCTTTTGTACTGCATAAAGGCTGTATATTTCTTTTATGTTAGATATAAACAGTACCAATACAGCATCCTTTTTTAATATGATGTGCTTACAGGTATGCAATGAAATAAGATAATCCCAGACAGCCAAGAGCACAGGGATTTTGATAATTTGGTGTCGTGCAACCCAGATTCCCACTCTTTTTAGCGTGCCTTTCTTTTTTTTAAAAAAAATGTCAATTTTTGTTTGATGCTTAAAAATTTCTCCCTGAACAGGAAGAATTGGATGATATTGAAAATGTGATATATCCTACCAGATTGGTGTCTCTTACTTTCCCGTTGAAGAGCAGACAAGCAGGAATGAAACCAACGTCAAGAGGACCATTATCTGTTGACCATACTGCAGAAGAGTTACATCTCAGTAATTTAGTTAAACTTGACCTCAGTGATGGACGGAGTTTATATTCCAAATTGGTGGTAATTGCTTATTTATCTTCTTTCACATTATGTTGACCTTTTCCCCTTCATTCCTCAATCTTCTAGTTCTTTGTAAACTTTTTTGCAGATAGGAGCTGATGGTTCGAAGTCCAATGTTAGACAGATTGCAGGCATAAAAACAACTGGGTGGAATTATCCGCAAAGTGCAATTATCTGTACCGTAGAGCATGTTGCGGAAAATGATTGTGCGTGGCAGAGGTTTCTTCCTTCTGGTCCAATTGCACTACTTCCGATAGGCAATAACTTCAGCAACATTGTATGGACAATGAGCCCAGAGGAGTCACTGCGCCATAAGTCAATGAGCCCAGAAGAGTTTGTGAAGTCTGTGAACCACGCGCTGGATTTTGGTTATGGTCCGCATCCACGTTCTACTGCTCTTGACCATTACATGGAACAGTTCTTTTCTGGCATTGGGAACACTGCAGCATCTACAAAGGAATGCTTTGAAGTACCACCGAAGGCAACCGGTGTAGTTTCTGAGAGAATGGCATTTCCATTGTCATTGATGCATTCCCATGATTATGTTTCCAAAAGGCTGGCATTAGTTGGGGACGCTGCTCATACTGTCCACCCCTTAGCCGGCCAAGGCGTCAACTTGGGCTTTGGTGATGCTGCTGCTTTAGCAAAAGTTATTGCTGAAGGAGTTTCTGTGGGCTCAGATGTTGGGGACGTAAGTATCTATTGCCGTTTCTGTTTAGCCTTTCCTTACAGTTGCACGTTGCACCTGAACCATTCTTATGCATTCTTATGTTCATGTTGGGTATGATTTTCAGTGTTGATCATATTGCCGGTGCTAGATTTCCAATTGAACCATAACTAATACTATCTTAAAATGTTCTTTTTTTTTCTCCATTGGCAAGCTGACTTTGCTACAACGGTATGAGAAGGACAGGAAGGCTGCCAATGTGGCGATGTCAGCAGTGCTAGATGGTTTCCAGAAGATGTACTCTGTTGATTTTGGACCCCTAAACGTAGTGAGAGCTGCTGCGTTCCACGGTGCCCAGTATATATCACCACTGAAAAAGAACATCATCTCCTATGCAATGGGTGACACGAAATGGCCACTATTTCAGTGAACAGCACTGATTTGGAGCACCTGTTCTGAGCTTGTATGATGCACGGCTTGTACTGGATCACATGCAATATAACAAGCAATCAATAATTTCTTTCAAAGGAAATCCCCATCGTGTTGCCTTTGATGAGCTGAATTGAAATCTTGTCTGCTCGCCGCTGAATGCATTATAACAGAGGCGGCAAAAATACGTGCAAAGTGATTGCCGGCATCAGATAGCTGTGAACTGATCACGGGAAAAAGATCCAAACCAAACAGCACCTATACGGGAAAAAGATCCGAACCAAACAGCACCTATATAGGCAATTGGAAAACGTGAAGTGACAAAGTATTTGGAAACGGAAGCGAATAAAATGGTAAAAAATGTGAGCATACTTGCAAATGAGGCTACTAGCTTTAATTTGGTTCAATATTAAGTGTTTCTTGAGCATTCCGGTAGTACTACTATATACAGACGGAAAATAGAAAACCGCATGTCTTGATGAAAACCGTGTAGTGGCAAATCATGTGGAAACGGAAGCGAATAAAATGGCCAAAAAAGCGCGAGTATTATATTTGGAGAATTGGGGTTGTTCTTAATTGTCCTGATCAAGCCGTCGAAAGATAACACCTCACGGAGAGGTTATTACCTTTTTAAGGACGTCCGCAATGGTGCTACCTATGTAGTTAGCTAATGTGGATCTGAGAGATAAAAATAAAGACTATTTTATATAACTTCTATATATAAGGTCCACATGTTTATCTCTCAGTTTCTTGAACCACGTGAAATAGATAGACTATTTGTTCGTCGCTAGTGACTAATGTGTCCTACTTTTTACATGTCTTGCGGATGCTCTAAGCGTCGGCGTTGCCTCGTATCCAACGACGGATAATTAAACTTCTCACCGAGTGGGCTGCTGACGCAACCCAGTCGGCAAAGTCGCCGACGACTTGACGCGGGGTGAAAGGACACAAAACAACGCGGGCAGCGCCAAGCCAAGCGCGTTCCTGCCGCGGGGCGGACACGGAAAGCGGAAGCCCGGAAGGGGAAGAGAGATGAGCTCCTCCTCCTCGGCGGCGGCGTCGGCCGTGCCGCCGGAGGACGACGTCTGCTCCGTCTGCCACGACCGCTTCCGGATCCCGTGCCAGGCCAACTGCTCCCATTGGTTCTGTGGCAAGTCCCTTCTCCTACTCTTCCTCCCCTCTTCCCTCTAGGGAGATTTGGCTATTCTTTCCCTAACCTCGATCAGGCTGCGCGGACGGAAACCGAGCCAGCGGCCGATGCGCAGAACTGTCAGCTAATGATTTGGGGGCTTGGGGCTGGTTGCCTCCTGTTTTTTTTTTTTTTAATTCCCTTTTTCCTGTAGAAGGAAGGGATTCTATTTTTTTGAAAATTAGGAAGGGATTCTATTGGTTCGAGTTGTCAAGAATTCGTGGCTTTGCTAAATTGCTGCGGTTTGCGAGCAGGGTACTTGCTGGATTTGGCCTTGATCCCTGAGTCTGATTACGAATTAACTGCATGAGTTGATGCAAAATGGGGGTTTAGGGTTCAGAAACAATGGAAGCTGTAGAGGCATATATAGCCTATAGGTGAGTAGACAGGGTAATGCTAGTTGGCAGATAGTGTCGAGCTGTCGACAAACAATACGAATTGATGCTAAAGAGAGGCCGGATCTTGCAAGGGTGGTGTCATGGCCTCATGGGATGGAACCGAAGTCCAATGAACACAATGCTTCTGGTAGAAGTTGTAGAGGCATATATCGCCTATAGTTGAGTAGACAGGGCAATGGTTGTTGGTAGATAGTGTCGAGCTGTCGACACCACAAATTGATGCTATAGTGACACCGGATCTTGGAAGGGCGGTGTCATGGGATGGAACCGAAACCGATGAATACGATACTTCTGCTAGCCGAGCCAAACAACTCTCCTGTAACTTCTGACCGACAGAGCTGGATGAATTGTTTTTATCCATCTAGGGCAATATAAGAAGCAGCAATTAAGAAGAACCGCTGTCCCCTACAGATCAGTATTACCCATTTCTGTTAAAAATAACTGGCCAATACAAAAATGGAGTCATCTTCTCTTGATTTGAAATTTTGTGTAACTTCTGTGTTGCATTGTGTTCATGTTCAGTACTTACTATCTACAAGTAGTCAAGTAGATATGTAGATGTGTGGCCTTGTGTGCTAGAAATGACCAGACATCCATACAAAGAAATGATTCTTTTTTTTTCTCCAAACTTAGTGAAATACTTATATCATCTTATAAACTGTGAATGCCTACACAACTTTACTGCCTTTGAGTATCCTCTGTTACTGAATGTGGTGGTACGATCGTCTTTTACAGGAGAGTGCATCATCCGTGTTTGGCATCATGGACCTGCTGTACAGGCTTGCAAGTGTCCCATTTGTCGCCGCCTTATAAATCTACTGGTGCCTGCTGCATTATCAGAGCAGGAAGATGATCCACAAGCTCACCGTATTTTAGGAGAGATTCAACACTATAACTGCATATTTGGTGGAGCACCACGCAGCCTGACTCAGGTTGGTACACCGTCCATGAAATCTGGTGTCTTCACTATACTTTCAAGAATAAAATCGACAGTTGAGATTTGTAACAATTGCTGCGTTAGATATTTCCATGTTGCTATTATTGTTTGAGTGCATGAAAAATACTGGCCAAACTCCTCGATAAACAAGGTCCAAGACAAGGTTTCGTATTCTTTCAAAACATATTTCGTCTTCTGTTGCTCCTTGATTGGCATGTCTCCCCCAGTCCCTATAGGATGTGTGTATGATTGGGAAATCATCTATCCAAGAAATTGGACTATTGTACATGTTCCTGAGGCATGGTGATTTTAATGGACAGTACTGTTAGCATATGATTGCTTTGATCACTCACTTTCTTTCAGACCGAATCTACTATCATCTGTGTTATCAGGAGCAATTCTTATTTGGGCCTGACGTACATAATTAAAACTTCTACTGCATTCCTTCTAGAGAGTGTTTGAAACTCCCATTTTAATTGGAGGGTTCTTTAGATATGTGGGTTCATGTTATAAGCTGTCATAGTTGTATAAGGAATACATCTAAGACAGCTGTCAGAATTGTATAATGAATACGACTACCTTTTCAACTAGAAATATATGTCTCTAGCATCTAGCCATATAATCTCACAGGATCCTTTGACCTTTATTTTGTGACAACCCCATTTTTTTTCCTCTATTTTTCTCCAGAGGTTGCAAGACCTACCCTTCTTCATCCGAAGACTGTTCAGAGAACTAATGGATCCCCAGCGGACTCTCCCACTTGTGTTCAGGGCACGGATGATGATGATGGTAAGTTGCATAGTATCAAACTATTCTTTTGCTTCATATTCCTCTTCAACATTATGCTGGGAAGTTACTGAGATTGGGAAAGCAAACAGGTTGCGCTGTTTCTGACCTCGGTTTCGTACCACACCCAGTGCAATGGGTGCGAGAGATGAGACCATATATGAATCTGATAAGATGATGTCTTATTCGAAACTTGTAGGTCGCACTGAGTGCAATTTATGTGCTGAGCCCTGTGGACATTCTTCCCGAAAGTAAGTTCCATATTTTCCCAAGAACAAGTTGCAACATCTTAAATAAACCAGTCGCTACTGCTGCCCAAACTGTATCCTATATTCACCTGACATCGCGGCTTTGATTCTGCAACCTGCAGGTGTGCTGGGGCTATTTGGATTCGTTGATGACCTGCTCATCCTGCTGATCGTGTTCCTCCACCTCGCCGCCGTTTACCGGTCGTTGCTCCTGTACCGCCACGGCGGCCAGTAGAAGTCACTGTGCATAGCTTGTTTGCTTAGCTGGTTTCTATAATTCCACGTGGAGTTTTCTGAGGTTGCAGCGGATTTGGAATATTGCAGAAGTAGATGATGTGTAGTAGGACGGACATCATACTCCATCCGTTCCAAAATGTTTGTCGTTTGCGCATCCCAAAAAACAACTACCGATAATTATATATTTAAAAATATTAATATTTATAATATATAATTAATGTCATTAGAAAGATCTTTGAATCTAGTTTTTTAATAAATTTATTTGGAGATATAAATGTTGCACGTATTTTGTATAAATCGAGTTAAACTTGTGGTATAAAAACTGAAAACGACATACATTTTGAAAGGGAGTATTATCCTACTACCCCTGTTTCCTGAGATTCTGACACGGTGAACTTTGGTTGGTTGATGCGAGTGAATTGCCTTCGTTTGTTGGGCTCATTGTACATGGACCACACACTAGTCTTTCTCTTTTTTGTTCATTTTTTCCTCCCTTTCCCTTTGAAATTGCTGGAACTGATGTTTTCGTTTCAGCAACTGGATTGACGTGGTGGGTTCTGCTCTCAGTTCTCATCATTCATCTATGGCTCAACATCAAAACGTTAGTAGGCATCAAGCCCATTAGCTGTCATGGTGGACCTGAGTTCCGGGCCGGCCTATTGTCTGCCATGGTGGGCCTGAGTCTGGGCTGCGAGAGGAATGGCCCAGTGGGTGAGTTGGCTCTTGCGGGAGGGGAGGCCGGGAGGGGAGGGGATATTTAACTTTTTACCATCATATCGGATGTCCGGTCTCCAAATAGCAGGTTTAGGATTGCCTCTAATTCTTTAGCATCGAGTGCACAGAATGGATAATATTTTACCACATTCGCTTACGTGGCAGTCCAGGTAACCTGTCCAGCGTGGCAAGAAGGACGAGGGCCATGTAAAATGACCACCCCTGCCCCTGGGCACTCTTCTGCCTCCCTGAGGACCGCCCGGCCCAGCCAGCTCGCCCTCCTCTTTCTCTTCTCGCGTGAGACGCTCAGCCACCACAGCTCAATGCATCTTACATTTTGGCATATCAAAACATGGGATCCCCTAAAACAATGCAACCATAATTCAATAACCCAAACAATACTATCATAATTCCTGAACCAAACCAGAACACAAAGCAATCTGAGCAAACACAGTACTTGATATGGCCACATAAATTGTTCTGGGCAAATTAGTGCTGTCATGAGTAGATGACATAAGTTGTCATGGGTACATACAGGAAAGACTTCAGTTTCGGACGTCCACATACATTGTTCTGGGCACAGACTAGGTTCTGGCCAACATAGGGCCTTAGCTAGTGGCGACAAACATTTCAGCCACTCAAAAGTTACAAGTTTTTCATTTTATAACGAAAATGAAACTTGTCTTGCTAGTTGCTGCAATCACTTCTTCCCCTTCTTAGCTGGACTCTTCTTCTTCTTCGTAGCAAGGACCTTCCTCCTGGGAGTCATCTTTTTAGTTGGTGGTTCAAGCAATGCAGTTTCATGCACCTCAATGACAGCTTCATGTTCCTAGCAAAGACTTCTGTCCAATACAATGCAATTAGATGACATATTTTCAATATATATTGTAGGTCCAACAATATATTTTCCATGTAGGGCATACCTTCTAGCTGGAGGGGATGATGGTGGCTCAATCTGAAGTGGAGGCATCATTTATCTCTCTGCAGCAGTTGCAACTTCAGGTGCAGCTATAGCCTTTTCTGCAGCTTCCTGAGCCTCCCTTGCAGCCTTAGCTGCTGCTTCTCTAGCCAGTGCTAACCTGGTTCTTGGTGTATTTCCTCCACTAGGGGTAGGGTCTGTCTTGGCCTTCTTCCTTCTAGGTTTAGGGGCTGATTTTTTAGTTCTTGTCCTATATGCAAATTAGTTATGGTCAATTCTTAACACTTGTATTTGCAGGTAACAGTAGGGGTAGGGGCACTAAATTACCTTTTCTTGGTTCCAGTCTTGGAACACTTCCAGCTTCCCCTCCTGTGTCCATATTCACCACAGGCAGGGCATTTGACTTGTCTTGTTGCTTTTCCACTTTTCTCAAAAGGAGCAAGATGCCTCTTCTTCTTCTGTCTGCCTGGTTCTTTCTTCTCCATATTTGGTGGGAACAACTTGAATCCCTTGTTCACCTGTGGCCACTGTGTCCTATCTGTTATGCTAGGAATGAGCCCACTGTATGCAGCCTGAAATTTCTCAACTGAGTAGTAGCTGTTCACATACATATCCATATTGGGTTGCCTCTGGCATGTGATTAGAGCCAATGCATGAGGGCAAGGCTTTCCAGTCACCTGCCACTCTCTACAAGTACAGATATGTTGTGATGGATACACAACATGCCTCCTAACCTCCTGATCTTTGTTGATCTCAGTCACTTCTGCTTCCTCTTGGTACCCTTTAGTCACTTTCAGATGGTCCAAACCCCTAGAAGCTGCATTGAGCTGATGGATAACTGCAAGTAGAATTCCTGGAGACAAAGCATTAGCTATTTTCCTCCTCTTTGCAAAAAGAATGAGTGTCTTCTCCCTAATTGCATCAGCCAAGCAGTGAACAGGTAGATCCTTGTGCTCCTTGACCCAAGCATTCCAACTCTCAGCTAGATTGTTGTTGATGTAATCACATTTGATTTCTGTACTAAACTTGCTCCTTGCCCACTTCAGGTTGTGATGTTGTTTGATCCAATCATTCACATCTGGGCTAGCATCTACCACTTTGTCAAAGAAATATTGGAACTTGTGTGGTGTATATGCTCTAGCAGCAGCCCACATGTTCGTGGCATAAACATCTCCATGGTAATACTTCTTCATGTTGTCCATCAAATGTCTGAAGCACTCCCTCTGTTCACAGTTTGTGAAAACCTGAGCAACTGCAGCTTCAAGACCCTTGCAAGCATCAGTGCAAACAGCCAAGTTCTCCATAGGTCCTATTGCTTTGCTTAGTTTCTCCATGAACCATATCCAGTTATCCTTAGTCTCAGAGCCAAAAAGTCCAAAAGCTAAGGGGTTCATCCAGTTATGTCCATCCAATGCTTGTGCTGCAGGCAGTTGTCCATTCCAAAGTCCATTCAAGTGTGTGGAGTCTATACTGATGTAGGGTCTGTAACCATTTCTGAAACCATCAATTGTAGCCTTGAAACAGCAGAAAAACTATGACAGAATCGCCTTAATCATAGGGCCCACGTGCCACGTCATCGTCCCTAAGGACCGTTGACTAGTCTGCACGAGTTCCCTTTGACTTAGGTGGCCCGTCGGGTCTCATAGGAAACCCTAATTTCCCCGATGATCTCATTGTAAAGACCTTGCAAGTATTACAACAGTTTACACAAATGTGACAAATCAGAGTAAAGAGTGCGGAAGAGTTACATTGATATAGATTTACAGACCTAGCTTACATTATCCCAAACCAGAGTTTCGTAGTGGAGTAGCGATATACAACTAAACACCCTGCCCAAGGGTCTCATTATATACACATCTTCATCCCTGCACGATCCGCTGACCGGCACGGTCCCACGCAGAACTGCACACTCAGTTTACCTGCAACAGGGGTTAACAAACCCTGAGTACATGGGGTACTCCGCAAGACTTACCCGACTAAGGGTGTAAAATTAGACTCAGGAATGCAGGCTGAGGGGAGTCAAGGTAAGGCTTAGCAAGAGTCAAAAGATTTTGCAGGAAAGCACCACTATCCTATTTCATTATTTGATCTCAATATTATTTTATTCATATCCATAATTCCAATATCAATTCTCATATATCATGTACTTTCAATTTCCTTTTCATTCTCGAAAACACCTAGTTTCGAACCACTCTTCGCTGTAGGGGTGAGGATCATGTCTCCATTAACCGAGGAGCAACGTCGATTCGAATCCAGAAGTACCCAGCTGGGGATCCCTATCCACACTGCATATGTAGCACTTAAGCTTGCATATGCCAACCCCGCCTACCACGGCTTTTCATACCCCGGAACCGGTCCTGCGCCACCCGAGAGCACAGTACCCCTCTAGTCTCCAGGCACGACGGCCACGAGGGTACACGCTACTCTCGCCATCTCTCCACTCCCAGTGCGTGGTTGTCGGTTCCAGCAGTAGAGCCACCGGAGTCAGAGGCTTTTCGTAGTT